>JAOUZG010032565.1:0-50039 GCA_026289955.1 Argiope argentata | reverse complement strand
TATATATATATATATATATATATATATATATATATATATATATATATGATATTTTAAACTCTAATTTTAAATGTAATTGATTCCCAGAGTTTAGTCTTAATTTAGCTCATAGCAATTTCTTTCTAAAATGTTATTTCCTGACCCATTAATATATCAAGTAAAGTATTATAAAGTAAATGCACAATTGAGTGCAATTATGCCCATGTGCCAAGTGGATGAACAATAAATCACTTATACAAAATAGATACTTTCAAATAATCCTGTTTCTCTTGTCAAGGTCAAATATATCAAAACTAATGTCAAAAATCTACATGTGTGTGATTTATAAGAATATCATGGTATATAAGACTAGAGATAAAGGTTTTGGGCCTTTTTTTATTACCCTCTTTCACCATGTAAAACTATGGCTGTTGTGTGCTGCGCAGCATACTTCTAGAGCTGGAATAAAACGAAATTAAAAAGACAATATGTGTTTATTTGATGATTTTCAGCTACAAATCTCCACACTGCTTTCCAATCAAAAGTAAAATGGAATGAATATATATAATACAATCGTACAATTCAGTTAAAAAACATCTATTTTTTAATAGAAAATTTTACAGAATTTCAACTAATAATAAAGGAGAATATGAACCCAAGGATACATATTGAATTTTAAGGGGAAAATGATATGCTTCATGCCTTTTATAACTTAATTTAAACTATCATAAAGATGAATATGTGTAAGTGTTCTCTCTAAAAGTCAGACTGTTTGATCTAAATCTACCAATTTTGAGAGGTTATTACTACCTTGAAAAACAGGAAAATGTCCCTTTGAATTTTTTTTAAAGATTTTAATAAATTAAAAATTCAGACGAATTTTAGTGTGGGGGGGGGGTAGTAATTTCAGAACATAATGTACAAAAATTATTTTTCTGCCATTTCAAAATTTAAAAAAATGTATTTTTGACATCAATTTAATAGCTGAGTAAATTTCTTTAAATATTTAAAAAAAATAATTTTTTAATGCCTAATTTACATTGAAATTCAAATAATTTTTATTGTTTAATTGGATACTTAAACATGTGCTTTGCTTTATTAGGTAAAAGTTGAAGAAAGATTCTGTTAATGTTTGTGTAGTTTACACAACAGATAAAGAAATGAAGTTATAATGTTGTGAAAATTATAAGATAGATGAACTGGAAATTTTTTATTTCTAATTATGTACTTGATTTCATAAATACTGTTACTGTTTAAAAAACACTTAATAAAGAAAATTAAAATAATACAACATCAATGTGAGACAGTTTGGTGGAATCATGAAGTTATAAAAAATGATTTATCTGAAAACAAACATAACTAATATTGTCAGCTAACCAGCTGGTCACCTGTGGCAACTGTAGTGAATAAATATTTTGAGTAGAAAATTATTTAAAATGAAAACATTCTAATTTCTAACTGAATATAAGCATGTAAAATTGATGTCAATTAAAAAATTGCAAGGAGGTAGAAGCTTTATGATGATACTGAATGTTGATAGCTATATTTTACAATATTTATTCATATAACAAAGGCTAAAAAACTGACTTTCTTTTAGCACAAGCTTGCTTTGATCTGCCAGTTCCACCAAATTTGATCATATCTTTGCAGAACACACACTGGCCACAGTCAGGTAGTTGACAAGACTGTAATGGAATTAATATATGCACATTTATAGTAGAAAAGTGGAAGAATAAATAAAATATGTAGTTCATTGGAGAAAGAAGTGTAGTAAAAGGAAAATACTGTAGTTTATTCTGACACTTTAATTTATTTATCTTTGATTTATGGTTGTTTATTTACATGAAAAATTGTAAAAACATAATCAGGTATTATCAAAGCAAATGATTTAAGTAATGACATTTTTTTTAAAGTTCAAAGTTTAAAAATAACATAAATTACATTATAAAAAATGTTGTGAAGCAAACATACATGGAAAACTAGAAAAATTTGCACAAGATACAAAATTTCTACCACTGAATTATAATAATTACCTTACAACTCATAAAATGGAAAGACCCAAAGTACACAATTTTCTACTTATAAAGTTACCATTCAAATCCGGGGGGGGGGGGGAGAAAAAACTCTTTTTTCCGGCATTTATGAGGATCCAGACAAATAGCACTCAAGTGCTAGTTATAATGTGATACCTTTTTAATCCTTTTGTGATATGCATTTCTAGAAAACCAACTCGTGGGAAGGTGATGCATTAGTGCATTTTAAGGTAGATGCCTCACTATTTTGTTATCACTACATAACTGTTACTAGTCCTTTTGGGTTAGTTTTACTGTCATTTCTGTTATATTTGATAGCTTTTTGGTGCAATTTGCATTTCTCTTCTTATTATGAAAGCCTTTTATTCGGAAAATTGATGGAAAGAAAGTTTTGGTTTAAAATGGGAAAGGAGGGGGGACGAGATTTGCCAGTGAAAGAATGTTTGTATTATAAATTGAAAAAAAAAAAAAAAAAAGGCAAAAGAGAACTGAACTTTAACGAACTTACACTCTATTTATTTATTATTGTTTTTAAAGTTAGGCTTAGAAACACCAAACCCTCGTTCTGCAGAATAATCCCTTCTGCAAACACTCCGTCCAGTGCGTACAGCTAGGATAGAGATCTCCCATCCAGAAATTATAAAGGCTTAGAAAAAACAAGAAAAGGAAGTAACAATTTTAAGATATTAAAAGATTTATGTTCACATAAAGAAAAAAAAATCTCTTTATTGTCTAGAATCAAGCAAGATAAAATTTATATATATGGGGGAGGGATATATTATCATACATGCTTTTTAATTGTAAGTCACACAATATTAAGGTCTTGGGTGAAATAAAACACAAAACATTCTCTTCAGGATACAAATCACTAAATGATTATTTAACAAAAAATATTAAAAAGGAAGTATAAAGAGTAACTTAAAAACATAACGTAAGTATAAAAGTAATATTAAAAGTAACTTATTCCTGAGAAAATTCTTAACAAAAAAGGTACAACATTTCTGTATGGCTAAATGTGCATTTTTTAACTATTTCACTTTCAATGAACATGCATGAAAATATTTTTTAATACATTATTGTATGCTTTAAAGGATGAATATGACACACCAAATTTTAATGTCCATAAAAATTAAGTTTTAAATTAATGTTCTTGAATTATAAAAAGTTCTAAATAAGTTTATTTTCAGGCATTAATTTTGAAATTTTTGCACTTGACATATCATCTTTTCCTTCATCACTTTAAACACAAATTCTAATTTTAATAAACATTTTTTTAAACACATATGTAATTTTGTAATCCTTTTTTAACATGACTAATAAGTGCTTGTTTCCCATACCAGGTTTATTATTTTCTTACAATACAAGAAGTAAGCAATAGATGGATTTTGAAGAACTACTTGAAATCATTCAGCAAAATCATTATTGATTTTTTTATCCATCTAATCCATATTAAATATATTTTGAGCAGCTCACTGTATTAAAAAAAAAAAAAAACAACTTCATTCTATTTTGAATACATTCACAGTTCATCAAATACTTTAAAAAAAATCAATAAGCTCAAGAATAGTTCACTAAACACCATTACGCTGCTTCAGCAGACTAAATATTGCTAATTACAGTAGAGAAATGTGTTCTTCTTTCACACAGTTATAAATATGCTCATTAGCTGCAATTTGGAAATCTTATGGGAAAAAAAGAACATCTGTCTTGCAACTGGAATGATCTATACAGAATAAAAGGGAGAGTAGAAAAAGGATGAATTTCAGCGATAAATAATTGTGAATGGTATTGCTCCATTTTTAGAAGCTATGACTATGATCTTTTATTTTAACAATCTCTGGAAGGGTGAAATTTTTTAGATGGGGGGGGGGGGCTAAAATTTTTCTGTATTTTCTTAGATTTTATGAAAATTTTCAAATTTTCCAGCATTTTCTTGTTTTTTTCCAAGACAATCTTTAAATCTTTCGTGTTTTTCCAGTGACATAGCAGTATTATTACGATTTTTTTTTTTACTGTAGAAACGTGAATATTATAACTCAGAAAAATTCCTCCAATGCAAAAAATTACTATACAATTTTTTTCTTACCTCACATACACCACATCGTTTTCTTCGAGGAGCAGTTTGCTTTGAGTCTTTTTCCAATTGACCAAAAAACATATTCTCAAAGATGCTTCTCACGAGAGGGGTAGTGGTAGCAAGAGAATGCACAGTTTTCTTTACCTTGGTCAATCTAGACCTCATAATCTTAGAAGATCTCCTAGAAAATAAAGGGCATTAAAAAAAAAAAGAAAAGAAAAGAAGAAGAAAAAGCAATTTGAAAAGTAGAAAATGAAATGGGTTTCAGTTTTGAAATATCATTATGGGTTTAATTTTAGAACTTAAAACAGAAGTCATGGGCCTAAGAGATTTTCTAAAAAATTTCATGATCTTAACACTATACCTAGCATTTTTCAAATACTAGAAATCCATGACAGAAAACGGTCTTTCTATTCACACCGTTTAAATGGTCAAAAACAAACAGGCTAAAAAATGTTGTTCTAACATATTTAATACATTTTTATCATTAATTTAATGCAATGTAAGAGGTTGAAAAGAAGTTAATACTATAAGAAAGAAAATGCTAAATCATGGTATAGTAAACAAAACATTGATTGTAGAATAAAAATTAATTTAGGAGAAAAATCTTTTATTTCTACCTTTACAATGGTTTTCTTAAATTAGTTTTAAAAGAAATTGGTTATTACTTTGAATATCATTTTTATCAGCTACATTGCATTCTCAATACATGTATAATTTTTTGCAAACATTTCTCTTAACTTTCACTATTTGAAAGGAAAGATTGAAAAGACTACTTTTGCAGATGGAATTCTATGTAATTCTTTATGATCTTGATCATAGAGTGAATATCCAATTCAGCATCAATCAAATTACTTAGAAACAAAATCTCTGATGTAAATATATTTGCACCATGTAATTCACAATGCCATCTGAATGGAAAAGATCATTTCAATTCCATTGTAAGTTTCATTCTTAAATTCTTCACCTCTGACTCCTGGAAACTTCCTGTGGCCTTTTATAGGCAAACTTGAGATGCACTAATTCGGCACTCTTTCTCATGCTGGAGATGGCTTCCAACATTTTTGCTGATTTTTTTCTTGTTTTCAGATTATACTTTAAAAAAAAAAATCATTTTTCAAAAACTTCTTTCAATAGAGCATTTTAAACAATCATATAATTTTCAAATCAGAATGCTGAGCTTTAGTTGTACAAATGGATGGGAAAAATTCTATTCACATATTTTGTAACATTAAAATTTTAAAATAAGTTATTCATTAATCAATAAACAAAAGAATATTACATTTCTGTAAAAATATTAATCTGTCTAGTCAGTAAAAATAGTTTTCAAAAAATGTTTTGATAATTAATTTTTTTTCTTTGTTTGTTTGAGGAATATTCCAAAGGATAGTTCTATACATTCTAGAAACACTTTTTTTTTTCAGATCTTCCAACAACCAATAGCATTAACTTTCCATTTTCATTTGATTTAATAAATGGCAAAAAATTCATAGTTTTGAAAGTTTTTTGCACCAAGGCAGCTTTTACCGTTATTGCAAGTCTTATCAGAAAGAAGATTGCAAAATTATCTTGTCTCATCAGCATTGAATTGTCTTTACAAGAATTTCGTGAGATATTTATCTATTTTTAAAGAAAAATTTAAATATAAGTAAACAATTTCCAATGATTTACATTTTCCAAATTTTAATCACTATTTATTTGGTCTATTTAATGAAATAAAAGAGTGGGCAATACTGCATTTTTTAAATCAAAATTTTCTCCTTTTTAATGGTTTTTTAAAAATTTATTGGTTTCCCCCCCCCCAATTTGTGATTATCTATTAATCAATGAAGACATTTGGCAAATTAAAATAAGGTTATATTATCAATATTTAGATAGTCAGAAATTGGTTATCACTAGAGGTACAAACTGAAATAAATAAACCACACAACCTCATCATTGTCTACATTCAAACTTACTTTCCCCCCAATGTGACTCCTGAGAGTGATATGAGAGCTCGCATGCAAGGAGAAGTGATCAGAATTGTATCGTTTTCATCAGCCGCAGAATCAAAGCTCTGGACTTGATCAACAATAAACTGAGCATGGCGGAGAAGAATGTCTTCATTGAAAGAGGAAATTCCTTGAGGTGGAACTGTGGTCTAGAAATGAAATAATTACATGGAAAATGCAAAAATTTATTCTTTTAAATGAAAAAAAAATGCTGTAATTAATTTTTTTATTTGTACAAAACAGATTATTTCATTTTATTTTTATATTAAAATAATGTTTGAAAATATTAAAAACTCAATATATTGAAATTTGACTTAACTCTTTCCAATTTGACTCAATTTTGTATTAAAACTGCTCTTATATCACAACTAAGATTTTAAAAAAGTATTTATAGTGTTAAAAATGTTTTTATTAATAAAAATAGCTACAAAATACTAAAGATTTTTTTTTTAAAAAAATAAATAAATAAAAATGAAATTGATGAATTACATGCAGCAGAAATTATATCTCCTATAGAATGCAATGCAATAGAAAACAGTGTTTCTTCAAATTTTGCTCAAAGGTTTGAAGCACAGGAACATTTCATGATAATCAATTACATTTTTTTCTAATAATTAAAGCCATGTTTCTAAACATAAAAAGAACTATTCCATAGTATTTTATTCATTTATGTCTAAATTATCACTGCCCACATTTAATTAATTTTGATACTATCTTATAAACATATTTTTGTTCAAATTGAAATGATTATTGGTAACATATAAATAACCTGAAATATCTGCATATAAAATGTGAATAAACATGAGCACTAATTTTATAGAATGTAATATAAAATTTATGCATTCATTAATAGATAGTGCCTTCACAGAAAGTATATAAGTAATTAGCTTATAATAAAAATATAATAATACATATATTTTTAATTTAAAGGAAGCAAAGTTTTATTCTGTAAGTTCACCATTCTTTAAATAGAACTGAAATTTTAAAAAAAGTATTTTGAAAATTATTGTTATCTAAAATTATCTCATCAATATGTGTATTAGAAAAACTTGGTATTAATGAAATATAATCTTCAAATGAGGAAATTTGACAGAAAGCATTGGAAAATCATTTATCAATAAAATGTTTTCACATTTATTATCAAATGTATTTTTGAAACTAAAAAAAATAATAATTTATAAATTGTATTTGTCTTATAAGCTCAGAAGTTTAGTGATTTTGTAATCCATTGATTCATTTGTAGAGTCAGATACAGCAGAGTAACAAATGAATGTCATATCATATCATATATAAATACTGCCAGCAATTTAGCAGTAAAAGAGAATATATTGTGTTATATTATTAAAAGCTGAGTCATGAAGGCTAGAAATCACTCATTTGATTGTTACAATAAATAACATGAGTAGCATTTGTAATGAAATTAAATTAAATTTCCTTTTTATTTGGAAAAAGTATTTATTTACTACTAAAAAAAATAATCGATTAAACTTAAGTAGGTATAGGTCTTAAAAGATAATATTTTTATTTGTTATAAATTTCATTCGAACTAAGATGCAGAAATTATAGATAAAAAATTATGATATGATTTAAGATGATGTGGATACAATAACTAACTATTAATCAAATATTTTTGCAGCTAAAATAAATTTATTCCTTTAATTTGAAACCATATAAAGTTGGAGCAAGTTACAAAATAAATTCAGCACTGACATAAAGCACAAAAAAATCTACATTATTTTTGTAGATTTTCCTCAGTTGTATACAGAAGTTTTAAAATTTCTAATATACCTCTAATGCATTCATTAAATCTTCATAAGTGGCTTGCTCATTTTCACATAGTAATTCAATCACAGCTTTACTGACATAGATTTTTTCTTGCACTGCATTCATAAAAGGGGCATATTCTTCACTGGGGCTCATGAGGATGTATTCAGCAAAAGCTAAAAATAATTTTAAAAACATGTCTTCAGAAAAATTCTTATACTTTTTGCTTTAGGGTCTTTTAAATAAACCACCAGAAATAAGATAGGAATGATTTTTTAAAAAAATTCCTTTACAAGTTTTTGCCATGATACCAAATTTTAATTAATCAAATGTTGATGCTTAGTTTTAAAACAGTTGCAAAGAACACATTATAGCAGAAAATTTTGAAATTTAAAGACAAACCAATAAGAAAGTAAATGAAATTTCAGTACCAAAACTCTATCTTTACAAAGCCAGAGGGGTATATAAAAACAAGTACATTTAAAAGAAAATGCAAAATAAACATTAATGAATGGAGCATATAGATAGCATTTACTAAAAATATAATGTTTTAATCTAGTTAAGAAACAAGGAAATGGAACTAACCATAACAGAACAAAATAAATAATATTCAGGTTTAACATATTAAAGATAATAAAAAACTGGTACACAGAAGTAATTCTACTTCCTTTAAAAATATTTTTTAATTAAAAAAAATATCTTCAGATTATTTGATTTTTATAGCTAATTTAGTCATTTGCCTTTATTTTAAATATCTTAAGCAAAATAAAAGACATAGATTTCCAATTTTAAAAATCACAGCAATGGAAGAATATGCAATTCAAATGCATCACAGAAATTTAATATTTTAGATATTATATATATTAAGTTTCTAAAAAATTTGAATTTTTAAGTGGCTTTCATTATGTGAAAGGCTTAAGCAAAATGTTTCTTTAGCATTCATCTATGTATACAAACAGCTTCAAATGTCCATCTATAAATTAACAGAGATACACTTATTTTTAAATGGATCAGACTATTTTGCAAATACAGATAAAAATGCTTATTTCAAAAAGAAAAATTATCAAAAAAAAAAAACAAAAAAAAACTATCCTATGCATATATTTGTGTATTAGTATATTATCATTTCATTAAAGTTTGAAAGAAACTGCACACTGACTTTATAAAGATAAAAATTGAGATTTGAGAAACAGAATATTTAAGATCCCTTAAAATAAAAGAATATAAAATAAATTTTGTTTTCAATTATGTGTATGATACCAAGCTTTCCAAAACAATGATACATTTTAATAACAGGAAATATTTTGAAATGTTTGTGATTTAAGAAAAAAATGGAATCACAAAGTCAAACGCTAATGCCATTCCCCCAGATTTTTGGTATTCTACTTTGATGTATATTAACAGATAATTTGGTGACTGCACACAGGATCCATAATTTTCCATATAGGATATGTAAAACGATGCATCATACAAATGATATATAGATAAACATTTTAGATTCATTTTTCAATTATCTTCATTCTACTATATGAACAATGAAATCGGAACTCAACATTCTGAAAACAACAATGTTGAGAAAATTCTAACATCATGATAAATGTTTATTAAGATTTACAATCATGCCATGTTTCTGGCAAAATCAAATCCTTCTTTCCTCAAAAATACAATTGGGGTAGAAAATATTGCCATAACTTAAATGAAGCACCAGTTATTTAAACAATCACTTCCGGAATGATAAAAATTCATCTTTCATACAAGAGTTTCCCTCATATTTTCAATAAAAATGTGGTGCAATATTTTTAAAAACTCTAGTTTTTGAATAGCATTATATATAAATAATTTATAAATGGTCATTGGCAGTACAGCAACACATATGGTTGAAATAAGAAAGCTGAATTTCATGGCAAATCGATTGATTTATAAGGACTAGCCAAATTATCCTTCCAGATTATCTGAATTGATGCTGCTTCATTTTTATTCATACAACTGCTTACATTCTCCTCTATACTATTCTACATAGCAGATTTTTGCCAATAGATTGAAAAATCCTGTGTTGATGTCATAAATGATGCAATGGATAGTGTATATGCAAGTATTAGAACAATCAATTCTACATAATAAGCTGAAAGTGCAAGAACTTTTGTAAAGATTTCAACTTATTCAAGGGCAATTTTAAGCATTATAGTAAATCACTAAATATCAATTCCGAACTTATTATAAATTCCGAACCCTAAAGGAAAAAATATTTGAAAATACATTTTTTCTGATCAGGATTTTTTATATATAAAAATTAAAATTTGTCCAGGATAGTCTAAAAAATAATTTTTAAATGTGTGGGGACATTAAAAAAAACTACATGAAATAAATCATGCTAATTGACATCTTTTATGCAATCAACTAACTAATACATATTGCAACAAATGACAATTCAGTATAATAAAATTTTTTAATGAGAAGAAAAATGATTGAATGTATAACAGACTAAAAAAGCTACATTAATTGTTTTCAGGGCAGTTTCTCCCATGTTTGATACATCTCTTATTTCTTATTTTCTGTTTGGCAGATTAATTGGCCTTTTTTCTTTAACAGCAGATAAAGATTCGCCATACAGTTTTCAGGCACAACTAACAAAACTAAATCCTTGCAATCTTTGAATTCTGTTGAAGTTTGAGTGGTTAAGTCAAAACAAGTATGATTACATATTTTGCAATGCACTTTTAGTATAATCTTCCATGTCAATAAAGGACAATGCTTGGGAGAAAATAATTAAGTGTTATCTTAATATGAGCTGGCAACCTTGATTCTATTCCTTCAACAAATTCTTCTTGATTGATGGTTTTCTTTCTTTCTTAATACATCTGGTAAAGAAGCCTAAACATGTTTTCATTTATCAAATACAATATGTGGGGAAACAAAACAGATCTCTTTGCACTTTTTGAGGAAATTAAGCACTCTTAAGGTGCTTGATTGAAAATGGTTTTCAAGCTTAAGAACTTTTTATGACACTACACAATCTATCATTGCATTCATTGTTAGCAATTTTTAAAAACTTTAGTTAGAGTTAATAAATATAATTTTTTTTTGTTTCATTCTTTTAATAACTAACAGGAATATATATCTCTCAAAAGTACAGTAAAAGACTCATTCAACACCAGTCAGAGATATGAAAAAGTGATCTAAATTAATGAATGTATATGATATCTAATTTTTTACTATCTATCTCTGCAAAATTTAACCTACCTTTAAAAAAAGTACCTATCAAAAGTATCTACTTTAATTAATGAAGTTTCATAATTAGAAGTGAGTGTCTAAGTGCTATGAAATAAACATATGTTCTAATTTTCAGGGACATCTTGTATAAAAGAAATATTTTATTTCTTAAAATCCATAAATTATAAGAAAAAAATATATAAAGTTAAAAAATATGTTACAGAGTTTTGTTTTATCAAAATAGTAAGAAACCTTAAAAATATGTTAGTACAATAAATAAGTAAAATTGCAGCAGAAAACTTTTAACATTAATTACAACACAATAAAAATGGATAAAAAAAGAATTTCACAATTTATAGATTTCTAAAAAAGTGTTGTAGAAAACCTTTTCTAAAATATCTAATAGAATCAGACACCTCATAACAGTACCTGTTCCAAATCCAATCAAGGCTTTTTCACCACCATCATATCCAGATACCCACCATTCTACTATGGGGCCCAAATTACGTGCTGGAATGCCACCTAAAAAGAAACAATTTGCAATAAAACATAATGTGTTAGCCATCCCATTAAAAAAAATTCTAGAGATATTGGGTTGTAGAAATCGGATATAATCCTTGTAATTTATATTATTGAAGCAATACACACTTTAAGTTGCTTACAGTATATTTTATAACACTTCCATCAGCAAAACAAACAGCATACTATATAAAAACTGAATATCAATTCCTGAAATAACATGCCTTCTAAAGTACTAAATAAAAAAGAAGAGAAATTGCAATTTTTCAATGGAATATAATATGAGAGTTGAATGGTTGCCATTTTTTAGTAGTAGCAGGAAAAAACAATGCAATAAATCAGACATTTAGATGTAGATAATTTACTTATTTCTTCAGACAGTTTGAAATTTGCTTTTTAATAAGAATAGGTGATAAATAATTACAAAGAGTATGCAGCATTTCAATAAGATGTTCCATTACTTAATAAAATATTCCAATATTTTCCCAATTAAATTTCAATAATTATTTTTGACCTTTTATAGTCTTGTTAGTGAGAGTAAATAACATTTTGATGCCTCTCTGAACATTCATGAATGCTCAGCATTCAGTTATTACATCACTCATATATTTAATCACCAAAGGACAGTTTTTAATCTACGCTTACAATTTCAAAAGTTTGCTGAATTTGCATTTGACAAACATATAAATTTCAAATAGCAGAATGTAAAAAATCAGGTATTCAGGATACATCCAGATCACAATTAAATCTACAAACAATTTATGTTGGAGAAAACCATACCATCAGGACCAGGATCCTCCTCATAAATAGGTTTCACATAGCCACTAAAATATATTTCAACATTTTTCTCAATGAGGCCCTGATCAAATCCACAAAGATGAGTAAAGCGATCATAAACAGAGAACTGTGTAATTTTATGCTGAGGTCTTTCAGTAACATCTGCAGAATCATAATCACCATCTGTATGGACAGACAATCTTGGGTCAGTCAGCATAACAAATTCCTCAACCTACAATTTGAGAAAATTATTTCTTAAAAATATATATATAAAGCAAATATTATGACATTGCTGAAAAAATTACAAGCTAGTTATTTTAAACTGTGGGAGATGTTAATCTAATAATTTTCATATTCTGTATAATGCATGAAGTGCTACTGAATACGACATGATAATCACAATTGTTTCGGGCTTAAATTGGGAGATGAGAATTTGACAGTCAATAGGTAAGATTTGCAGATCACATTCGTTTAACTTTTTAAATGATATTTAAGCAATATTTTATTCCTGTATTAACTAATATATTGTTTCTTAATAAATATATGTTAAATGTTAATATAAGTTGTTGCCTTTCCCTACAATACTTTGACAGCTGAAAACTTAATAAGAGCAATAACATAGCTATTATTAATAAAACATTGTTTCATGCTTTAAATGCTTAATGTTCTTCAGTGCTGGTAACATATACAACTTATTTCTAGTGATATGGAAATAATACAACATTATTTTCACCGACATTCCCTTTGACTTCAAATGATTGCAATTCCTCATTCAATTTGTATTCTTAATGACAATCGACAAAACGAAAGGTCAATTACTTCAAGTGTGTGATGTGAACCAAAATAATCGATATTTTTTACATAGCCAGTTTCAAGCTGGATGCTTATGAGTCAGACAACCAGGAAATTTATTTTTGCTGAAGATGAAAAAACAAAAGCATTGTCTGTTATAAACCTGAATAATTAAGTAATAATAATAATAATAATATTATAAAAATAAAATAAATACCAATTATTCTTCTCATTTATATATCATTACATTTCAATGAATGTATTATTGTTTATAAGATAATAAATACCATTTCTACAGGGCACGTAGTGATAAACATCTGCAACAATTAAGTATCTTTGTATAAGAATGCATACATAAACTAGGTATTTTCTATGCATAGTAATTTTTTTATATAATGCATAATTTTTAAATTTTAATATTTAATTCTTTAATTGCACATCTTCTATAGAAATTTTTTTTATCTTTTTGGATTTCTCAAAAACATAGAGATGATCATAAGAATGGGGGGGGGCAACTATTACTACCATAAAAATTAAATATCAGAATAGACACAATATTCCTGGAAATGCTAATAGAGATACAGAAGCTCAGAATGACTACAAATTTTGGTTTTTATATAAGCAACAACAATTAAGATAAAATACGGTAAGAGTGGAATTATATAATCTATTTTAAGTAGTACTTATTCTATAAAGTCATTTTATTTGCAATGCTATAAAACTAAAAACTAGAGCATTCCTATGGCTATTATCATAAAAATAGCCAAAATGCCAAGAAACTGATTACAGAACAATGCCATGTCCGAAATAAGATTAATAAATAATTTTTTAACAGATAGCAGCGTTCACATAAGATCAGCATAAAAAGAAATTATCTTATTGCTTCTTTTTTTTAAAGTGCTGTAAAGTACTTTTTCGAATGCTTTTTGCTCCTAAAATTTAATGAAAATCTGCTTTTTAATCTATAATCAAAAGCTCTTTCTTTTAAAAAATTGCAAAAGAAATAATATATATATTTTTCAAAGAAATAAAAATGCTTTGTAAAGTCTTAGTTATTATTTTAAAAAAAAATCAGCTTAGTAGTTAGAAGTAAAATGAAAATAAATCAGCCAGAGCATCTCCTTAACAAGGCAGAGAAATATCTTGTGTGGCATTGCCAAATGTTACAGAATATGAACACTAGCTGTGACTCTAAAAATCTGAGACTAAATAAATGAAACAAGACTCTAAAAATCGCGGCTTAAAACCGATGACTTTGTCCATAGGGCTTGTCTATGACATAGAAGAAACAACAACACAGAAAATGTTGGAATTCCTAGATTAACTATAACATTAGTGACATATGAAATACTTTTCTGATCCTAAAGAAGTAGAATTTAAGTTTGTTGACAAAATATAAATAAAAATGGAACAAAAGATGATAGTATGACATGCAAAGAAATTATAAATAGTTAAGAAATCATGAATATTAGAAATTTTGCACATGAAAGAAATATGTAATATTTGCAGATAGTTATCTGTGCCAGAAAATAAAAAAGATGATAAAACAGAGAATGCCAAGTCGTTTTTAGATTAATGATTTTGATGTCTTGTCAATGAATCCATTTTGAAATACCTTAATTCTTTTGTTTCAAAAGTTCCAAAAGGGATAAGAATAAATTTTCTCTGATATTTGGTTACTTTTTTAATGTAAAGATTAGAAATTCCAAAAGCTATATAATTTTTAAATACAATTTATAGATGATACAACTCCAATACAGTTCATGCACTAATATTCCTACAGTGGCCTTAATTAGCCTTTTTCAATGAAATAATTTTATATATGTTGATAATTTTTTAATCAAATTATTGTAATTGTTATGAATTATTCTATAATAAGGAGTATGCAGTTAATCCAGCATTAGAATAATGAAAATCATTCAATATATATACTCACTCATTTAAATTCTTACAATTAAAAAATTACATAAACTTTTATAAAAAAAGTTATATATTAAATGCAGTAATATACATATGGCTACAAATTTTCTTTGCATATATTTAAAAACTACTTACAGCATCAACATGACTATCATTAAATAATTTCAAATCTGGACTATCTAAAAATTCACGGCACTCAGTGCATCGCTTTGAAATGGCTGCAGATTTTGATGTTCCGTTGGAAAGAGACCTGGATAGTATTTATATAAAAGATAAAATATTAATAAAATATTTTGTTCTGAAAATTTTATTTTCAGCATTCTAAAATAACACATGGCAGTTTATCAGAGAGCATAGTCCAATTTTATCTAAAAAATAAGCACTTTTTGAGCAACTGTGAAGAAAAATAAGAATTGACACAGTGATTATGATTATAAATAGTCAGGCCGTAATGAAATGATTTCATTGAATATAAATTAAGAATTCAGTTTCAAAAAACATTAATATATAATAAAATATTTTTAATGCAAATTTCATTTGAAAAATATTATTAAAAGACATTTATTATACTTAAATTATTTAATTATACTACAGTTAGTAGCATGAAAGAATAAAAAAGTTATTTAAAATGTAAGTAAATAAATATAAAAATCATAGTAATCTCATTACTTCAACTCATTCAGCTTTCTCAGCAATAATTTTTTTTCTAAAACATCAGATTTTGACAGTAATGAAAAGTCTCTAGTTTGTTGAACAATTCAGCTTTATAATCAACCACAGCAATTTCCTTTACTAAAAGAAATTTCATTTTCAATAAAGACATCAAGAGTTCAAATCCTTTCCTTATTTCATTGACAATTATTTGTTTAGATATTTCTAAACTAAACTCAGTTTCACAGTAGTCCATGAGGACTAAGTCCTACAATGCCAACATCTGTTATCTTGACCAAGGGCCCTGGGGTACAAGGTATATCTCATTTAGGCGGTCAGCCTAACACAGAACCCTTAGTGTTTAGTTCCCAAGCATGCTTGGTCCACACTTTATCAACCCACTGAAGGGATGAAAGGCTGAGGATCAATGTTCAGACCTGCACGTTGGGGACACGAAGCTCTACCAATACGCCAACGGGAGTTTTTAGACAACTCTTTAACCAAAAATATGCAATATTTTGAATGAGCTTAGTAATCCTTACTGATTGGTTTCAACTGGATTACTTTATGTGGTTGTGAAACAATGATATTTCATTCGATGTTCCCCAGTCAATATTTATATCAATGTTGAATCCACTTATATCAGTTTTTTGTAAGTGAAAAATTACAAAAATTTTAAAAAGATCCCTTTTTATTTTTTTAATGTAATGTCAAATGAAAATTTAAAAAAGGATTCATCCCATCTCAATTTTGATATTCTTGAAATGGAGTACATATAATTTGCTACATTCTATGTATTCCATGAAAACTGAAATTCTAAGTTAATCTTTTCATTCTTTCTGATTTATAAAAACTCACTTTACAGAAGCAAATCTTTTCAGATAAAAACATTTTTTTACTCAAGCAATTTACAGGAAATTTACTATTTCCATCATTTTTAAAACAAGCTATTGAAAATCATGCCTGAAAAACAAACTACTGAATATTTCTTTAGCAGAATGTTAAGCTTTTAATAATTTGTTCACCTGCATTCTGTATCAATTATACAACATAATTCATTGTTAAACAAATGAAATTGTAGTTGACTATTCAATAACAAAATCATTTCACTTGAGGAATTTTCATTCAAAACTTTAACAACATGCAATCTTTACAGCTTATGAATTTCAGATTCATAAAAAGGCATAAGTGGATCACCACTCCAATCCATACACATGACTTAATATGCTCAACAAAACACATGTGAAAGCAGAAGTAGTTTCTTTGAAACTTTCCCACATATTCCATAATAAAAGTATTATCACCACTCCCTTCCAAATAAAAATTAGGGAACATTAGACAAAGTCATGGAAGCCATCATTACTCATATTTTTATTTTCAGAGCTTCAATCATGAGTTTTTATGCTTCATAATATAGTTAAAAAATCTAACGCACATTTTGGGCATTTTTGGTTAGCCAATTGAGACGAAATTTGACACATTGCTACAATTTTAATACCGGGAATACTTACCAAACCATATTTATATAAGTTGTAGAGCTTTCCTGTTATTCCTTATATGCTTGTGAACGTAAAGAATGATAGATGGTCAACACATTGAGAGATTTAGTTCAAAAGTTGATAATGATATACATTTTAGAGGCTAAAACAATACACTAAACTTCACTGGCACAACATGCATTTTGAAATTATTGTGTTCGTTTACACTTGGACTGACAGAAAAAAGAAAAGAAAAAAAGTCAAATTTTCAATGCAGATGGATTTTATTCAAAATTTGAAAAAAATCTGCAAACTTGATTTTAAGCGAGCATATTAAATTTTATCAGATTAATTTACAGCCTTTCAAGTGACCCTAACCAGAGATAGATATACATAATTCCAAAGTTAGTTTTTCAGAGATCTGAGTCTCGGTAATATGGGATAATCTTGAATTAGAAATTTTTTGATGATTAAAATTTTGTAGACAAGGAGGAAAAAAATATTGATATTACTTTCTTTTTATACTAGCCAAGAAAAAGCACCTAATCCACAAATAATTAAGGAGCATCATAAATATTTAGCCTTATTTTTATTTTTGGGAGCATTGAACCATTCAATATAGGCACTTTTTAAAGATCACAGTAAATTAACTGCTTATTTCCTCAAAATATTTTTTTCAAAAATCCTAAAACTTTTTGTACAAAAATTTCTTTCAGCAAAAATATTTATATAAACCTTAATTCATAATTTACTAAATAATGTTGAAATAAAACAAGCAAATGTTTACTGAATGATAACTAGTGTAAAAAAATTATTTTTTTCTCAAAACTCATGCACAAGATACTATTAAAAAATTAGTCATATGTTTCATGTGAATACATAAAATTATTCCTAAAAAGAAACTATTGCTTTCCTGACCAAACAAAAAGAAATGAAGACAGAAATGATCAATAAAAGAATACAGATTAAAATTTTTATCCATATTATTAGTAGTTTTGTGAAAATCTGTACTACAGACATTCAGATTTATTAAAACCCAGGGAGAAAAGAAAGACTAGATGACCCTCAGAAAATTCATTACATAATTAGTAAGATCTAATTCTAAAAAAATAAGCACTAAAAACTACATTAAGGACATTATTTAAGGATTATTAAAACCTTTTGATTTTTAATGACTGAATGCACACCAGATTATATGAAAAATTAATACAAATGGAGGTTCCAAACTCACTTCTTATCTTCGCTTTTTGTTTTCTTTAAAGTTTCACCATCATTGCCATTTTGAAGTTTTCGCTTTTTATTCCTTGTAAACAAATATAAACCTTTAAGCATAACAATAAAAAAAAATATTGCAAAACACACAAAAAAAAATCAATAAAAATTTATGTTACAGAGCAAGCAAAAAGTTTAAATATACAAACTATATAAAAAATGTGTATTAAAATAGACATTTTAAATACAAATATTTATATAAATATGCAGTAATACTGACTAATGTAATAGAGTAACAACTATACACGATTGTTAGAACGAATTTCAATTAATGTAAAGTTAATATTACTAATTAAAAGCCCTAATTAGATATTTTTAATGAGCATTGTAATATATTTATTCAGCATATCAATTTTAAAAGAAAATTTTCCATACCACAAATAGCTGGTACAACATATACTTCAAAAAGCAACTGTGTATGTATGAGAGTAAAGGATGTGTCAGCAATCGTATACAAATGTAACCATTTCCTGATTACTATTATCAGTATTATTATCACAGTAGCAGATGTCAGCTCTATTTGCTCTGTTATTGTTGACTTATTGAATTAAGTCGCAGCTAGAGTTTCTAAGTGCACAGAATGTAGCATTAAAATTTGCTATCAGCTGTATAAAAAATATAGAATGAATACACGAGCAAATAGATACAGACTTGCTGGAATTTGTAATTTTCCCAAAGATCTTTAGATCTAAGAATGCAAATCAATTTGCTCTCTTGCTCTCTTTTTCTCTGCTCTCTCTCTCTTTTTTTTTCCAAAAGAAAATGAAAAGGATAGAGGGAGAGAATAATCAAAATACAAATTCTTCTTATCCATGCTTAAACAGAGAAATCAAGTAACTGCCAGTACAGCATATGTGATGTAGGAACCAAACAACTAAGTAACTAGAATGCTTTTGTTCAGTAGCAGTCACTCATTTTTAATAATAACCTACAGAAAAATATATAATATACTTGTTGGAATTTCTTACTTAGTCATAATATTAAGTAACTCTTATGTTACTCAGAGTTTGGGTGTCTTCAAGAAAAAGTCTCATGATCCCAAACAAATCGAAGCAACTTTCAGTTTTCTTGGTGAAGTGTGTGTGAGAATGAAACAAAAGATAGTTGTATGACATAAAATATTCAAGCAGGTAAAATGAAATATGTAAATAACCTTTGTACTTAATTATCTGTACCTATATCCTCTTCCAGAAAATAAAAGATGCTCAAACAAAGAATTCTTGTCCATTATTAGATTTATGATTTTAATGTTGAGATAGACTAATTCATGTTCAAATACCTTAATTCTTTTCTTTTAGAAGTTACCCGGAAAGAAACACATGAGTAGATTTTCATACATTTAGATATTTTTGAATTTGGGGCCTAGAAATTTCAACATAAAGGATTTAAACAATTATTCTATAAAAGTGAGAATTATAGAACAACTATAATAGTATTATAAATTGTATAGAGAATTTAGCATGTATTTGATTATTTATTTATGGAAGTTAATAACAAATTGCAACTTTAAAACAAAAACATCTGTTAACATTTTTTCCATTCCATAAATATTATTTTAATGATAGGTTTTCTTGTTAGATATGATGGGGTTTTAATTTTAATTACTTAATAAAGACAAATTTTATAATTCTAATTTTAAACCCAATTTCAATGTATACATATAAAATTTTAATTTGATTTAATTCTTGAAAACAATTTCGTGACTTATTTATAGAATTCACAAATTATATTAATTTAGTAATGTACGACATTCAGAAAATATGTATTTTCTAAGCATTCTTTAAAAAAAATGATTTCCAATTCAAAAACTCACATTTTATTCATAAAATCCGCTATTGTCGGCTGTGAAACAGTCTTTCCAGAATTACCATCAGCTCCATCTTGTTCTACAACACAATTAAAATTTTTTTATCATAGATTTAAAAAATGTTAATTTGCAAAGGTTTTAAGAAATAAATAATAAGAAATTTATAGTGCTAACAGTTCACTCATAGCCCTACAGTATTTTGCAAGATACTTTGTATGATAAAGATCCCCAAACTTTTTTGATTCTGGATATCTTTGATGAAGTTAGATTTTTTGCAAAATACTATATTAAAACTCTAATGTATAATTATTTCAAAATATACAGCAGTTATTATACAGCTCAGGTAAAAATGAATAAAATATATTTTATGTCATTCTAAAATGTACTGAATAAACTTTAATAAGATGGTTGAGTTCAGATAACAGAATTAAACTGGGCTGCCTATGACAGCAACTGTTGAAATCCCACTTCGTATGAATAAGAAGTAATTAACTAAATTAACAATTTGCAAACCCAGCACCTTTAGGTTTGCCATTTAAATCTATAAAGAAAAAAAAAATTCTGTGTTTTCCCTATACTTATATTCAAGGTACAAAGAAATGTGTGAATAATACTAATGTGTTAGTTATAAGGAAAAGCTGTTTTAAGGGATAGATCCATAGAAAGGAAACAATAATTTAACATCATTCAAAATAATAATATTTTATATTTGTATTCATTTTTTTTAATATTTAGAATACAGAAAGACAAAATTTATATATTAAGATGAGAGCTAAACCTTAACAAATAAAGTACGACATTTTTGTTGCGCCTAATGAGCTCCCTTTCAATGAACATGTAAAAATATTACCGATACATAATTAAATAGACTAAAGGATGAATATAATGCAAAAAGTTTTATTGCCCATAAAAATTCAGCCTTAAATTATTGTTTTTGAACAAAAAAGTGTAGAATTGATTAATGTTCAGATATTAAATTTAACCCTTTCAACTTTGACAAGTCATCTTTTCATGTATTAGAAATTGTTTAGTATAAATGATAATTCTATTGAACTGACAGGCAGTTTTGTATGTTTTTCTCATTTAGCTTGAGTATGTGCCTATATTCCAAAATAACTTAAGCTTATTATCTTTTAACAAATCAAGCAGTACACAACAAATGGATTTTGCGGAACTTGTTGAACCAATTCAACAAAGTCAGATTTTTTAAATTTTTTTAACCTTTCTAATATATATTAAATATGGATTTTCATCAGTTCATACTTTTAAAAATATGCTTTAACTTCCTTTGAATAAGCTTACACTTTCTCAAATAATAAGCAAACAATTTAATAAACTCAAGTAACATAGGATAAATAACACAGTGCTGTTTTTGCAGATTGAATGTTTCTGCCAGAAAACTGTTTTCTATTCTTTCGTGCTTTTACAGAAGTCCGGTGCATGCTCATTAAATGGTATTTAAGAATCTCATGGGGGAAAAGAATAACAGCTTCACAATTTGACCATGGACTGATTTATACAGAAAAAAAAGAAAAGAACGTAGAAAAGGAGCAAGTCCAAACATTACACAATCTCAAATGGTATTGTTTCATTTTTGCGAGCTATGACTATAATCTTTTATTCTTGGAATCTTTAGAGATCAATAATTTTAGATGGGATTAAAAAAAAAAAATCTTCCTTTTTCTGTTGCTTTTTAAATTTTCTGCACTTTTCCGGTTGTATCAGTGGCATAACAGCACTGATCTTACAATCAGTATATCAAATGTACTGTTCAACAACATTTTTATTTCTTCCTTTGTTGAATAAGTAAACAGTCGCTATAAAGAAAGATTCTAAAGAAAGAATATTCACATAATTTTGAATTTCTTACACTTTTAATTTTGAGTTTGCTATTTAACCAAACATAATTTGTTTTTGTTTTTTTTCATCATGATAACATTGTCATATCATAGAAAAAATATGATAATTTAATGACACTGGTGATTTCCATTGTTTGATAAAATCTTTAGTTTTAAAACAGATTATTGTCTTTTAATTATATTTAGACAAAACAGTTAAATATTAAAAATAAAACATCTACAGAGTAAATGTTTGTTGATGCTCATGAAGCTGATATATTAAAATTTAGCTAAGTTATTTAATTTTTGCTTGTTCATAATTTAAAAGATATGGAGTTTATTATAAATAAAAGAAATACAATATCAAATACAACATGAAACATGCAAAATACAAATTGTAACATACAATATGATTTTAAAAAAATCAATAAATATTTATCTGTGAAATACATAGATAAATATTATCAAATTTTGTCAAAAAGGCCAAAACCATTATTATTTAATTAAAGAAAAGTGGATGTTATTCAAAAATTGTCAAAAAAAATCTTCAATTTAAAGAAAAATATATTTACTTTACTTCACTAAAACATATTTTCCAATTATTTTCAATAACAAATAATGTACATCACATGAATTAAGAACACAATGTTGTGAATAATTAATACTGTACAAATAAAATAATAAAAATATTAAAATGGTCAAAAAATTATACATAAAAAAATATACGAAAAGCAAAAATACTAACATACATATTGTTGTTCACGACAAGAGCTCCTCCAGACAAACGTCTATGTTTATGACAAGCGTTATAGAAAAAGGTTTCAGTAAGGAAGAGCCCCTTTGAATGGATGGAATCAAATAGAAGTTGGGAGGGGGGTATTCTTTTTCTTGGAGCCAATTTAAGCGATAAAAAAAAATGGTTGCTCATTCATCTTCTCACTTTAGCATACATCTTTATATTTGCTTAGCTTACTTCTTTTATATGCTAATCTTTTCTTTGGTTAATATTAACTGCATTTCATTATTTAATAATTTTGTCTCTTAAATTTTGACATCTTTTAAAATGCCTTTTCGATTTAAGAAAAGATTTTAAAATCACAAAAACTTAAAATTGTTCAGTATGTTGCAGTTTTGCTCCAAAGAAGCCATAGCAGAATTAAGTGACTCGAGTGTCGGAATTTGCCATTAGGAAAATTAAAAGAAGTTTCAACACTAGACGAAATAGAAGTTTTGAGAACTCCCAGAAAACAAAGTAATAGAACTATTCACAGAAATTGTGAAATCGGCAAATTCAACAATTTGGCAAACAATTCAAGATTTTTATGTCAAGACAACAATTATTAATACACTTTTCAAATAAAGAGTTCAAAATCAATAATCAATTTAATTTTTCAAACAGCAGATAATAATTAATACAAACAGCTGAGAATAATTTGTTGAAAAGTTTCAATTGTTTTTAGTTTTAGAAATATTATCTTGAAAAGGATTTCTTTATTTTCCAGTTCCATACATCGATCAATTCAAAAAGTAATCTTATTTATGCTAAGACGCTACGTTCTAATTTAGGATAATTATTTTATTAAATTTCAGTTTATAACATTAAATAAAAGCTTTTGATTCAAAAAAGGCTATCAAAGTAGATTAAGATCTAAATTTTATAAAAACATTAGACTATATTGTTTCTTTCTTCGTTTCACTTTTTACAACTTAAATTATTAATCACTAGCCGCCTTTGGCGACCAGTCGGTTCGCCAGTATTAATGCTCGCAAAAATTTTCATATAATATTTTATGTAGCTGTGTCTCATAACAGGTTTTTCATCAAAATATTTTTAAACCAATCAAATTTTGATAGTCATATAATTCATTTAGAGTATTATTTTCACCGGATGTTCTGTTCATTGTACTATTCATCTTTCTCTTTCTATCCGAGCAATGATTGTCCCGGAATTGATATTTTACTTAAATGGTGGGGAGAAAGGTCTAAAATTCTACGTTTTTAAATAATAGTGAGATTCAAATTTTCATAAATGTAAGCACACTAAACAATAAAGGCACAATTGGTTTTCAAGAGATGCGAAAGTTTGAAAACAGCTTGGAAAATGCCGAGCACAGAGAAAATAATATTGAAACACACACATCCTTCTTTTCTTTTCTTCTTTTTTTTTTCTATCCTTTTTTTTCTTCACTAATTTTGTTTCTACAAACCCTATTTTCACTTTGTTATTCTTTTTTTTCTTCTTCCCTGCCCAAATTTTATTTTGAGTGGGCATAGATTAAATATTCATACAGACTAATAATAAAAGCAGCTATTTTCTTTTTTTTTTTCTTTATCTATGAATGAAAACCAACTGACTTCGCGCATTTCTTTCTAAACAAATGATAATTTATTACTTCCTGCTCTCTTACTCAGTTGGTGTGGGGGATGGAAATGAAGATTTTTGGCGGGAAAGTAAGAAAAGTGTCGTTTTAACTATTTTCCTAACAGTTTTTTCATTTTTTCTCTCCATAAGAACCATCCTCGTGTCTTAACAAAAATATTTTTAAAAAAGTTAGCCGAATCAGTCGAGCCGTTCTCCAGTTTTGAGCTTAGCAACAAAAGTATGTTAAGCTGAAGCTTTTGACTATCGACACAAATATGAATAGTAGAAATCAAAAACACATTAATGGTTGCAAATTGGGGATAAGTTTTTCCAACGCACATTTCTCAAAAATGTTATAATTCATTTGGCTATGATAACCGCCACTTTTGGTAGACGCTTTGTAAATTAATTGAGTTCCAGGAATAAATCCTATGGACGAGCCAGCATGGACCACAATCAATTAATTTTTTGAATTTACATTTATTTCATGTCTTGAAATTGTATCACTTTGCCAGCATTTTCTAAATATAAAATAACTGTAAACCCATGTTTCATCAATAAAAACTATCAGCCATTTACTACTTCTGTAGAGCCTAATTTTTCGGAAGTAGCCATTCCTCCAAAACACAATATTAAGTCTTTCGATGGGAAGTTTCCTTTTATTTCTGCATTTCTTCCTGTAAAAATTTATGGAATGCAAAGCTTTTCTCAACCTTTTCTCATTCCAATGAAAATTTAACTTCTCATTAAAAAAAAATCTTGTTGTTTTGAGTACGAAATATCAAAATTAACCAATGTAATAACTCAAAACTACTTAAATTTTTTTAAAAAAATCAGTAGTTTTAAGTTATTATATTGGTTAATTTTGATATTTCGTGACCAAATTTCAAGTTTAATGTTAACTTTTGTCTCAAAAGGATTAGAGAAAGTAATAATAAAAATTAACTCATAATTAAATTAATATAATACTTTCAAATTTTGTGTGTCATCTCCTATAGTGTTAACTCTTAATGCCTGTAAAATTTCAAATTGCTAAAATTCATTTTAAAGGTTCTTGGTCACCTTAAATCTACAGGCATAAATCAGCTATCTCATATCTTAACTATAATCGATAAAAAGATGAGAAAACTATTGATTTAAGCTTTTGCTATTAGATTTAAATAATAATTGAGAACCTGTATTTATATTTTTAAAAGAAAAAAATTACTTTAAAATTAAAAATAGCGATTCTATTATACTATATGAAAATATTTTGAGATTAGAATGATTTAATTTCTTTTCTGGAATTGAATGAGTAAATATAATTGATAAGAAGTAATTCTATTAAAATTTCTATTGTGAAATATTATTCAACTATATAATGGTATGAAGAAAATATTATATTATTGGTAGCACATTACATTTTTTTTCTTGATAAAATAAAGAAAAATAGACATTTATTGGGGCTTATGTTCTTTTCGTCTTGTTATTTTAACCGCTTTCCTTTTTTGATATGATTACAAGAATCTAAATTTTATGCTCGTTAATGCAAGTAAAAAGGATTAAAATATTTTACGAGATTTCTTCTACTCAAGTGCACTGCTTGCTATAATAAAACAGTAACAGATAAGTATTCTCAAGCAACATTGATGAGTTTTGAATAGAAAGGTGAAAGACATTATGAGTGAAGAATTTTCAACCCCAAAAAGATAAAATGAATGCAGAAATTTGTGGATGCTTTATTGCTAAGAAGTTCATGACTACTGATATATATTGGAAAGAAAAGCTCACTTATCATTCTATTTTTGAATTGATAATTCATGAGAAAAAGTTTTCTTTCACATAATTAGATTTCTTTTTCAAGTTGGAGAAAATGAATAAATAGTCATCTGGAATACAAAAACGAATTTTTACAACATTTTTCATAAAATAATGTAAATAGATGTCAGGCTTTATTAGTTCAGTTTTGGGACACCTTGTATGCACCTGAGGAAACACTTGAATTATTTTCAAATTCAGAAAAATTTTACAAATATATGCGGAATTAATTGTATTGTAGAAAGCTTGTGCATATTGAAAATAAGTTACAAAATAAGGTTTATTTTTAAAAATATAAAAATTTATGAAATGATAATTGTTAATTTTGAGTTTCAAAAAATAATATATATATATATATATACTAGCCACCTTTGGCGACCAGTCGGTTCGCCAGTATTAATGCTCGCTAAAATTTTCATATAATATTTTATGTAGCTGTGTCTCATAACAGGTTTTTAACCAAAATATTTTTGAACCAAACAAATTCTGATAATCATATAATTCATTTATAGTATTATTTTCTTCAGATGTTCTGTTCATTGTACTACTTGTCTTCTCTTTCTATCCGAGCAATGATTGTTCCGGAATTGCTATTTTACTTAAATGGTGGAGGGAAAGGTCTAAAATTCTACGTTTTTATAGAATAAGGAGATTCTAATTTTCATAAATGTAAACACACTTAATAAATAAAGACACAATTGGTTTTCAAGAGATGCGAAAGTTTAAAAACAGCTTGGAAAATGCCGCACACAGAGGAAATAATGGTGACACACACACACCCTTCTTTTCTTTCTTCCCTGTCCAGACTTTATTTTGAGCAGGCATAGATTAAATAAATATACATACCGACTAATAATAAAAGCAACAATTTTCTTTCTTTTTTAAACATCCCATTATCTATGAATGAAAACCAACTGACTTCACGTATTTCTTTCTAAACAAATCATAATTTATTACTTCCTGCTATCTAACTCGGTGTGGGGGAAGGAAATGCAGATTTTTGGCGGGAAAATAAGAAAAGTGTTGTTTTAACTATTTTCCACGCAGTTTTTTAATTTTTTTCTCTCCATAAGAACCATCCTCATGTCTTAACAAAAATATTTTTAAAAAATTAGCTGAATCGCTCAAGCCGTTCTCCAGTTTTGCGCTTAGCAACGCATTTCGAGTTGCATTTTTATTAATATAGATATATATATATAGAGAGAGAGGTTTTAAGCATATTTAATAATGGATATTTTGCTTTATAAAAGAATATAAAAATTATGAAATGATTATCGTGTTGCTGTTTTTATCATGAATGATGAGAGATTACCTCATGTTTGCTGTGGAGAATTTAATCTTAATTATTCACAAAAATTTTAAACAAACAAAATGAAGAAGATAATATTTTCCCTTCTTGTGCAGTCATTAGGTATACAAATAATTATTCAGTTTTTATAATTTATTTACATTGTTCTTTGTACACATAGGAATATTAGATATTTTCAAAATTTTAAGTACACAAATGATTTTCAACTTAATGAATCCTTTTTTAAATTTTGTTTTTGAAAACTAAATGCAATATACTGCCAATTTGGCACTAACATGCCAAAGTAAGAAACTTGAATGAATTTCTACCTCTGCAAAATGCGCTCTTCCTACAGTAACCTATGTCTATAACACCCACCATAAACATAGACAGTAGTCTGGAAGTGTTCTACTTGTGGACTAACAGTATATACACACAGCAAAGTTACTACCTAACCAATTTCAATAAATCACTTACCTAAGTTTCCATTCATGATCTCAGACTTGTTTTTCAACTAAATGGGAAGAAAACATAAATTAGCAAATAAAAGAATAAAGAAGAATGGGACAGGAAAAATTGTCTATCCTTTTAGAAAAGAAAAATAAAAAGTTGAAAATTAAGTATATAACATAATTTCTATAAAACATTTTTAACAAGAAATATAAAAATAAAGTTGAAAATCAAATATATAACATAATTTCTATAAAACATTTTTAACAAGAAATATATATTTTATAAATATTTCTAATTCTAAAAACTAATTTATATGCCAATATATAAGAAAGAATTGAGAGTTTTATCACAAATTATGGAATTTTCACAAGTAAATGGTAATTTTTCTAACAATCAAAAGCATGAGATATATAGTTGGTAAATAAATATCTGTTATAAATGGAAAGCATTGTATACATAATAAAGTAATCATCTGAAATTAACAAATAGCAAAATTACTAGACTTGGCTCTATCTCCAACAAAAAGGAACCATCACAAATTCATGTTGAAACTGGAAAGTATGAGTTCATTAAGTAATGGCACCTGCATAAATTTCTTAGATCAGGTGCAAAGTGAGAAAGTGTTGCAAAAATTAAGCAATTTTAAACACCTTAAACAAAAGGAATTAAGAACCTTTGTACAAGTATGTGTATGTAAACTGAACATTTTCCAAGCATAGGATTTTTTATAATAATGCATCACTTTTATAGAAAAAATGTTAAAAATTCATTTTAAATTATAATATTTATTTCTGTATTTGCACATTTCTATTGTAAAATTCCTCCCTTCCTTGTTTCACTTTTGGATTTGACAAAAATATAGAAATGATCATAAAAATGAAAACTATCAATACTAAAAAATAAAGTCACCTTTTATGACATTAATGATAAAGATTTGCAATCCTTTTCAACATTTCTTAAAATTATTAACTTACCAAATCATTTAGACAGACACAGCATTTTTGGAACCATTGATAGTAATATAGAAGATCATGACTAAAAATTTTGTATTTGATTTTTATGTAAGCAACTAGCTCTTACCCGTGACTTCGTACACATGGAAATTTTGATATGTATATGTGAGAATTGACAGTTTAAAATGTTATCGAAACTGTATGCATGCACTAATTTTCAAAGTCAATTGGAGCAACGCAAAGACGTGAATTTTAAGCACCAGTTGGGGTAACGATATGCAAATTAGAAAATTTTAGTTTCAATTCATCTGTTTTATTTTCATTCAAAAGCACTTCTGAAGGAATAAAAAAATCTATTAATTAACAATGTTTAATTTTAAATGTATCATACTCTACAAAAATAAACGGAATCGTTTGAAATAACCGTTATGTCTAACATCATTAGCATGGGGGGAAAATGTTATGTTATTAAATCCATAAGGGTACTTTTCCGTTTGTCGGGAGCAAACGAACAATCGCCAAAGAAATTTGAGAAAATTTGGCGGAATTCTAAATTTTTTGCTAACGAAAACATACCATTTTAAGCATATATAAAAAAAATATATAGCTAACACAAATACAATTTAATTACAAAAACACACAGTGGAACAGTTTTAATATATAGTCATTTTCGCCAAAAAAATTGTCACCAAATTTTAGCGAAATGGCATTTCCGATCACAAGGTTTCGATGCCTGTTGCAGCAAATTAACAGAAAATAGAAAAAATATCAATAAATGCAGTAATATGGAATACACTAAAAATTTAAACAAAAATGATGAAAGTAGGCAAAAGAAATAAGTACAGCAAGAAATGAATAGGAAATAACGAATTATATTAACACAAGAGCAGCATAAGAAAAAATTTAATAAATATTTCTTTAGAATAGTAAGATAATATTAAAAGAACACCGGAAATAGAAAAATAAAAACAAATGATTCAAAAAGCCCAGGCAGATGTTTTTATTTTGGGGCAGAAAAGTTAGTTTTTAATTAATAAAAAATTAACCACTCAATTAAGAGGAATAAAAATTAGCCTAGGTTCTTCTGTAGACTATAATCTATCTATGTGCTAAATTTCATTGAACTTCCTACAGCTGTTCTGGCGTGATTGAACCCCATCATTCATCCATCCAAACTTTCCCATTTATGATAGTAGTATAGACAACAAATAAGATTCAACATAGTTGGAAGGGAAAGAGTCAATTTTTCTGCATTATGTTGCTTTGTTTAGTAATTTCATTTGCAATCTTATAAAGCTAAGAATCTTTTTAATGAATTTTTTAGATCATTTCATTATAGAAACAACAGCAACATTTGACAAATGATCCAACTAAAAAAAAATTGTCTAATCAGCAGTTATTTTTTGTTACTTTAAGTTTAGCTCAGGCATTAAACATTCCTAAAGTTTAAGGAAAACTTGCTTTTTATCCTATAAGCAAAAACTTGCGTAAAAAAAATTACAGATAAAATATTAACATAATTTTCAAAGAAATAAAAATTCTTTAACAAGTTCTAGTTTCCACAAAAAATAGAAACAAATTCATGAAGTCAAATAAAAAATAAATAATAACTTTACAGTTAGAATCATACTAAAAATAAATCAGCAGGAGCATCTCCCTAAAAATACTACCTGCATACTGCCAGAAAATAATTTGTGTGGAAATGGTGTACAATAGTTACAAAACATTAACCTTAGGTGTGACTGATTTTTACTGATTCTATTGTGTGAGAACTTGGCAAGAGTGTTGGCCATTAATTCTTGAATGTAGTTGAAAGAATCCAAAGTTATTTTGGGTTTAGACGCATTCTTCCCAACTGATAAAAACAAAAATTTAGTTCAAAACTACAATTTCAGTCACAAAATTGCATACCAAATTTGATAAATTTAGATCACTGCATTTTTGAGTAATGGCATTTACATCTTTCTAAAAGTAAAAACCAACATACCCATGAGCCCCCTGTAGGATTTGACTCAAAATTTGAAAGATGTTTACAATAGATGTTAAACCTGTGCACCTCTCTTCCTTTAATAAATTTTAACTCCTCAATATAGATGCTGCTGAAAATTTGGTAGCAATCTACAAATTTGATGTGAAGACTGTATACCAAACAGTCAAAACAGATATTTCTTGAAAATGTGTTTTTCAAATTCATGTATAAATTTTATTTTTGTTTTTTAATTATACTTTGGGTTAAAAATTTGAGAAATCTGTTGTGGACCTTTAATGTCTGAAGAAAAATTTCCTAAATTTCATGTTTCTAACTTCAATAACTTTAAGCAGGGTTTTAATCACTGCAAGTAATATTGTATTAAGCAAGATTTTATTGGTTAAAAAAAATCCTGTGCTATGAAAGGAATTTTAAAAAATGAATCTAAATCCTGAATATATATATATAACTTCAAAAAAATCAGGTTAGGAGGGGGGGGGGTCTTTTCCCCTTAGTCATAAAAAATTTGGCATGATTGGTCCAATAAATAAAAATTTTCAAGTGGCTGGGGACATTTAAAAAAATACCACACAAGGTATTACAATAATTAAAAATTAACTTACTTTCTTTCTGTCTTTATCATTCATCTTTGCTGATCTAAAAATAAAAATAAAGTATTTATACAGAGGAACAAAATAATAATTAAATAAATATTCTTGTGACATTAGAAATAATGTTATGCTAGAAAAAAAAAATCCCATTTACTAATTCTCTAAGACAAAAGGTAGAGCTGCATTGCCTTTTGACCAGTTTGAAGTAAACAAATCGATACAGAAATCAATATCTGAGTGATCCCATTTATGATTTAAAAACAGATAAATTTTGAATTTTTACAGAGAAAAAAACCAAAAATTATTGTAAAATAATTTTATCTAGTTATTGATGGCATAAAGAGACTAATCATAGTCGTAGATTGTTTTGAGAGCAATTTCTTTACAATTGATTAATTTCTCACAAAATTTAAAAATGAATCAATTAATAAATCAGTACTTACATATTAGATCAACAACGAAAAAGGTTTGTAACTCATTGGCAACAAACCATTGATGCCAACGAAGCAAACAAAATGGCAGACAACAGTTAAGGTTTGAACAATTTTTTAAATAATGGCCGTTTATTGTTATTATTGATGGTTCTATGTGTAAGTACCGAGAAATCTTAATGAAAGTAAACCATGTAAAAGCAGTTGTCCCAAATTGAAAACATTATTGCTCCAATCATTTAACTTGCAACAACTATCCAATTAGATAAATAATTTTACAATTATAATTATGATAGTATAGAAGAAGATGTGAATCAAAAGTACAAATCATCACTACAAACATGTTAAGAAACCCAAGAACATCACTGTAAGAAAAACTGTTGAATTTAACAGAATTTATTCTAAATTAATAAAACTGATTATAACAAAATTGCACAATGGCAGTTTTAATACTTTTGAATTATTCAAAAAATAAGAAAAAAACATTAGATAAAAAAATATATTTTTTTAAAATACGGCCAGTTTTGCAGGTAAATTGACTGACAGTCAAATACACGCAGAAAAACATTTCATTTTGTAAAACACTACACAAATTATATATTTTTTAAAGGGTTTTCTTCCCCTAGTTTTTTTAAAATGCTGAATCTAGAAGTACAATAGAACTTTTAAAATACTTTTTGGAAAATTTTTTTAAAAAAAATGTTACATATGCAGCCGATAATTGGTATTTATACAACGTATATGAAAAATGAATGTTAATTCTATAATAAATTCTGCAATTGAAATGAATTTTAAATAAAGTTTCATTAGTTCTCACAGAATACCAAAAGACCTTTCAGCACATAGCATTTAAATTACAAAATTAGTCATTACAATAAAGAATAGCAGTAACCAAAATAAATTGGTCATTGATTGTCACTACAAAATTTCCCAAAGCAAAAAAATAAAATGCAACAAATTGAATAACTAGAAAAAAACCCAGGTAAATTCAGGTTTTATTAGTTTTATTCTATTAAATACTTTTGTTTGTACAGGTTTTTAAAATTATTTTCTTACAAGCCTTGATTTTCTTTTTCTTTTTGGTAACTAGAAAAACCCAAACCCATGCAGAAAACAATAGAACTTTACTAGTCAATGATTACAGCAAATTGCCTGGATTTTGTTTTGTTCTTTACAGAAGTATTTTGCTAAATCAATTTGCAATGTTAGCTGTTCAGAATTTAAGCCCTCTCATTTTCTCTCTGTGATTGTTTGTTTTGCAAAAACATTCTGAAAGGATGCAGGTAATTTGATATTTAAATCAGTTATGCTATCCTGAGTTGAATCTCCATCAGTTGTTAAATGACAAAAAGGCGTGTTAATCCATTCCTTCCAGGTACATGGCTCATGAAGCAGATTGTCATTTTTAAATATTCCAATTAACAAAGAACAACTTTTACTGAGACTACTTATATATATTTCTTTATTCCCATAACATACTCTTCTTTAAAAAAATTCTTTTAATTTGGACTCAAAATTGAATTCTTTATCTTACAGGTTTTCTAAAAAAAAAAAAAAAAAAAAAAAATGATACTTTCATGTTTTTGGAAAAGACATATATGGAATATTTCTTCTCAGTAATATATGACTAAGCTAAAGACAGTTAGGCTTTTACAAATCAATCCTAATATCTGTATTTATTTTTATTTTTTTCAGAAAAGAAAGCATATGTCTCTTAATGTAATGTTGCTTTTTCATGAGGTTGACATAAAGAAAAAATTTCTAAAGGTGAAAGAATGGTTTCCTAAATTCGAACATAGCCAGTAAAGAGTAAAAAGTTGATTTTCTACTTTTTTCAATCTTGTTATTTTCTTATTCCCCCCTCTCTCAGATTTATTGACATTGTCTTTTCTTGCTTGGAGCTTTCAATTTTTTGCATTATATTTATTCATATTCTCCTTCCTCTTTTGATCTTTCTCTGTATTTTCTCTACTTATCACATGCTGTTAAAGATATTTTTTAATATGCAGGAACACTATATTAGAATTCTGAACTATTTGAAATATGGAATCAAGCTTTGGAACAAAATACTGAAGTTCTCTGTTAAAATAAAGCTGAGTTGTTTTAAGGTTTACTTTTGAAAATAATATGAATAAAAATGAGTAAATTGAACTATGGAATAATGTTATGGAATGAAGCATATGAAAAAGTATATATCATCCCTTTTAAAGTTAAATAAAATGTCAGTCAGTTACTATACCTTATATCAGTTACCTACGATTTTCTGTGTTTCAAATATGAATTTTCACTTCTATTGGTTAAGTATTTGAATACTATTAATACAAACACAGAACATAAATTTTGGAAACATTTCACCAAAACTTTTTATGATGTGTATTAAAAGTAAATATCTTTAAGTAAGTAACCAACATTCATGAAATGAATTCAAAATTGCTCCTAGATGAAATGCAATGAAAATATTTTTTAGAAAAATAAACTCAAAGTATGCAAGTCTATAATGTGTATTTAGAAAAACAATGGTAATTTTTAAAAAAATTAGAAACTATTTTTGGAAAATTGATGATTACTGTATATACCAAAATGTCTAACTTTTTAAAAAGAGGTATAGCAACTATGATGACTTTTTTAATAAAACAATTTATAATCTTAAAAACAACTCTGTTTACTATAAAAAATATATAGTCCAAGGTTTAAAATGAAATGTACTAATATTTTTGCTAATATTGAGTTATTCACGTACTTTCATACATCCATTTAAAATATTTGGATGTTCAGATACTTAAATAAACTTGTTCAGATGTTAAAATAAAGAAAAATATTTCCTAACAAATAAAGCTGTTCAGAATTTTTAAAATTCTATTAGTAAAGTAAAAATGTTACTGCTAATAAATACAGATTCAAAGTTTAAAAAAACAAACTACAATTTAACATATTATTCACTACATGTATTTAACTTAATGGGTTAAGATAATTATAATATAAATAAGAATAATTACTTACAAATTATTTCCAAAGTTAATTTCGAATGAAATAAAAACACAATTCAAATTAATTTTATATACACATATGTTAAAAATATAAAATCAAAGGATTTAATCAAGGGTAAAATTAAATATTAGAGTCCAATTTCTTACTAAGTATAAAAATAAGTTTTAAAATCTATCAGTAGAAGATGCGATAAAATTTTTGAGTCCTTTGTACAGATCTAAGTCTAAAATATACCAATATTATCATATCTTTGTCTATATATACCATATTTTCATATGAAATAGATATTTTATTTACATAGTTTTAAGTATAGTAACAAAAATATGATCCTTACTTCTCACCAGGAGAGAATCCTTTTACTTTTGATTTAATCATAATCTGCAAACTAAAGAAAATACTTGCTGAAATAGTTTCCAATACCCAAATGAAAAAAGTGTGAAGTATAAAAATTGTTACAAAATAAATAATAAAACCACAGACATAAGGATACTAATATAGATCATTATTTATAACTTTATTTACGCGCCTTAATGCTTTCAGGAATAATAAACGATGCCAGATTAATTGCAAACTCATTGTAATGTGATTTTTCTTAGTACTCATTTCCGTACATTAGTAATATTTCGCTAAATTGTTGTCACTTAACTTTCGTGTCAAGTAAATACAGAATAAAAAATAGAGCTAATGTGTTAATGTATTTCAAATGAAACATTATAGTTAAATCATTAGTAAAGATAAGACAAAAATTATCAAAATATTGGATTTACATATTTCAACCCAGAAAAGACAAATTTAGAAATTATTCATTAATAAGGTGACATGAAGATTGTAGGGATAGTTATGATTAATTTAACCTGGTTAATTATTTTTATTTTAACTTGAAACGAGAACTAATCGTTTGCTGATGCACCTACCACATGACGTCACCTTGATGGTCTGCTTCATGAACTTATACAGAACTTTAAAATATCAATTAATGTTTTATTTATTTATTCATTGTTTTTGTAGTTTTTGAATTGTCAAAAAATATATCCGATTTTGCTGTTCAAAAAAATATAAATTGGGTGCATTCGCTTAATGAGTTGGTTGGTCGGTCGAGAGAGCGGCAATTTTGAAGTTTGAGTCTTATTACGCTGTTATTTATACTGTTTTTTCTTTAAAAAAGAATTTATACTTTTTACTTTGTTTTATTATAAGTTCTGCATTTAGTCGGTGCTTGATATAGAGCATGGAAGTCAGGGTCCTGTCCAATTATCTCTTTTTCTTTCCTTAGTCACTGAGTAAAGCTGAGCCATACAAAGGTTATTGTGGTAGACGAAAATGTTATTTGCTATTCTATAAACATCAAGAAATCCTCAATTTCTAAAAAAAAACTTCAATAGTGGAAAATCTACGAATGAACGGGCATTACATGTTGGGCAAAATGAATATGAAGAAATTAATGTTTTGTTATCAAATCCGTAATCTAAATTAATAATTCACCAAATAAACCCTTTAGCTCTAAAAAGTTTCATTGAAAAATTAATCATCATGTAAACATAAAAAAACTTGAAATTTATTAGTAAGGGCAAAGTTACGTTTACAACCCAGAATCCTGTTTGTACAGTCCAGCCCAGTTACTTAACTTACACACCATAATGAATATTCCAATTGTGATGGATATTATATGGGAGAAATAGAGCTACCCGATTTCTACTCTGTGATATCCCTAATTAAGTCTCACCGCTAGAAATTACCAAAAATTAACAAAAAAAATGAAATTGAAGTTGTCGAGACGAATCAGTTTCATTGCAGAATGACTCTCGGGAGAGATCACCTGTTCTTATCACGAAACTTGGAAGCTGTTTGGCCGTGGATTTAAAGATTTGGTTCACAATAACAAAATACGCCCTATTATTTACAATCCATGGCAATTGTTTAGTTTCAAGTACCTGTCAAGCATATGAGAAGAACCAAAGCTGTGCCAGATGTGTGGGGACATTCATGCGGGATTTTGTCAATCTCTACAAAAATACATAAATTGTGAAGGAGAGCCTTCAGCCATATCAAAAGGATGTTTTTTTCTTATCAAGGAAGGATTTTAGAGATAAAATGTAGAAATAATTTTACAACTGATGAAGCGAGCCGAATTTCTAGTTGTGCGATATCTGTTCAAATAAAAACTCCTATAAAAATATCTAAGAACTAATAAGTAAAAAAATGGAGTCTATGGTCCTTAAAATGAATGAAAGAAATGACTCTATCATCTAAGCAATTAACATTAAAATGGAAGAGTAAATTAACTTGATCCTCGGAATGTTTGAAAAACTAGTGGAATTGTTGTCATGTAACTTAACAGCCATGAGATTATGAGAAATGTTAGTGGGGAAAATTTATCTCAATCATGTATTAGAAAAGATTCGCAAATCATTTACTATTTCAATGCAATCGAATTCAGTTGTTTTTGGTCTCTCTTTTTTTTATTCTGATCCTTTTTCTTTTGATTTTCTTGTATGTCTTCAATATTTTTCGTTTCACCATAATACCATTGGTATTGGGGGGAGGGGTAAACAATGATCCACGTACAGTGGAACTGTAGAGTCTTAACAAAAAGATTTTGCTGAAAGTAGCTTTTGTTTGTTTGCTTGTTTCTTTATTTTAATTCAGAATTTTTCAAGTACGAAGACCACTTTATGTGTTTAGTTAAAAATTTGTTTTATTTAGGCTGGAGATGGTTTTTATTTAGACTGGAGGTGGTGACATTCCGGAAAATGCATCTGGTAGAATTATTCCAATTAGAGCTACATGCAATAGCAATCTTTAAATTCTCACAGTTTTAAAGATTCAAAGTTATCATAAAGGCTTAAATTTTATTATCATCAAGTTATGTTAAAAGTTAGAAAAATGTAAAAAATATTTTTATTCTTCTTTCATCCCTTTTTTTATATTCGGTGACTTTAATCTCCATCACCCTCTTTGGAGATCAAATAAAATATCTTTTCTAAGTAATGATTTCTTAGAATGGCCACAAAATTTTAGTTTTGCCCTCCTTAATACTTCAAATCCTACTTATGCCGCTTGTACTAGATAAGCTCGTTGCTTGATCTGCTCTGCGTTCATTCATCTCTCATGGCGTTCATTGCTATGTTTTTGATTCGTCTTTTGAAAGTGATCATTGCCCGGTTAATGTTACAAGGTAAAATTTAGAGCCTAATGCAAGGTAAATAAAAACTGGAATTGGACTATCAAGAAATCCTTAAAAGTATTGGCTCTAAGAACAAGTTGAAATGCATTGACACGAAGGATTTCGGAAAATACAAGGAAATACAAAACTAAAACTATTGTGGTCTAATACTTGTTCTCCTTAGTAGAAATTATTTTGTTACAAATTTCAAAAATTGAAAATTCTCTTTTGAAAAACAGCCCTTGGTTGCATTTCAGAACCAGACTGGTTAAAGCACAAAAACTATGCAGCAAGACTTCATTCCATATTAAAAGGAAAAGTCGGAGTTACTTGGAAAAAAATTTGAAATTTTTTTTATAAATTCTAGAATGTTTCAACCGATAATAAACAATTTTTACAATAATTCAAACCAGAAATGAATATTTCAAATCTCACTCAGCATAGCAATCTTTTTATCGTAAATTCATTTCAGGAAAGGAATTCTTTTGCTGTTTTTTCCTGACTGTAGTATCGAACATAAACCGATTTCCTTTGATTATAATGAAGACTGCATTTCTTGTCTTAAAGTTTCTATTCACCTCAGGAAATCACATACTCTATTAAAAAAACCGAAAATTCCCATCGGATGCTGTTAATATTACAACAAATTGGTTTTAAAATTTTATCATCTCAGATCTAATAAACACCGTATCCATCTTTCAATAGGTTTTTTTATTCTAGAGAAATGGAACCATTTATTGTTCCAGATCCTAAACCTAGCAAGGACAAAACAAAATGAAAAAAAAAAACATATAGATCAATAGTTATCACCTCAATTTTTTTTTGATTCAGCTTATGACCCATCATTTAATAATTGTGAAGAAATACCTCCCTTTGTGAACGGTTTTATTTCCCTTTGGGACAATCGGATTGCAGTATATAAAATCCCTAAAGCCAATACGAAAGGGCACAATCTAAAGAAACATTATATTTGAATTAGTCTATAAATTAATCCGTTCAGGACTATGATCATGTATGTGCGATCACTCGATCCTTCCCTCACCACCCAAGGTATCGTATACGAGGCGAGACTTTCCCATTCCAAGAGCCCGCTATTGCGTATTTATGATTTCATTTCGGAACGTTTAATGTAAACTTTTAAAGACACTAGCTGGTGGTTAATGTTCATTATAATTTTGTAGTACATCTCACAGACTGTTGATCTTCAATATCCGCTTTCAATTCTGGGCCTTTTCTTTATTTTTTACAAACAGAGAAATTTTAATATGAAAGGATTTTGCGCGTGTTAAAGGATTGGGCATTCAAAATCCCGTGATTTATTTTGTTCTTGGTTTTTATTTATATTTTGATAGAAAGGAGAAAGGATTGAATATTAATTGGTGTATGTAGAGTCCAAAAATTTAATCCAACTTTATGGTTGGGGAAATTACCAGATTCTCTGCATCATATAATACTTGTTAGAGACGAAAAATTACCGAAGGTGGTGATTATGGCAGATAACATTGATTTAAATGCGACACTTAATGAGATTTGTGGTGTATCAATAGCTGTTAAATGTTTGAATACCGAAATGTGAATGAAAATTCCATACCTTGAAGAAAGAATTGCTTAACTCTCAGTCCGACAGACAATCTCACAGTACTTCATGGAGAAAATTTTATACTGAAGGAAAATATTGTTTTTATCATTTTCGCTTTGATAACAAATGTCATCCGGATAAATATAATCAGCCATACAGTTAGTCAAATGATGAACCATCTAGTCAGAAAAACAAAACTGCGCAGTTGAGAATACGACAAGCTCTACTGGCGATAATGTTACAGAGTGCTGTCAATTTCGCTTATTTATAAAAGATTTAAAAACGGAAATGCATTTCTTAGTGATTGATTAGTGTAAAATTCTAACGTCTGCAAGCGAATGGTACCGTAACTGAAACATATGATAAAAAAATTTTATCACTTGATTGAAGACTAGGCATGAGTTGCCATTTCCATTTGTAGTGACGTTGATTAATAAAGGTATTATAGAAACTTATTTCCTTATAAAATTTAAATTGATAATTGATTTGCATAAAAAGAAAAAACCTGATTGATGAATTAATTCAAGTAAAGATGACTGAAAAAAAATTACTTCCATTTGTGAAAATAGTGGTATTGTTACATTAAACACTTCGACAAAATTTCATACTCGACTAAAAGAAAATTTAGACTTTTGCAAACGAAATTTATTCTTATCTAGCTTAAAACCTATTGTCCATATTATAATATCTAATCAATTTGTGCATTCTAAAATAAAACAGCTTGATCATGAAAAGCTTGCATTAGTTAAGTAACAATTCCAATTCATGTTGGATAATAACGTAATAAGATTCTTTAATCCTCAATGGCATCTCTTCTTCGTGTGGTGTTAAAAAAAGATGTTACTCCTCTCCCATGCGGTGAAGTTAAAAGATAAAAGACAAGAAATTCCCTATTCTTAGGATTGAGGATTTTCATAATATTTTAAATGATCAAATATTTATTCCAAAATAGATATTTTTAACGCTTACTCCTTAGTGCCTAAGTGCCTATTTCCGAAGAAGACAAATGTAAAACTGTGATTAGTACTCATTTTGTACAAATTCAATGGAATGAGTTTGGTTTTGAGAAATGTACAGCAAAGTTTCAAACATTTATAAATACAGTTTTTCTTGTTTAAATTTAATTTTTCGCTATCTAAATAACATTCTGATTTCATCTACTACTGAGGAATAACACCGAATCCATTTGAAGTTAGTGTTTAAAAAATAAAATGCCTATGGAATTCTCATTAACATTTCCAAATCCTTCTTTGGCACACAAGAAAAAGAATTCTTGTGTTATTTAATTACTTCTCAACTCACACGACCTCCATAAGACAGAGCTCAAACTATTCTAAATTATAAATTTCTGTAAAATAACCATTCACGAGCCATTCACACATTCACTTATTAATTTTTATCGGAGATATTTAAAGAATGCTTCAAAAAACCTCTATCAAAAAACCTCCTATATAACTACCTTAAAGAAGCATAAAGAAAAGACAAATGAAAAATTCAATTGACCGATGAAACTAAGGTATAATTTTAACTATGCAAAGATAATTTAGTCAATATAACACATTATTTCTGAATCATAAACTACCTCTGTCAATATATACGCATGCGTCAGATTCGGCGATTGGAGGCTATTCATAAATCTGAAGATATTGGATGGAATTCTATTATACTTTCCCCCCCAAAACCTAAACGAAACACAAAAGTAATACAGTACTTAGATAGAAATTAGTAGCAATTTATTTCTCTATCAAACACTTCAAACTTTTATTGAAAGGAATAACATTTAAAATATTCACGGACCCTAAATCCATAACTTTTGTATTTAAACAAAAACGAGAAAAAGCATCTTCTCAACATTTACAATCATTTCTAAATTTTCAACTGATATACAACCTATTGAAGGTTAACCCTCTGAGCGTTTCCATTCTTCGAGTGAAACTTCTGTAAAGTGAAGGAAGCGGGACTAGTTTTCTGTCGTGGAAGCGTGTCAGTTTTGCAGAAGCGATGTACAGCAAGCGTTCAGGGGTTTCTTTCTTTCCCCTCCCGTTCTTCATGGGAGGTCAGCTAGCCTAGGGTATCAGCAAATTACCACCCATTCATGCCAAATTTTATTGCTTTCGTTTATTTTGTACGGCTTCAAACGTCAGATGGTTTCTAGGAATAGTGTATAGGTTGCTTTTTAACCCCGATTGCTAATAGCACTTTCTAAACTGTTACACAGTGTAAATATAAACAGATAGGTTTTCACTCAATTTTTGCTGGATATATTAAGTACAGAAACTTTCATCATACATTTGGTCTTATTATACATATATTTTCAAAATTAGCTATGAATGAAGGATTTAAATTGTATTCATATCCTTTTATTATTTTTCCAAATCAATTATTTTGCACCGAGCAATCAATAGTTGCAATAAAGAAGCATTTTTCTAGAATTAGAACTAAACACGGATAGTTCAGTTAATCAGATACGTATAAATAACAATATATAACATAAATTATTTTTTAGAAGAACGGGCATCATATTCTATTATAATAAGAGATACAAATCAACAAATTGATTAGATATCTGAAAAAAAAAAAGCATAATTCTAGAAATATAATTAGCTACTAATATATTTATGATCCGAGTTCTTAAATACCCCGTAGCAATTTTATCAAAACTCAATATTGTTTGTAATGATTGCTTTTTATTTTAAAAAAATTATGGCATCTCCGCTCTTGAAGGCTTCAAATTAAGGAAATTTTAAAGTTCCAACATCGTGAAATGTACCAAAGTAAATAAAGATTAAATGTCCTTATTAAAAATTTATTTTTCAAATTATAGAATATTCTAGTGATTTTAAAGTGTTTGTGAAATTTATAAAAATTATCCACATTTTTTGCTATTTTTCTTTCATTTTTTCCCATTATTTTATGCACACATTCAATGAAATTGCTACCTTCAAAAATAATAAAAGGCAGCTTGAACAAACAAACGATTCCTTTTAAATATTATACTGCAATATATTTTCTTCCTCATAAATTTCGGTGCATTTATAATGTTTAGTATTCTTAAAATAATACAATGGACATAAAATAATTTTACAATTTCCGTGCATTCTGTAAAAGAAAACACTAATGATTTATTGCTATATTTGCTAGTTTTATCAAGCAAGGTAATTCGCAAAAGTTTCAGTTGTACCTTACATTACATCTTTATATTTTACATCTTTTTATAAAATCGACCGTTGAAAAGTAATTGATGTCATAAATATGTGAAATTAAACTTGTAAAACATATTTTCACTTATGTAACTTTGCAACATACCCTTTTCTTTCTCTTATTAATGACTGTTAGTAGTGGAGATAACAATCATTAAAATTTTTTTTAAATAATTATTCATGCCGATGGATTCAATAAAGGAATAAGCATCTAAGTTTGGTAGGAATCCCCAACCGTTCCACAAATTAATTAAGAAAATTCAATGTTTTAGAACCGTATTTGAAATTTGCTTCCAAGAAAAGGTTACTTTTGTGGATTATCTCCATAGACATGATAAAATTACCAATATATATAAGTAAATGAATTTAAGGAAGAGATAGTGGTAATGCTATTTCAGTGACGTTGTGATGTATAAATTTTACAAATATTTGCCAGCATAGTTTGAAAACTCTCGAAAACTGGCATAAGAGGTAAGCGATTCCTTATTTAGAAGTAATAACCGGTTTAAGCAATTACTTTCGGTCATGAAAGAAATATGCTCTGTTATAACAATGAGTTGAAATCTTTTGCAAAATTGTGTTGGATGTCAGATTTAATATAGGAAAACATATTACACTTCATCAAATTTATGTAATTATATAACAACCGTATTGATAAAAGAAGTTGTAATACTTTTAAAAATATTTTAGGAGCGGAGCCTATTGTTGCCTTATTTCTATCTATTCACAATAAGGATGAATGTATATAAAATTCGACAGTAAAATCCAAAATATGTAATAGAACGAAAACATTTTAAAAGGAAATACGTCGCCAGTCAACAATAACAACAAATGCAATTACTAAAATGCACAAATTCAATAATCTTAATAACGTTGTGGAAGTATATACAGAGAAACTAGTAGTAAAAAAAAATGCCGAACAAAATATTTAAAGGTATAACCTAATGACCGCAATATAGACTCATAGAGAAATCATTAAACGAAATCCACCTCAAGTATAAATTCCTGACTCTTTCTATTGTTAATTTATTATATATATAACAGAAAGAACTGGATTTTTTTTACAAATTACTTACCAGAATAATTTAAAAACATAAATCAGATTAATTAAAATTTTATGAACTATAGTTATGCCTTATTATAATATTCATTTAACTATGTTAAGCCTCATAATTCATATTCCTTTCAGTAAATTATTAACTTCACGTATTATAGAACTAGTTTTCGTAAAGTTTTGTCTCCAAAGTTTTTTATGCAAAGTCATTCGCATGTTGCAGATATTCGGTATTCTTGTTTCTCAGACTCAGAGAAAGAAGATTATAAACAAGTAATATAAAAAACAATTTTTTTAAATTATTCGTTCTTAGGTCAGCAAAGGATTTTTTTAGTTACTTTTTATTAAATGATTATAATAATATATATAATATATTATTATAATCATTTATATGATTATAATAATATATATAATGATATATAATATAATGGCAATTTTCCATTTTCCTGTCTACATATGGTGTTGGACTTTTACATTTTGTTCGTTGCTGTTTATTCGTTTCCTTTTTCCTCCCTTTCTAATTTATGAAGTTGATGGCGGTCTCACAACCACAAATGACAATCTTCAACTGGCGGGTACGAACTCGCAGCCGAAAAGATACGAATCCAGCGCCCAACCAATCAGGTTATCCGGACCTGGTGTCTCCTTGCGATTAAAATTCTATTTTAGTTACTTTTTATTAAATTATACAATTGCTGTTATTTTCGTGTTCCGCTTTACAACGGAAGGAGGGGTGCGATAACTTTTGAGAGTATGGACCGTTGAGAACCCGAGTACAGAAGTCTGACTTCTGGCTTACACACGTCAAAAACACTTTTTATGGGACGGACTGCATTCATTCATCTATAGATCGTAATTTAGATCTAGAACAGAGAACGATCACCTCTGCTCCAGTACGCACTTTAACATCACTCTCGACATAGAGGACTTGTGACCACGACAAATGAAACGTTCACCACACATACACACACACACATACGGAAAGACTTCGGTTGGTAGGTTCAAACTTTTGCAGCCCAAGGGATGCGAAACTAACGCCTACCAACCAGGTTATCCCGACCTGATAATTACAATTACTATAAATAATCGACCAAAAATTTCTACTAACATTGAATTTTCAACTGCAATTGATTATTCAAAACCAATTGTGACTTCTCAAAATGCGTGCTTTTACTACACCAGTTGGGTAGGGCAATACAGATTAGAAATTTCTAATGTAGTTATTCTCAATTATTTTAATTCGAAAGTACTTCAAAATGAGTCGAAAAAACTGATTAATTTACAATGTTTATTTTAACTGCATCAAACATTACGAAAATAAACACAATCGTTTAAAATAATCTGATGAAAACATGTTAAACCTAATCTCATTGGTGTGTGTTTGGGGGGCGAAATAAACTGATTTCGTTACTTATTTAGCGATGGAGAAATGTAGTCGAATTTTTGACGAGAAAGTTAGTTTTTAATTAATTAATAAAAAATTAATTAATTAATATTTGAAAAAAACTGTATTAACATCAAATGTCATCCACCACAAGTTTTTAAAAAGTTACTTGTACTTGATAGGATGAATAAAAAATATTATTAACGATGGAAAATTTGAGGATATATATAGGGGGAGAGTGAGCTAACAGTAGGAATTGAAATAAATAAAATGCTGAAAGAAAGCAAATCGTACCCATCCACAACGTTTGATACTTAATTTTCATAGTTTATCAAATAGATCTCCAAGAGGCAAAGGAAGAATAAAAATTTACTTGATTGAGTAATTGATTCATCTTAGTACCAAATTAAACACTGGACTTAAGAAACATGCATGGAGACTAAATGACTAACTTTTAAAATAACATTACCTTTAATTAAATAACTAACTTTTAATATAACATTAGAAAGCAGGATAAGAACTGAAAATGTATAACTATTTTATATTAAACATGATAACGTATATTAACAAATTCTGTTTTTTAGAAACGTTAAAATATTTGGAAAATTTGCTAAACAAGTAATTATTTATATAATTGACTTAAAAATAGACATTTGTTTCTCAAATTTCAGTTCAATGTAGCATATTGGATATGGCTTAATCCCTTTTTTTAAAACACTTTAAGTCCCTGAATCTTTTTTAATCCTGTTTTTAAGCTTTTCTGAATTCAATAGCCGGAATTAAAAAGGCAGAGCATTCACTAAAAATCATTTCAGTCAAAGAATTTGTGAAATTTTTAATTTCTTTCTTTCTTGTAAGTAAAAATATTACAATTTTCTTAAATTAATTGTAAATAAGTTAGATGTAATCTTGTGTCAAATATTAGATGAAACTAGTTGAATCTGTATGTAAAAATTGTGTATGCGTATACATGATATTCCAAAACGGAAACACCTTGATATATTATACGTGTCCCACAAAATTATCAAAATGTAGATTTGTATTAAAAATTTTTAATATAATGTGTCAAAATATTGATTATCCATGAGTCAGTCTTTCCGTGAGTGTTTGAGCAATTATTTCAAAATACAAAAAATAGATAAATGAAGTTTGGTACGTTGCTTTGACATCTTTACTGCAAAAATATCGAATTTTCACTCCAATATAAAAGATTCAAAATTCATAATTGTTTCTACTCAAATATACTAAAAAATACGGATAGCGCTACACTGCATAAGCATATGAGAAAATATGAAGATTAATACTACCATTGATCTTTATCATGATTGTAAATCCTTAGATTACTTTTAATAATAATAATAATAAAAATAAAATCTTGATAAAAATTGCTTTCAAGTTTGGGTCCGAAAACTTTTAATAAACTGCACACTTTGGTGTGGAACGATATGAAGTTTTCTTCCATAAGAAACACCTGCCAAAATTTGAGTAAAGTAATGCAAATTCATTTATTTGATCTTGGTAAATAACAGTTTATGATTTCAAGCCACAGCTATGAACTCTAAAACTTTTCCATATTCATAAATAGTTTATAGTTCACGAGCATTGAAGCCTTTATTTGCATTATTTTCCATTAGTAGGTTCTTAAAATCGTGTCATTAAAAGTCGTGCTGCATTTTGCACAAGATTTTTCAAAAGCTATGTTATTTATCCATTCAGATTTCAGCCTCTAATGAAGAAGTCTCTTTAGCATTACAACGAAAAAATTGCTTAAAAACTGTAAAATAAATGCAGAATTTTCGAGTTCTTTTAAAATTTTATATATCTACCGTTTTATCTAAGAAAAGTATCTTCTTTGATAAACTATTAAAAAAAATTGTTAAGATAGTTTACAGAGTCAAAACTTTTAAAATGTTATCACTTAAAAATTTTCAAACATTTAATTTAATTTATTTTGCTATTTCTTTTATCTACATCAAGGTATAAATACTAATAACCAAGTATTAAAAGTTAAATATTAATTGTTATTAATATTAATAAATATCTAAGCATTAATAACTAAACTTCCCAGATATAAATAATTAAAAAAAATGTTTTTATTGTTTCTTTTATGGATTTGAAAGAGATTATTTCATTCCGTTCATTATACAACTTTAAAAAGTAGCTGCATTATAAAAAATCGAACACATAATTTTATGCTATTACACAATATAAATCTAAAAAGAGAAACAATATAACAGCATACTTTATTATATTCTTCAAAATTTAGGCTACTTTAAAACACAAAATTCAATCGCATCTGTTTACTTTGAGCGGAGAAAAATAATTGGAGGTAGAGATTAGAGTAAAAAACATAAATTTACTTTTTAAAAATAGTTTAATTGTAAATGCGAAACATATTTAATTTATTAATTATATATTGATAGCAATTCTTCAAATATATTCTTTCTGAGTTTCTAATGCTTCAGTGCGATGTTTAATCACAAGAGAGCATAAAACCGCATTCTGAATAAAAAATCAATGGAGCTTTAAAACAAAATTTCGTTCAAATAAGCTTTGTCCAAGAAATACTATTGAAACTAAATTCAAATTAAATCTAAAAACACACAGACGCTTATGGGACACACAATTTGAGCAATAAATTTATTCCTGTTTTATTCTAGGGGATCTTGTTCCTCTCTTACGCCGTCACCATTTAAAACACTCATTGCCCTAAAGGGCTCTTCGAGTCCTCAGTTCCTTTGACCTTCTTAAATGGTCGTAAAATATCCATTGTATTGACCCCCCTCCGATCCATCAAGATGTCCAAACTTGTTGGGGGAAAGAAATATGTTAAAATGCGTCGGCAAAACTTGGAGAACCGACATCCTCCTACATTATTTTCCGTGCACAGCGAAAGAGCGTCGTTTCTAAATCTACGTTAAAATACACCTAGCGCCATGCCGTGACGTCTTGCGGATACGTCAAAATACGTCTATAACCCTTAGAGGGTTAAACATATAATTCAAAACTTAAGAATTTCTTTGAAAATACATAGAATTCTTTGCAATTTTTTGTTTCAAGTTCATGCACATGCGCAAAAGGCCGCCGTATTCTTAGCATTGTGCTTTTAGAACAGGATTTCACTGCATTAAAAAGTAAAAATTAATTTTCGTTTTAAGATTCTAAGACCCCGACGTTTCGTAAGCGATGTGTGGCAGGGTCAGGAGAGTGACTGCAATAATTTAGCTTTTTGATGGTCGTCGGTTCGAGTCTCTCAACCGCTGATTTGTTCTAAATACTTTTTTTCTTTATTTTTGAACATTATTCTACAGACCAAAGCTATATTGACAGTCAGATAACCCTAAAAAATATATTTCAAAACTTAACAATTTCTTTGAAAATATATAGAATTCTTTGCAATTTTTTGTTTCAAGTTCATGCACATGCGCAAAAAGCCGCCGTATTCTTAGCATTATGCTTTTATTTGAGGTTTTCTCTACATTAGAAAGTAAATTTTTTTTTTTCGTTTTAAGCGATGTGTGGCATGGTCGGCAGAGCTACTGGGCGAATTTAGCTTTTTATCGGTCGTCGGTTCGAGTCTCTAAACCGCTAATTTAGTCTAAATACTTTTTCTTTTTTTCCTTTATTTTTAAACATTATTTTAAGGGAAAAAGCTATATTGACGGTGGAATATTCCTTTAAAATATATTTCAAAAGACTTTTTTGAAAAAACTTGTGTCAGGTTCATGCACATGCGCAAAACGTCACCGTATTCTAAGCATTGTGCCTTTAGTTGAGGATTTCTCTACATTAAAAAGTAAAATTTAATTTTCGTTTTAAGATTCTAAGACCACACTAATTCGGAAGCGATGTGTGGCCTAGTCGACAGAGCGACTTGCTAAATCTAGCTTTTTGATGGCCGTCGGTTCGAGTCTTTAAACCGTTAATTTGGTCTATATATATATTTTCTATTTCTTTCTTCTTTTTGAACAATATTTTAAAGAAAAAAACTATATCGTCGGTGAAATATTCCTTAAAAATATATTTCGAAACTTTTCTTTGAAAAAACATAGAATTCTTTGCAATTTTTTGTGGCAAATTCATGCACATGCGCAAAACGCCGCCGTATTCTTAGCATTGTGCTTTTAGTTAATAATTTCTCTACATTAAAAAGTAAAATTTTATTTTCGTTTTAAGATTCTAAGACCGTACCGTTTTCTAAACAATGTGTGGAAGGGTCGGCAGAGCGACTGCGCGGATTTAACTTTTTGATGGTCGTCGATTCGAGTCTCTCAACCGCTGACTTGTTCTAAATATTTTTTTTCTTTATTTTTGAATATTATTTTAAAGAAAAAACCTATATTGACTGTAAAATATTCCTTAAAAATATATTTCAAAACTTAACAATTTCTTTGAAAATATATAGAATTCTTTGCATATTTTAGTGTCAAGTTCATGCACATGCGAAAAACGCCGCCGTATTCTTAGCATTGTGCTTTTAGACCAGGATTTCACTGCATTAAAAAGTAAAATTTTATTTTGGTTTTAAGATTCTAAGACCCCGACGTTTCGTAAGCGATGTGTGGCAGGGTGAGCAGAGTAACTGCGCGAATTTAGGTTTTTGATGGTCTTCGGTTCGAGTCTCTCAACCGCTGATTTGTTCTAAATATTTATTTCTTTATTTTTGAATATTATTTTAAAGAAAAAACCTATATTGACT
>JAOUZG010032563.1:0-17294 GCA_026289955.1 Argiope argentata | reverse complement strand
ATTCCAAAAACGAAACCAAAACCTTATCAGACACTACTTCCAAACTTAGATAACACTTTTCACAACACAATACACACACGGGATTTACCAATTCTAATCCAATGCAAGAGTTCTGAAACCAAACGAACAAGACATCAACTTTATCAGCAATGCTATTTTCAACTATATTCCAAACTGCACACGTATTACACTGACAGAAATAACTAATCCTAAAGCAAAAGTAACTAAATTCTCATAACAATATCAACACACTACAACTATTTCTTACACAATGTAATATCAATACAAAATCTCAAATTCAATTTCACATAAACAACAAATAATCCACAATTAAATCCCAATAATTATAATATCTCACCTTAATCTCTTTATCCGAAATTGTATAACTCAATACTCCAACAAATATCACCATATTAAATATTATCGCATATCTCGATCCTTTTGATTCCAATGTAAGTCAAACTAGCCATTCAAAATTCCAAAGGTCGCTCCTCTTTCTCAGGCTCGCATACGGACCAAAATGTTATTTCTTCACTCAACACATCGACGGACCATATTAATACTCCTCATAACACCTTCATTGGGTTAAGGATCTCTAAAATAATACTCCTCAAATAAAACCACACCAATTTAAAAAACAACCATCTTTTATTAAAAAACAATTATAAAATTGATAGAACATAGTAATAAATATATATACAGCTCATGACACGTAATTGCATTGAGTCACGAGATTGAGCGAGATGGAGAAATGCCCGTGAACAGTTGCCTCTTTCTCGATTCATATTCTCTTCTAATTTCGGTACGCATAATAACGAATTATAATCTTTTGAAGCTCTATATAAAAACATTTACAACATAATACATAACTTAGTTTTTTAAATATTACTTTTTAGAAGTTATTTATCATGCAAAATATCAATTTTCAAATTACAACATTCATTTTTATGAATTTTTTATAATCAGCATACTTTTATTTGAAAATGATTTCACTGGTAAAAAGTTGAAAAATAAAATTATAAAGTTAAAAAGATTTGTTATATTCTTAATTATCTATGGAAAATGTCCCTCTAAGCCTCTAAACATATTGATAAAGAAAATCAAATCTTGAGATTGGCCTTCTCGAAACTTCCTGACTATTCTACAACTGGTATATTATTTTGACCCTGCTTGCATGAAATTGGGGTACTGGCCAAAGCTTTGATTTACACGAATATTCAGACTTTTATTTTCAGAGATCCGTGCACGAAAAAATACGTGTTTCATAACGTAAATTAAAGTAACATATATACATTTTGGACATCTTTTTTTACAATTGATTCAAACAAAATTCGTCTCAGAATTACAATTTCAACAACATAACTGCATAACAAAAATTTAAATCATTCGGATTTAAACAATCGTGTTTACATGGATGTGAAAGTACAGACAATTGTCAACTCTTTTCAAAAAATTTGATTCAAATCTGTCAAAGATCTATATTTTAGATGCTATAACTGAGTTTTTCAAAGTTTTATTTATCTAAGACGCGTCATCTTAGTGTATAGTATATTAATATGAAGTGAAAAGACAGAAAAGTAACAGTCAAAACCTTAATGAATTTGATTCAAAACTTGATGCAAAGCTATATATATCTGAATTTCAACTTTTATTCATCCAACCCTTTTGTTTTGCAATTATTTACTAGTAACCTCGGGTGACCAGCTATTGCGACAAACTACTGACAATCTTTATTTTCAGCAAAATCATTTATATATAACTGTGATTCCATTGAATTCCCGGACATTAAAGTCGTGTTATTTTACTGTCTAAATTAAGTTATGTTTATTGTATAACATAAACTTTCCGAATAGGGCCTGTCTGGTGACATCATGGCGCTATAAAAATGCATTTGTCGATTAATCTATCTTCGAAAATTTACGGTATTGTAATTTTACTTTGTTACTCATCTTATAAACTGAACAGATATTAAACAGAATCTTTCTTCTTACATTTTCAACCATAGAAAAATTTCAAGCAATTAGATAGTTGATGAAATAAGGAAAAACTTTAGCTCTGCCATCCAGAAACTCAATCTACTATTCAAAATTAAGAAAAAATTTAGTTCCCAAAATGTTACAAAATTTTGCAAGTCCTATAAATAGGTATTTTTTTAAATTTTAGAAATGGTAAAATATTTGTGTGTAGTATCTTCAAAATTTATACCAAATAAAACGGCAAAACTTAACTTCAATTTTAGTAAATTAAAATTTCAAAAAAGTATATCTGAAATGCCCATTCTCGCCCTCCAAGGTATGTACGCGCCAAATTTAGCAGTTGCAAGTGAAACAGTCCGATCGTGAGAATGTCGGTACTCATACGCATTCATCCTTTATAAGCAGTATGGAATCGCGGACAGAAGGACTTTCTGCAAAAAGATTCCGTTCAAAATTGGACAGAAACCATTCATTTGGTGTCATTATTGCGTATCAAATTTTATCCGTCTAGCTGAAATTGTTTTTATGATATTAAATTCTTGAAACAATTCCAAAAAGGCGGTTTCCGCGGTCAGAACTGGTGAAATGTGGAAATTCGTCAAAAACGAATTTGAATTTTTGATAATACGGTACTTTGTATACGAGAAAGTAAAAACGCGCAGTTAAAAATATGAAATATTTGATTTTACATAAATAGAAATTGTATCAAAATTTTTCAACTACTATAAAGCGATGATCCTCCAGATAAAATTTAATTAAAGTGTTTTTCGTGTTCGGGAGTGGTATAAAACGTGGAAATTCATCAGAGGCCACAATTTCAATTTTTTTTTGCCCATAAATACAATTGTACAAAAAATCTAACTTTAGCCCATAAATAAATGAAATTTCGAATACAAAATTCCAGCTTATATATATTTTATTCAATTCTAATTGTTGAGTAAAAACGTCTCTTTTCAGCATAACTAGAAGAATTCATTAAAAATATTTCATTTTTTTTCACTGTTTTCTGTTAAGATTTTGAAAGCAATGTTTTCAATATAGGACTCTTTGAAGCATGTACAATAACACATTTGTTTTAATTTCTTTCAAGACAAACCAGTGTAAAATACTAATTAGTTAAACCCTTTGAACTATGAAATTAATGGAGATTCCTTATATATATGTGGATATAAAAATTCCTTTTAGTACTTAGACCTCTAAAATATGGTTATAAGTTTGTCATAATTCCTATAAATAATTGTGGAATTTTGTCTGTGTACTGCCTTTATAATAATAATTATTATTATTATTCAACAAGAATGTGAAAAATGCGTCTTTCACAAGGGCAACCAGAATCGGCATAAGAGTGCTAATTATTCTATATTACTTTAACACAAGTACAGGATAGGCTAAAAACTAGGGCATCGCAATGATGTGCCAGGTGGGGTCTTCCTCCTTCTCTCTTTTATTAACAGAAGATGGCAAGTTTTGCGTTAGCACAGAAAAGAAAATCGAATTCAGATTTTGAATTTTTTCTTCCTATTGCTTAGATTTGTTCAACAAAAAAAATCAGCAGTAATAGTCATTAGATCACTTTACAAATACCCTTTGTTTAAAGAAATTGGGTTTTTGAATTATTTCATTCACATACTATTGAATTTACAATCTGACTATTGGTCATCCTTTTGATGGATAGTATTTAAAATTTGATACACATCTTTAAACATGCATACTGACGCATTGTACTGATATTTTGCTAATACGTAGCAAATACAAACGTTGCACATACTGACCCTTAAGAGAATATAAAATTTTTCTATCGAAATATAATAGCATGCACGATTTTTTAAAATTTATTGACATATTGGGAATGGGTAAATCATTCCACAACCAATATTTTAATTTATGTAAAAGCAGTTTCATCAATTGTTCTTGTCCACAACTTCGATTCGTTCCAACAATGGGTTAATTTTTGTTTTTGCTTTTAGGCAAGAAATTAATATTTTTCATATAAATATCCAGAATAAAGTGATATTCCATACATAGTATTAAATTATTGGGCCTAAAATGTTTTTAAATTATCAGTATTGCCACAGACTTATACGAACACTGATACCTATAAAAGTTATGATAAAATATGAGCAAGACATATTTCCATCGAAAACCTTTTTAAGCTGATACGGAATTCGGATTTTTTTGGGGGGGGGGAGGGGGTTAACATTTATTAGGAGAAGTAAGCACATATATGTCCTCTGCATTTTACCTAGAAAAACTGTCAAACAGTATATTGCATTAAATCTTTCGATGAACTTAAATATTATAGACACCAAATAATTAATATATACACTAAAAACTGAATGCCCTAAATCAATGCGACAGTTGCGATCCGCGATATACTTCGTGAAAATAAAATGGCTAGCTTACAAATAACTTGACAAACACAATTTTTATATAACAAGTAGAGATAAAATAGACTGCCCTACCATTAGGGGGAGCTATGAAAGCTTCCATCATTATCATACGAAATGAAGCATTCAACGAAAATATTCTGGAAACAACCAGGAAATATGCATGGATTCTTTAATTGTCTCTGAACTGACATTCGATGTCAGTACGTGGCGAAATGAATATCAGTTAAGCATAACTTAGTCATCAAATTCAAACTGTTATCTCACTTTTATTTGCGCCTATTGCTATGGGATGTTAAACCATCAGCTTTAAAATGCTCATATTAATATAGTGTTGCATAAGTTTTCTTTTCTGAACAAAACAAAAATTATATAAATGCTAATATTACGCTTAATACAGGTTTTTTTTCGTGAGATTTATGAAAACTATTCAGAATATACTTAATTATTTATGTGATCTAGTTTATATGGATTTGTGTCATAGGATCCACTGTACAAGACCAACAATTAGTAATGGCAAAAGAATAAAATTTAAAGTTATCAAAGGAAAATTTATTTACCTTCCAACTATTTTCTTTCCATTCGCAGCTGAAAAGAGGTTCTTCCAATGATTCAATAAAGCAACATTAAAGAGTTGATGTGCTATCGATAAATGTTTTTGGAGGATATTTCACCGTCAAAGATAATCCATCATCTTAAGACGCTTTCATATTTACTGGCAGCACTTTTCGTTGAGAATCTTTGGCTAATGCGAGAGTTTTCAGACAGTCACCGTAACTTGCAGCATATGGTTTCCCAAAGTTTGCATTTTGGAATAGAAAAAGAAAGTCGGTTAATAAAATTAACAATCACATACATTCATTTATGTAACTAATATAATGTCAAAATAAATTTTAATTAGTCAAAAATACATGAAAAATGTAGATGCATCAATCTTTCAGCATGGTGCAACAGATTTGCTACAAACCATCTAAACCGTAGTTGAAAGCATGTAACTGTGCTAAAAGCAATATTCAGGTAATGCATATTTCCAAATTACATCATTTATAAGCATCAGTCAATGTTTCTACATAACATTAGCGACAAGTAGCAGGAGTAATGCAAATTTAAGAAACGCGAGTTGTATTACTCGCAGAAAGCAATTACCACTATATCTACAAAGAGTGGTAGAATAACGATTTTCCACTGAACACGCTAATGTATCAAAAAATACCAGTACGATAAGGTTCAACTGGCTTAAATCAAAACTGGTTAGTTTTAATTTTAAGAAGTTTACTTGTAATAGGAAGTTTGAAGATTATTTCTTAACACATTAATTGATGTAGAATTTTATATCAATTGGATTTAAAAGTGCTTTTGATTTTCAATCTTATTTTGTAGAGATATGCAATTTTATTATTTTGTTGAATTTTTTTTTAATAAAATTTTTTCCGTGGTTTGTGGACAAATGAGTAAAACTTTTATTCAAAATCCCTTGATGGTTGTATTCCACACTCAAACCAGAACTACAACTACAAGGAACTAGAATAAAATGAATGCACGACTTTTACACTAAATATGATGATTTATACTAACTTTCTTTTTATTAAAAAATTATCATTTCTAAAAATACAAATGTAACCTCCGTATGAAACTGAACAACAGAATGAATCAAGAACTAACAAGAAACGATACGAGGCCAATAAATGATGAAATTAATATAAATAAAACATAATTAGGAATTCAGTTTTGGAAATGAAAGTGGATATTTATATTTTTGAAAACTTGCTGCAATCTGTTTAATTAGCCGAGCTACAAAAATACCATTGTGAAATAAGTAATGTAGGTATTTTTATAGGAGACATTAATCATTTTTTAATTATATAAAAATAGCAATATTCTGTACATGGGAGCAATTACTGAAAAATATGAGGCTCTTTCACAAGTTAAGCAATTCTCTTCAATAAATATATGTTATTTATAAAATTCTATAAATCAGATATGATAATAATCTGTAAATTATAATTATACTTACCAATAGAATTACTCTCTACTATTGTTATTCTTGAAATAATTCATGCAACTGTTCGTTTATGAATTGTTAGGGCTTCTTAAATTTATAATGGTCCTAGTTTTATCCGATAAATTTTGTGTATTACAAATATGAAGAATCGGACGTTAAAAAAAGTTAGAAATTAATGTAAAGAAATTCAATTTAAATTAAAATTTATCAGTCAATTTTAATAAAACATTTGAAGCCAAAACAATTTTCTTGATTGATTTTGATTGGCAATATAAATGATACCAAATATAACACAGCTTAAAATTTGTGATGCCAAATAGGCTCGCAACAAAATTTAAGAAGCCCTTGTCTACTTAACGTGCATAGCTACTGCATAGTTAAAAATTACACTCAAAGTAGTGTTGCAATAAGGAACCAACTTCAAATTACAATTTTTAAATACTAAGCTGTTAAAAATTTTATGGTCTAACCTATACTGAAAAATGCATAAAATAGAGGTTTATTTATCATGAAAATGTAATAAAAATTTTAATACATTATAAATCAATATTACTGTTGTTGGCTCTTTAATTGCAAAACTTCATACAAATGTAAAAGAAAGTTTACTTTAAAACATTGAAAAAGATCTTACAATTACTTTTCAAACATTTTAATAAAATCACATTCTAAATATACATATGCAAAAGGTGAATTTTTAACACATTTACCGAACTGTACGAGTACAGTGCTGAGAGGTTCCACCCCTCTGATCAGCGTCTCGATTCGACTTCTCACTCAGCTTCGTCCCTGTCACTCTTCGAGCGTTTCGAGGGATTCGGCCGACACGACACTCCTATGACCGGAAGCGAATCTCGCAGTGTTCGGCAGACCACAGCTTCTGTTCGTGCATCTCCGCTCAGCAAATGAAATGTGATGAATATACTTACTGTGCACAATTTGCATTTGAGCGATATATCCTATGGTAATGGTCAGTGGCGTAGAGAGGGGAGGGACGGTTTTGTTTACATCTATCCCATTGAAGAAATCTCATGACCCCCCCTTTTTTTAGATAGAAGTGTCAAAGTAAATATCAAGATTGATCATTTCGCCATCGAATTTGAAGGTGTTTGATTTGTTGTGGCACAGTGCAGATTGAGTTCGTTTCAATGATTTAACTTACCGAAATATCCCGTCACTCAGCAGGAAAACACGTATAAGAATAAACATATATATTTTCAAATTTAGAACGTCTAAGTTAGACCTATTTAACTAATCGTAATGTGTAGATTTTCTCTGCAGTATTAATTTGAGTGGTCAGTTCTGACTTGGAGTATGTTTGATTCATCTTATTCCACAGGCCACCTCACATCTCTGAATATGTCGCCAGCCTTATTCAGCCAATAGGTTTACTAAGGAAAGTAGATGGGAGGATTTGCAGGGCATCGTCACATTTCCAATTCTCAGTTAATGAATTTATACAGTGGCTATAATAATTGTATGGATATTTGTTTTGCCTGAACAGTTTCTAAATTAAAATAACTATTTATTAAGATAGTTTCTTAACCTCTAAATTGAGTTTCATTTTCCAAAAATACCCTTTCCTGAAATGCTCATGTACAGCGGCTCCAGAAAATTATCACACTTCTTGGTTAATCCATCAAAAGCGAAAAATCGCTAAATAATGCAGACCTGCGGCAACTTGCATACAAACCTAAAGCTAATTTTTTTTACTCGCATATTGATGGTGATTTCTGGAAATGGCAATTAACAGTCCTTGTGAATGCGCTATATTATTTGCTGTGTGAGATGCAAATACATACAAACATAATGAATTCAATTCAGTTATGTTATACCCCCATTTAAAACCACAGGAATGGCTTTTGAAAACTGATCAGATGACAAGGTTAACACCTTATTATACTCCCTCTCCATGCACTTTACTCATTTGAATAAGGGGAGGAGGATTAGCCGACTAATACCAATAACGTGCAGCTGTCCCTAAGCTAATATGCAAGACGGCTCAAATAAAATTGGGTATTGAACCTGGAACTTACCATCCTCAAATTCCAGATCTTGTCCTTGCGACATCGGAAATCGAATGAGTTTGAGTTTGTTTTTTATGGTACAAAAGCCATCTTTGATTAGGATGAAGAAATTAACGAGACAAGGCAGGAGAAGGCAAAAAGAAAAGACGAATCCCAGGGCTCCATTTATTCTACTCTACGCCACAGACTATCACAGAAAAATGTTTGACAATATTTAATACATAAATATAACTTGTTTTAGTGCTTGATAAACGCCTCCACAATGAATTCAAAGAAAATATCGCATGACATTAAATATCGTTGTGACACCGGAATTCACTTTTATCAGAAGCTGCTTCGGTGGGGTGCTGAAATACTTCTATTCATTTGAAATGGTTACAAAGAACTCATTTCCGTTTCGTCCCGTGTTCTTATTCAGCGAAAGCCAAAGATGGAATTAGAAGATTTAAATGTTTAAAAAAAAAGCGAAGAAGAAATTTCTTACCCAGGTTGTAAATGTTTGAGGAGACCACTTCAGAATTAGAATTAATATAAAAAAAATCACACCATTACTCTTTTATTAAATAACTAACGTTAAAAGCCGGACGAGTCTCGTTTTCGTTTCTTTTTCTTAAAAAATTATATTCAGGCGATTTCTTCTCACCGTTCGTTTTGAATCATTCACATTGAAAAATAATCAAAGCAGAATTTGGTCTACTACTAACATTCAATTTACACCAGAAGAAAAGGATATGCATTTAAAACATTCATTCGTCGTTCCTGATTCACTGGAGTAAATTTGTTAAAAACGTGTCCTTGATTCTAGCTAGAGAAATGAAGGAAGTTCAGCAAGTGGCTTGTAGAAATATATTCTTTCGGAAAATAATTACGACGGATCATTTGTTTGATTTCCAACAGAGAAACATAACCAACCAATGGTCTTTGAAAATTGCATCTTCAAGATTTGTAAAATTGAAATTATTTACTCCAGAAAAAGATTATTCAACAATCGTTCAGCTTTTATAAAATAATCGTCGTTGTGGATATATAACAAGATTTTTGGCAGCATTGAAAGTCGACATCCTAACCTGTGATGGACACATTTTTAAACTTTACTTACCTGCAGTGTCTTTTCGAGGTTTATTTGACTACCGTGTATTTTGTAAATAAATACAGAAATACAAATATTTTTCCAAGTTGATCTAAAATTGCTCAGTCATGAAACTGAAAGTCATAACTTTAGAAGGGCCATAACATCAAAAATCTGCTTAGGAACTTAAGTTTATTATTTCTTACAGCTAAAACATTGAAACTTTATTTTTAATTTAGTTTCTTTTTCTAACTTTCCGAATCATCTGAAATGAAGATAAGCTTCAAAAGGAACCAAAATAGGGAGTTTTGAATGGAATAATATATTTTTAAATATTTTATTTTTTGAAAATCGTTTTTCTCTTTGATATAAAGAGTGTATTGTAGAGTGTAAAGTTCACACTCTACAATACACTCTTAAATGATCATTTTTAGACCATAAATTTGTAATAAAAATAATTCAAGACCTTCCAATTATATCATTGTGAACAAGGGATAAAACTAGTTTCCTTTCATTAATATATGTCTTACTTTAGAGCAGTTCAACTATCGGTATGCATATACAATTGATTATATGCTTCACAAAAAAGTGTTTAATGCAATCAGACAATGACTCGTCAACTATTCAACAAGCCAAAACTGAATGAATATTGCCGAATTGTATATTCATTTCTGGTATATATTTAATACAAGAAAAAAATGCCCTGCACGATACTTCAACAATTTTAAGTAAATTTGAATCTATACTGATAATAGAAAGATTAAAATGGCGTTTGTTCCACTGGATGTTAACAAATATTGTTGAATTGCACATAATAAAGCGCTTACGTGGGCACATAATCAGGCCGAATTTGTTAATCACCGTCTGCCAACACTTTGACTTCACCCAGAAACATCAACAAGATGTTTGAAAATATTAAAAAAAAACACTATTCTTTCATCGGTTTGAAAAATTTTTAAATAAAAAAGTAACGATTAAAAATGGATAATTTTTTTTAACGATGCGTTTAAGTCGTGCCTTATTGAATAAACGAAGTCATGGAAAAAGAGAAGACAGAGCGAATGAAAATGTTCGAGAATTATTCATAAAAAGATCCAGTCTTAATGAATGAGTTAAAATTAAACGGCTGTGTGTACGAAGCGAAGTTAGGAGCATAGTTGTGGGACTGTATCAGGCCTCTGTTCTTTTTACTAAGCATGTTACTGGGAAAAAGAAGTAAAGAAAGTATATAATTCTGCTTTAGATTTGCTTTCATGGGAGCTGTAATTATAGTTATTTGAATGAAAGGTTATTTGTGTTTACAAAGATTTTTGGAATAAATGAAATCTGAATATATATCTGTTGTTAAACTAAAGTGGTTTGGTAGATGGCGAGAGAGCGAAGCGATCCGAGAGGAACTGCATTAGCAGTTCCTGGGGGTTGGCGAGCATAAGCAAGAAAGGGGCGGTGCTCCATAGTTGTATACAAGTTGATGGAGATCTTTTATCATTAAATAATTTAATATTTCATAATCCTTACTCTCTCTTCCAATGACCGAATTAATGTTAGCATATTAATCAACAATTAGATTGCTTCATCACCCATTCCCTTTGTACACTGCAAGTAACATGAGGATAGGCTATATCAAGATTTACAGTCCTTAGACATTAGTATCTTCAAAATGTGACGATACTAATGTATAAGGACAGAAGAAGAAAGGTCTCATAATTTTCTCGCTTATTTTCGAAGAAAATGTTATTCTCACACATCCTGAAAACAGTGTGGATCTTGGGGGAGTCAAAGAAAGTTTTGAATGTCATTGACATATTACACTTCAAGATAATCTTTCGTGGGACAATTTAGCCTTTTTTTATTGTATTTATCGTATGGTTCTTTGGGGGGGGGAGAACAAATGATCCCTGTCATGCGATTAATAGCAACCGAAAATCAAATTTGTGTCTTAGATGCTTTGTTTCAATCAAAATACGACACAAAAATATAAGAAAACATATCAAATCTGATTTATTTAAGTCATTGCATTTTTGAGTTACTGTTTTAAATGTTTCTGGAAGTACAACCCTTAAAGGGATTTGGCTCAACATTTAATAAGTGATAAGTATCACTCATTAGCATCTTTACTATACATGCTAATCAGTGCATCGAATTTTATTTTTTATCTCTTTGTGATTCGGAAGAATCGTGTGCATCTTCCGGACAACCCCATTTCCTGTAAATGGATTTCGTTTAAAATTTGATAGACATTTAAAAAATTTGGATTGTATGCCGAATGCCAAATTTCATCCATCCAGCTCAAAATATTTTCAAGATGATTTTCCGAAAACATGTTCCTCCAAACTCGGCGAGATTTAAAATTTGAAGATTCAAAGAATTAAAACACAAATTTTTGATGAAACTACAGTGCTTATTCCATATTTTCTATACGAAACGATAGAACAGAGGAATTTCCCCGTTTATTTAAAAAACTTTATATTTAAAAAAAATATCGACAGCTTTATATCTTAATTAGTTTGCTATCAAATAGATAAAAAAAAATGGGGATTTTGAAGATTCATGAATGGAATTCCTGAGTTTTCGATAATCTTTAAAAATAGTAAAAGCAGAGTGTGTTCTTGTTTATTGAATGTTAATTATTGCCAACTATCACAACGTTAATTATTTTTTCAAAAAAACTCAGTTTAAGTTTTTTATGCTGGTTTTCCCCACAAAATTTTAAATCATTTCCAACTTTATTACAGTACTTTAATCGTAAACTGACAAGTGAAAATTTCATGTATGTGCTATAATTAAAGATTGACTAATATAAAATAAAAGGGAGACGATTTATTAAATTGAATAATTTATTCTTCAGTTTTCAATGTTGGCGGTTTTTTGAAAGAAATTTTAAAATGCGAAAATTAAAGCATTCCTTTATCGATTCCAGGGAAAACTGAAATATTTATTTCCTTTTAATACATTTTACAGAAAATCCTCAGTCTTCGATCTTAAGCTAATAAAAGAATTCAAGTATTAAAACAATCGATAGTTATTTATAAATAAGAATCGATATTATAAATAAATGGTAGCCTGAAATTGTATTTTGGGAATATAATTAAAAAATAATCATTCAATTCTTGCGAGGCAAATTCAATGTCAGTTTAATCTAACACTGTAACAATTCCAATTGTGCTTATAGATATTTTTCTTTCAAACCTGCTGATTACATGCATAACGCAATTCTCCAGTATCATGCTTTTTTCCCCTTTTCTGCATAACCCTGAATGTCAAAAAAATCATAAAGGCAAGAATTCCACTTTTCCATGATGGCATTTACAGAAAGTCAACATCAGGATCTCATCACAAAATTTTATTGCTGTCTAATGGGACAGTACTGATAATAAAAAGATCCAACCACTATGAGCAAAATTCATACAGGACATATTTTCCCGGATGCACTATAATTAGTAAAAATATTATATATTATCACTATAAACTTCGATATTTGCTCGATGGGACTTGCAGTAAAGACAGCAAAAAGACCCAACTGTCAGTACAATTCATAGTGGGGATTTACATAGACAGAATTTAATTATTAATTCTAATAATTCCATATCTTAATTCAGAAACATTAAAAATATTTTATTATGAAAACACTAACATGTTTGAACATTACAAAAATATTTTTGGATTTTTCAAAAAAAATCTTATGCTCGTGCACCAATTAATATATATGATGGATTCAAGACGGAAAGATATTTTGAGAGTAGAACACTTTAATGGATTTTGGCTACAGCGGTAGAAAAAATTAAAATATTTTCATATCTCTAAAAATAAATTTTTTAGTAGCTATTCAGAAAATCATAAATGCTACTTAAATTACAATAATTTCTCAAATTGACTCAAAATGTTCTGTTTGGGATAGTTTCAATAAATTAATACATATTATATGCAACCTAAAGACAATGGCATTTTCTTTAAACTATAAAAGTAAGAATGAATTATATTCATTCCTAAAAAAATAATGGAGAAAAATTGCAAGAAATTCGAAAGTTTCGAATATTGATGGCCAATAAAGAATTGCATTTCAAAATAAATATTCACTTCAAACTTGTATAGCAAGGAAACATGAATAAATCGAATTATTGAATTAAATATCGGAAAAATAACATCCGATTTTTAAAAGGAACTAATACATCGAGAGGTGGAAAACCTACCCAAGTAAAAAACTGCATAAAATTTTGGAAGAATTTTGTAATAATAAAAAATAAAAGACAAACAGGGCGTGCTATAATTTGAATTCGAGAAAAGCATGAGAAAATCATGAGTAGAATTCTGAAAATGAGCTCGGAAGTAGACATTTTTTATGTTCTACAAATGAATGGGATTTTAGCAGACAATACCCATTGAAGGCAGCTTTGAACCAAACTTATACATAAATATAAATCATGCTGCGGCATTCAGTTTATCTCTAAAACAACTTTGAAAGAAAGAATTTTATTAAAATTTCAACTTTTAGTCCTATGAATGAATAAACTTCGAATTTCCGCCATTATTTGACAAAGCTATTAATTGCTTTTATATGACAGAAGATTTCATACTGCGTATATATATCAACGTATCTTCCAAGACTAATTTTCTTATCTCAAAACCTGTTTAACGGCAGTTTAGAAATGTTTGAGAAAAATGTTTAATTACCTTTTCAAATGAAATATTTTGATTTTGAGACTGAATTAATCTCTCGCATTTAAAAATTAGTTTTAAGATTCAAAGAAATGGCGTTCGATTTTGAATACCTTTAAAAATCAAAAGCTCCTTTATTTTGTACAAATAAAATATTTTGTTAGTTAACAAATGTTGTAATTACTGTCTCTAAGCAAATACAGGACTCCACATACATAAACAAATGAAACTAAATTTTTTAACATTAAGTGATTATAAATGCAGATTTATAGCTCTTTCGAGTTTTCTATTCCTCTAATCTATTGTTTAATTATATAACAATTTTGCAGATGCGTGATCAAAAAAAAAGACTAATGGAGAGTTTAATTTCGATTTATTTTCCCATTCTGTACGAGAATGAAGATGGAAGGCATACGTTTGCATCAGAACTCAAGAGCAAAAAGTGAAAGCAGTTTTTTAAAAAGTAATATTACTAAGACATTTTATAAGGGATTTAGTTAGCACATATTGATTCTAAAATGGGGATTTTAGGTCCTTTTGAAGCTGTACCGTTGGCCTTCGGAATGTTTTATTTCTTCTTTAGGAGTGTCAGGAACTGCAATGGCCACAAGTTATTTTAGGAAAAGTGGCAGAAAAATTTGATTAAAAAATAGAATAGGAATCTAGGAAATAATAAATAAAAGAATAAAGACCGAAATCAAATTGAGAGATATTATATAAACCGGTAGTTTAGTCTAAGCCCAAACTGAAATAGCTGATTCAATTTTCCATAGTCTTAATTATATTTTTCAGAAATATATAATTACGTCCTTTGAAATAATTTAAGCAAGTATAGTCTTAGTTTATCCTCTCTAAGTCAAATAATCGATACGAACTAATAATTGCTTTTGTTTCATCTTCCTGAAAGGTACTATGAGCTGCCCTCATAGTTGTCTACACGAAAACAGCTGTACAGATACACGTAGAATTCCAAAAGATCCAAGTCAGAGCTTCTGATTACATTGAAAATCCGAAAGGAGAAAAATGAACAGCATTTACACATGTGCTTAAATACCATAATAATACAAAGCATTTTCCTTTTGTTTTTTTTAAAGAATAGAGCTATCTTACATGCAAGTATCTAAGTGTCGTATTTTGTCATCAAACAACGAAAAGTTTGATTCCCAATTCCTCGCAATTTTAAATATCATTAAAATTTATTTCAATGTACAGGGTCATTTTCAATTTTTATGGTTACTAGTATAGAAAAAAATTGTATTTTGAGTAAATATATATTGTGAATAAGGGACCGATTGGAGTAAATTTATTTGGAAATATTCCTTCTACATTAATGAAAAGAATGTCCAGCAAAATATAACCAAAAATTTTCAAAAGTAAATACTTTTAACAACTTCATTGAGTACGGAAACAATTCGCATTATTTTGATTTATATACTGCTTTCATATTTCGACTCAATTTTCTTGTGAGAACTCGAAAAGAAATTTAGAAAAACTTATTGATTGCCATTTTTTTTAAAGAAAAAGTGTGTAAAATATTTCTTTGCTTAGATAAGATTAATTTCTTAAATTCTAATTTATAATGTATTGAATACTTTTGCATCTCTTCATATAAGCATTGGCTTTTTTCCTTCAATCAATAAAAACAATTTAAGAATTAGCACGATGCTGTATATATGTTTTAATACATAATTAATTTTTAATGACTTTTAATTAAGAAAGAAAATATTTTACCTCACTATTATTCCTACATTCCTTGCTTTTATTTATTTACATCTACAGAAGCGCACCTCGACTAATTATCAAAGCGTGAAGTTAAAAAAACTCATGTTTAGGAAAATAATTTTAATATTTATTCACAAGAAATTTTCTTATCAAGAAATATTTTAAAAAATATTTTAATTGATCGCCTTTCATTGCAATCATTTTGAAAGTTTTGCCTATCATGGATGTCAACTGAAATGGATGAAACATGCACTTCATTCATAAAATATCTAAAATGAATTTGTCTGAAACAATTTAAAGCCTTTTTAAGGGAGGAAAGGAATTCGCATTCTCATAACAAGCTATATATATATATATATATATATATATATAAAGTGGGGTTAGAACACAATTTAATCCTTCAAACTACTTTTTCTTTTTATGAAAGGAAACTCTCCCTCCTTGCTTACCTCGAAAATGTTATAGCAATGTCACATTTAAATATTATGAGGATAAATAAATTAACAGAAGCAATATACTAAAACAGCTTGGTGTACTGCAGTTCAGTTGCGCTAAATACAGAAAACGTCGAAGCAACGCAACTTGATCGAAATTTTGCATTCGCATCTTCAGATATCATTTGCTCGTTGAAGTCGTTTATCGTCGTCATTTTGTTGGATAAATGAACGCGGGATTTCATGAGTAATGCGCGGAATATAAATGGATGCATCATTTATATTATTATACGTGATTATCCCGAATTTTGAAAAGATCTTAATTTATATTTAAAATTTCTGAAAACGTAAAACTTAATGATTACAATTTCAGTCTGACGTTCATGGAGTTAAAACATTTTTTTAGATCAAATAACCTAGGGCAATTTCAAATGCATTTTGAATCTGAAAAATTAACTATTTGAATTAATTTGTTTAAAGTAGAACATGAAAACCCTGGTTCAAAAATTTATATGAAAATGTTTGTTAAATTTATTTATTATTAAATGTTCAATTGTTGATCACTCATCTTCAGCTAATAGGATAATATAAGCAGTCACGAAAGTATTAAAACCCAAAAAGTATGAAGTGAAGAATACCTAATAAATGTATCATACCAGAGAACGCCTTTCATGGAATTGGCGTAAGAAAGGAGTGAAATATTAACCTTTGGCGTAAAATGTAGCATTTTTACAGAATCTATCGCGTGATCCTTGACGAAGATTTTATACCACATAACAAATTTAAAATGTTTAAGATTATACAGATCGAAAACCGGTCAATCCCATTTAGGTCGAACTCAAGATTGAAATATGTTTAACCCGCACTGAACTTAATCCATCATGCTCCCTAAGTTTTTGTAATTTATTATCAGCTAGCCAGACAGACGAAATATAGTATAGGCTCTTTACGCCGTATTTCTAATTTTGAGCAAAATGTATTCAGAGGAAGTCTGTCAGTCTGGCTAGCTGATAATAAATTACAA
>JAOUZG010032559.1:0-13935 GCA_026289955.1 Argiope argentata | reverse complement strand
ACATCTGAATGTTTGATTGATTAATCGTTCTGAGGTTTGAGGTGCTTATCAAAAATTATGTAGTCTCATGTTTCAGTTACCTATACTTAAGGGCTCGAGAAGTACCGTATAATGCTTATTTGTAGGGTAAATTTTTTTTAGATAATAAACAATGTGTGTGTTTCAAAATAAAACATTGAAATTAAATAAAAGGGAAAAAATACTTTTATATATATATAATGAAAAACATTTAAATGATTTGTTGAGAATAAATAGCAGAGTCGTGGCCGAAATCATAGAGAAGACAGGTTGAATTTTTAAGTTCTTTTTATTCCATCACGGGAAGCAGGCATTATTTACTAGCAAAAGCTACATGCACAACACAGAACTACACAACACGGAATGACGTAAAAACTAAGCGTACAAAAAAGGGACGGGAAATCATTATCCCTGGTCTTAAATACCAGGACTTTGATAGGGATAAAGATTTTTTATAGAGCTTATAAAATCAGATTTCGATGGGGATTTCCATGACTCACGTATACGAGGCAAGGGAAACACAGGGATTTTTTTGAAAGGTATTTTGTTTAGGTCAGCAATTTTCATCTCTCCCACGGAGTGTGAGAATCTGTCGACTTTTAGCTGATTCAGCAATTTTATACAGCCCCTGTTGAATTAATTAACTAGAGCGAGTGGAATGGATCAGGAAATAAGATAATATTTTAGAATGATATTACTATGGGCTAAATTAAGATAGGGCTTTGGAAATTAATTAGGATTCAAATTAAGAGTGTAAAATATCATATATATATGATACTTTTAACTCGCAATTTAAATTCATTTCCTAATTGTCAGTTTAAGTTAGCCATAGTAACTTCATTCTAAAATATTATCTTATTTCCTGATCCATTCCACTTGTTCTAGTTAATTAACTCAACAGGAGCTGTGTAAAATTGCTGCATCTGCTAAACGCCGGCTACTTTCCCACTCTCCAAGTGTAGAGACAGAAATTAGCCGGCTTAACAAATTCCTCTAAAAGATCCCTAGGAATCCCTTGCCCGAGCTGTACATGTGATTGACATGCGTCAAAGATCCCTATTTAAATCTAAAGGTATATATTCAGAGGGATAATAATGTAAACAGCTTTTTCGTCATTCCGTTTTGTGTTGTCCCGTGTTGTACTCGTCGCTTCTGCTTGTACATAAAGCATGCTTCTCGTGATGGAATAAAACAAACTTTAAAAAAAATTCTAAGTGCAATCTTTGTCTTCAAAATTACCTTCTGCTATTAACTAATAATAATGTTTACACATGCACACGCGCGCGCGCGCACACACACACACACACACACACACACACATGACTGATATATATATATGGACTGATATTTTCGCGATTTTTTAATACGACTTATTTATATAAATGCGAGATACTACTATTCTTGAATTATGTTCTTTTATAAAAAAAATAAAAGAATTTTTTAAAAATATAATCTGCTCTTATTAGCTCAATATAAACTATGCCAAAATTTCAGTTACTGGAATTATCAAATTTTGAATGTTACATTAGCATATCTGGGAAGTATTCGCATCCTTGCATGTTTAATGAAAGCCATCATCACTGGAAGGTTATAAGCCCATAATTTTAATGCGAGTGAAATCCTGAATAATTGAATGCCCCCCCCTCCCCCTATTATGTCTTTGTAATAGAAAGGCTGATTTATATAAATGGCCGGGGTTAGCCGGAAAAAAATCTTAATTTTGTTCCATGAATTTGAGTCAGAAAGTTGATCGAATTTAAATTAAATCCCCGCATTGAAGATTTTTTTTATTTTTGAGTAATTGATGCTTAAAAAAATAATTATAATCTTTAGTTCTACGCTTAGAATATGTTCACCCGTATTTGGTGAAAGAAAGGGGTTCCTTTTTCTCTTGCTTAGCATTTGGAGGTTGGCGAAGGGGTTGACGAATGCTTATAGTGATAAAGATTGAAAAACATCAAATAAATAAATAAATATTGAAATGAAATCTGCTATGCATATTTCAACATATCATGTCAGTTCATGCCATGTTATTTCTTGAACAGCCAAGCACCACGCGCTCGTGCAAGTTACATTGTATTTTTATTCATTTTGATCGTTTCATCGAATGAGGCATTTTAGTAATTGCAAACGATCCAAAAAACTTTGCCTCGCATTGATTGATTAAAAAAACTATCCCATTTCCTATTTATTCCATTTCATATAATCACGTGCTCAGAATGACATTTTTCCAGGTTTTATTTGCTGTAGTCATCAACTTATTTTTTTAAAAAAAATCAGAGCTTTTGTAAATGGGATGGCATCACTTTATTAAAAACTGATTTTTTGAGATTTTCGTGCAAATAATAAAATTTTTATTTTTCGCTTACGGATTTTTGTGGACGCCAAAAACCTCATCCCAAAAACAGCATCACATTCTGACATGATAAATAATAAAGAATCTATTCCAAATTTGGTTGCAATTAAAATATTTATTTCCAAGACAAAAGCTTATGAAAAAAAAATCACCAAAAGTGCCATAACAATTATAATTTTTATCATTTTATGGGAAACTACTGACGACCCACAACACTTTTAACCCTTTAATGTCAGGTGTGCCGAATTCGGCCCATACCTCCAGAATCATTTTGCCTCAGTAGTTATTCCGCAATAGCCCATTGTGACGTTTTCGGCACATTTCTATCTGCCGGTAGCAGTAAGTGTTGCCACCAAGCGGATGAAGGTAGAGCTCCGACTTCGAAAAAAGAAATTTTTTCCTTAGGTAAAAAAAAAAAATTGTTGACCATAAAGGGTTAAACTATGAAAGGTCGGTACATTGATCGGAGGGAAAAGTTTCGTATCTCTTTTTTCATTCCTGTGTCGCAATTCAGACTCACATATCTTTAATCGCATTTTATCTCTATAAATTATGCCTCTCTAGAAGAAATAAATCGAAGTCAAAACAACCAAAACTTTCTTCTTATCGGTCTTGCGACTGATAAAATATAATAACATATATGCATAAAAAAAGAAATGAAATGTTTAAAAATACATACTCTATTCAAGAATAAAAGAGAGAGAAAGTAATCATTTCGACTATGAAATTATTACGTATTTATAAATCGCGAATTCAAATAATAAAATAAAAAATAGTAGTACTCCGAAAACTAAAATGCTTGTTCTCAAATTCACCCGAGGAAGCAGCCATGCATATAAAATAGGAGCATTTCTCCTCTTTCCAATCGCCCAACAGAACCCACCCATCCAGTAATAATAACATAATAACTTCAATTCCATTGTCAGATACCATCTTAATTATGTGAGAAGAAATGAAAGAATGCCATTTTTCATTCGCACTAAGTGCATTTGCCGAAGGTAAATGCGTATTTATTTTCGTAAATAAAGATAAATGAATGATAATGCAATAAAGTGTTAGTGCCCTTTCGTTTATTAATGCAAGTCATTCCAAAAGTTTTTCACATTTCGAATATGTGCTAGATCAGTGTTTCCAAACCTTTTATGTGCCATGCCCCACTTTAACCTTTCTAAAGTTTACACGCCCTCACCCCCTATGTAACGTTCATAATATTTATCATTAAAAAACTGATTTGCTCACTTAACACTTTGGTGACCGGCAATTTTACACAGAAACTATGTCATGTGACCGGCTACTTTTTTGTAATTGAATATGAAAGTAAAACGTTCTAAAAAAAACTCCAAAGAATTTTGTTGAATTGGAACATCAAAAAGTTCTTCGCCGATACGTTACGTCATGGTTGACATTTTTGGAATTTTACTAAAATTCTAGTAAAAATGTAAATACTAGGAAAAGTGATTTTTCCGTTGTAGAGCGGACAAGACTAAACACGATACGCCAAGTTTTTGCAATGTTCTATATCGCCCTCGGTGTTATAAATTGAAACAGATAATGCAAGTGCAATGTCGAGTTAACTCGTCACCGGTCAACAACGTTTGGACATGAAAAGACGAATTAACTCGTCACCGGTCAGCAAAGTGTTAAGAAACATAAATGATGGATTCTAGGAATAAATCACTGTGAAATTGTTAACAAAACACAGTAAGTAACATTTCAAAACGTATAATGAAAAGCTGAAACTCAAATTCCTAATAATTTTAACACTGATTTTTTTAATATTAATTTTTGTTTTTAATTTAGTAAGATCCTTGTGCTTGATGTGTGGTGATTGACGACAGTTGTTTACATCAATACCATCACTTCACATAAGTATCGTTTGCCAACTCACTGGGGGGATACTTTGTGGTGATTGCTATATAAGCCAATTAATATCCTTCAAGCTGAAGGGTCACTTTTGCTTGATCGGTATGATACTCTGCTACTAACCATAAGATTGGTATTTCGGGCCTAGCGTAATCCGCTACACCTATAGATGCTTGCTGCACAGAGATTTTATGTTAGCTTTCAATTTGGTTAGTTTTAGTTTCGATTCCCCACTTTGTGTTATATCCAGCCGATTCCTTTCTTTCTTTCTTTTATCAGTAAATCATTTACAGCACTAAATCCACATTCAGCTAAAAAGGAAGATGGAAACGGTAGTAATAGTTTTCTTGCGCATTTGGTTGAGCTTGGGTATCCACGGAAGTTGTCTCGAAGATGCCAATCACCCAGTACATATTTTGGTTACGTCAAACGAAATTATCCTTAATTATTATTTTAAAAAAATTGCTTTTTTTGGTAAAATTTGGCTTTGATATCTAGCATTGCGTTTAAATGGCTCGGAGTGAAAGGGTTAAAGTTGTATACATTCCATTTTCAATTTGCCCCCCTGCGAGACGTACGCGGCCCCCTGTGGGGCGTGGTGCCCACGTTGGAAAACACTGTGCTAGATAACCAACATGTGTAAACATTTCAAATTAATTATTTATTTAATTGGTTCCTTGCATGGGGGATTGTAGTTGCCAGGGCGTAGAAATAGCTTATGCCCTATCTATCGCAGGATCTCAATCCTGTGGTTTTAATTCTGTGGAGGCACTAGAAAGTTGTTAACATCTCAAGAATAATTGCATTTGATTAGTTGAGAGCCCTCCATAGGGATTGCTTTCAAATGGCGAATGCTATGCTTAGTTAATAAAGTTTGCTTCTCCATTAATGAGCATTATCAACTATTCATTAATAATGACGGTCCGTATTTAAAAATTTCCGTTATTAACTAAATATATTTTTATCATGTGAGAACATGATGATGTTTTAGTGTCTTTGAAATTTGAAGGCAAGAAATGGTCGTTTTTTCATTGGTAGGTAGCGAGTCATCTGACCCATGACATTTGAAGTTTTATTTTGCCAGTATTGTTTGAGATATTTATTTAAATTAATGATCATTTGCTTTTTGTTAGTCGTTTATGTGAAATGACGTCATCTTCCAATTTGTTTATATTTCTTACTTTTAAATAATTAACCTCGCGCTCAGAAGATTATTTTTGGGATTCTTTTTTTCTTTTGAAATTTTCTTTCAGTTTTAACTATTGCATTTTTGTAAAACATGACTTATATTTATTCTTTAATGATGTTATAAGCGCATTCTTACTAATTGTATTTCTCAAATTACTGTAAATATTAGAATATAATTTAAAAATCAATCTGCATTACGTTCATTGGATTTTAACACATATACAATGGCTTCCAGTGATAGCGAATTTTTCGTCGAAATAACTGTTTTTTTTTTTAATTCCAAAATTAGTCGAGCTTCAAAAGTTTATTTGCCTGCCAAAAAAATTGAAAATGAAAGTTTAAAAACAATAATCATTAGAGAGAGAGAAATTCCTCGTAATTTTTTCAAACCTGATTCAAACTGGTTAATGACTTACATTAATTAAGACAAACAATCACCTGAAAAATAATAATGTTCTCACATGATAACTTGAAATTTGCGACCGTAGATTCCTTCTTTTTTTAAATAATTTTTTAATTAATTTGAGTCCAGTGTTTTATTTTAATTGGTCCTCTTAGTTAATCAAATTTTATGCACGTTTTGAACACCTTGTATTTAATTGTTACTTAGTTCGAATAATTGATTGTTAGAATTCTGAAACAATATGTATTTCTATTTTATATGCAATGAAAGCAAGGCTAATGTTACCACAATATTAGTTCTATTTACTTGCATCTAAATGCCAAAACGAATCTATTTGGAATCTGTGTTAAATTTAACGTTTAGTTGTAGTATTGGGTCGGGATGGCCTGGTTGGTAGAGCGTAGGACTCGTATTTCTTTGGTTGCGAGTTTGAATCCCGCCACTCGAAGATTTTCCGCTTGTGTGGCGGCCTGCGCGTGTTAAATCTGCCGTGTCCAAAAAGTCCTCCGTGTCGACAGTAATACCACTGTGTGTACTGGGTCAGAGGTGATCGTTCTCAGTTGAAGACCTAAATTACGATCTGTGGATGAAGGAATGAAAATGCATGAATGAAGTCTGCCCCATAAAAAGGGTTTGTGACGTGTGTGAGGTAGAAATCAGACTTCTATCCTCGTGTGATCAGGGGTCCATATCCTTAGAAGCTACCCCCGGGGGGCACCTCGTAATTGGGGATGAGATGCTTCCAGTATGGTGGTTGGATCTCGCCAATCCCGTGGGTGCACTAATAGGTGGGGGTTAGACTCCTCCCATCGATGACGGGACGTGCTTCCTTCGGGGAGGGTTGTACCGTGGCCGGTGATAGCCATTAGGACTTAACCACAGTTCCCGCTAATTGCTGTTGCGACGGTCCAGTCATTCAGTGCTCATGGTTAATCCGTGTGTCTTCGTGGTGGGTCGGAGAGTCTGATCTATGACTATGTCTTATCCTCAGAAGCTATTGCATCCCTCCTTCTGTTGAAAAGCGGAACACAACAACAACAATAAAAACAGTTGTAGTATTAAATTTGGAGATCGGTATAAAATTTTGAGCCCAATTGGATCACATGGGAAAACTCCGCAGTATAGATTAAATTTCCTGCTCTCCCCCCCCCGTCCTCAAATTTTTCATCTGACTTAATTACTGAAGCAGCTGTAATTATACGAGACGGTCGAGGGGAGAAAGCATTCGCTGTTTAAACTTCTCTCTCGATTCATAACTGTTGCTCCCTTCATAAGTGCTTTAATACTATGAGTTTTAATTTATATCAAAGACTACTCTTTATATAGGATAATTTCGATACTCTAAAGTTGAAATAATGATGATGATCGGGTATTACTACATAACATAGATTTGTTGGTAAAAGCAATAGCTCTGGACCTTTTATCTAACTGTGGCACCGGGGCTAATTTGTGGTATAACGACCCTAGAAATTATGGAGGCGTCTGGCAGTAGTCAAAGGGCACCGCTAAAGCACACCCAGCGACCCGGGGCAACTAACTGATCTGCATAGCCGGAAATCCATCGCCCGGCCTTGGGTGAGGGCCCATCTCTCCCTATTTTACTTATTTTGCCCGACTTGCCTTTTAATTCAAATATAAATGTTTGCTTCGCCGGCTTTCTGGCACAGAGGTAGCGCGTCTTCCTCGTGTTCTGGGAGTCCCGGGTTCGAGTTCCGGTTCGGGCATGGTTGTTCTTCTGTGTGCTATCTGTGAGATGTGCGTCTGTGCCCCCCTGTAAAAAGGGGCTGTGCAAGTGAATGTGGTGAGTGTGTAGCTAAGTCGTACTCTTGGCCCTAGTTGGCGCTACTTCAGAAACAAGAGACGCTCCTTTCGGCTTAAATCTGCTGCTGTATCAGTGGCGGGCTTGTTCATTGGCAAGTGCTATAAGTAACAACAACAACAACAACATATTTGATTCTATGACATGTAAAAAAATTCAATCGGGCTTTTCGAGGCTCTAATTATTGCTACAGCCCTGGAAATTTCCATCTTCATCCATCTTTCACTTCGTCACTGGCCATAATTTCCTTTTTTTTAGCCCAATTCATTGTGTAGGGACTTAATAAAACAATTAATAAACAATAAATTTTTACCTACTATAAATTTATTGATAAAAGCAATAGTTTTGGACAGGATAATTATCCTGCGGCCATTGTTGGCATAGTTGTGCCACATGCCATGTTGGGGCCATAGTTGGTAAACAGTATGGCAACTGTTTGCCATAGTTGTGGCATCATGGCCAGTTTGTGGTTGCTTTAGTGCTCGCGGAAATTACAAATGCTTTGGGAAGTTGTCGATGGGCTAAAGGTACGCTAAAACTTATCCAGCACCATAGGTATCTCCCTAATCTGCAGAGCCGAAATTCCATCCCCCGACCATGAATAATTCGATCCACCCCCATGCTCATCCCTCCTTACGCCACTGGCTTTCTTTTTGATGTTTCGAAAACTTCACTACTGTTATTCTTATTTAAAATCAGATCCAATTAACGGAGAGAGAAAGAAAAAAAAGTCCAGCACACCGAGCACCTTATCTAAAATAAACTTTCGAAAATTATCCTAGCACTCTTAGAGATAATTAATCAGTTTTGCCGTGAAAAAAAAGAAAGTAATTATTTCAAGAAAAAGGATCCTCAATCAGCAATCATTCTCTTATCAATGCGATAAATGTGCATTCTCTAGAGCCCTTCTAGGCAACGCCAAGATTTCCTGCCAAAGGTAATTAAATCCCTGTAAACTTACAGTGTGAGCGCAAAAGGCACTTTTTAATGAGTGAGCGCAAATTGCATAATCCCATCTTAACTGTGCCACTAGCCATGACCTATTTTTTAAAATTCAAATTCCATTCTGTTTTCTCTACATTTATAATGAGTGAGAGAAAACTCAAATGATGATGTTTTTAAATAAGTGACCAGAAAATTCCTTATTTGTTATTGTAGCTGTAAAAGGGTCTTAATTGCCGATACACCACTGGAAACTTCCATCTTCATCCTTCTTTCACTACGACACTGGCTGTCATTTAACTCTATAAACTCAATTCACTGTGTAATGGCTTAATAAACGATTTCTTTGGCTATAAAAGTCCCAATGTCAATGTTGTCGAGATCTCAATTACTGCTATACCACTGGAACTGGTTTCCCATCCTCCTTTATAACCACGCTACTGACCATGGTTGCATTAATTATAACAAAACTACTTCTCCCAAGAGTCTTTGGGGTGTAGAAATCTCTAGATCGAAATTGCCCGAACCCCAGTTGAGGCGAGGCATTTTATTCAGCACCACACTCCTTGGTCGCTTGAATGGGCGGTAGTTAGTCTCCAATTAGGTCCTTCCAGGGGGATGAGAAACAATGTCTTGGCATCCCTGACTCATTCGCGGCACGTTCTCCGGGCATGCTTCCCCGAACACGACGGCCATTCAAGAGTAATCATCCGTTCGCCCAAAACGGAAATCCATCCGCATTGTCATTCCCAGCACCTTGGACACTTGCAGGCAGTCCTCTCCGAGGAGACAGTAAAGGCTGCACGAAATGCGCATGTCTTATCGAGATGTAAAATTTCCACCATAACTAACTACTCTTTTATGCTAATAAGTGTTTATTATCTGCTTCGTTTCGTTTTTGTTTGAATATGCGTCTTAAGACATATATAAGAAATAATGTCTCTATTTCAGTTCAGATAGATTGATCTCCCTGAAACTTTCTCGGATTCTCACTAATAAATGTGCACTCCCTCTCCTTTTATGCTTAAAAAGTATTGGTCTTGGGCAAGAACATGAACACCTGATGTGCTTAGATTTTTATTTTTGTTATCGTGCATGGGCATTTTATGCTTCTTGTTATTCTGTAGAAAACTAAATCTACATATAGGGCGCATTTTTTCCCGATCAATTGAAATCTAAATTTGACACAGATCTATAATTTTAAAAATAAGATCACTTTGGAACATATTTTTTTCTCGCGCGAGAGCGTGATGTTTTGGTTTGAGGTTTTTGAAACCTCAAAATGCGTTGGCAACAAAATGGTGATTTATCGCTTTTGAGGCATCCCTTTTTCGCTTTTAAAGTTATTAGAAAATAACGCAAAAGGTTGTCATATTTGACGATTTATCGCTAAAAATCATTTTAAAATATAAATTTAATTTGTCACTCAAAAGTTTAAACCAATAGCAACGTTGTTAGATTTTTTAAAAATATCATTATTAGAGAACATGATGTATTGGTTTCAGGTTTTTAAAGCCACAAAACGAATGGGCAGAAAATATGCGATTTATTGTGTTTAAGGCATCCACTTCCCGCTTTTAGGGCTATCAGAAAATAGTAAAGCTGATTGTCACGTTTGGCGACTATCACCAACAAAAGCTTACAATATGGCACAAATATCAGCCATGTGCTCCATTCTCGATATATTGAAGCATGCGCATTCTAATAATCACATGATCGTTTCAAACCTGTTTAAATTAGTTAGTGACTAAAATTAATTAAAGCAAAGAATGTTTAAATTATTAATGTTTTCTCATGATAGCATGAAATTTGAGGTAGCAGATTTCTTTTTTTTTATGTATTAATTTTTTTATGTAAATCGTTGCGTGTAAATGGACAAATCAATAGAAGGACAATCTTTTGTCGGTGTGAGCTCAAAATTATATAGAAATCTTTGCTTGAGATGGTAGAAACTATGTCTTAAATTTAGCTATTCAGCTATTGATGTTTTGTCACTGTTGAGTCCATTAAAATTTGGACAACCATAGAAATTTGTAGTAGAATATATCTCCTACATTGACAGAGTGTTTAAGAAATATATGTATTTACAATGCATTGAAGAGGCAAATATATAATAACACTAGAAGTTTTGTTTCTTAGCAGTAATATCTTCTCTATTCATAATATTAACGAACATTCAAATCGAATCTAACCTCTAAATTTGAATCGAAACAAATAGAGGTCTATGAACAGGGGAAAAAATTCAATGCAGAATACATACTTAAAAAAAAATATTAGCAATAAATTTCAGTTTGTTCTATGAAAGAAAATGTAATGAATCACTATATATTGCACATCTCTATACATTGTCTTCGATATTGATTTATGTTCAACTTTATTTGCACATCAATAAATCAGTCGGTTTAAATACACTCATATTCATAAATTAAGGATTATGCAAGTTCAGGAAAAAGGTCAAAAGCAAAACAAATGTGACTTATTTGCAAAGCCTATTTATTCAACAAAAGATAGAGAACAAAAAGGATGCTATATATTTGATATCATTAATAAAAAATGCCATTTTTTTTGCTCCCTGGTACAAATTATAAAGTAAAACCTTAGTTCGTACATGTCCTAGGAATGCTGATTATCAAATTATCGATCTGATCTGGGAAAATATTACACCATTCGTCAAGCAATACTCTTCGAAGTTCCGATAGACATGTAGGAGTGGTTGACGGGCTACAATTCGTCGGCCAAGCTTGTCCCACACATGCTTGATTTAAGTCCGATGAGAATGCCGAGCAGTCCATATGGGTGATATCTTCCGATCGAAGTTTGCTTGCACATTTCTTTTATGATGCTTGCATGGTGAGGATTGGCGTTGTCATCCATAAGCACGAATTCTGGGCCCTTGGCACCCCGAAACAAACGTACCTGTTGCTCCGTCTGCTTCTTTCGGCCGTAGCTGCCAAATACCTGTACTCATTCGGCGTTGTAACTCAGGGGAGAAATGTGCTGTAACGTCTACTCACATTACCATCATCTTGAAATCGTTGCCAAAGTTTGGAGATGACACTCTGGATTCCAAGTTCCTAGGAATACTTCCTTCTGTGTACACTCACATTCAAGATGGCCGATGATTCTACCCCGTAAAAAAATCATCCAAATGCGTCCTTTGTGTCATAACTATCCGGTCATATTGCACTAAAATCTTAATAAATCGCTTGCAAACGATTTTATTTCTTTGCCTGTATTCTTTATACATCACTCTCCTACGCTCTAGTCATTGTGACGTACTATCTGGTGACTTCCCTCAATTTGCATATGATTTTTGAAGACGTGTGTAGCCATTTTGCTGGTGATATAACGCATTTTACAGTTATTTATCGCGTGACTCAGAATCATCCTTAATTTATGGACATGAATGTATAATAAAAAAGCAAATCTGAATTAATGGACATGAGAGCAAAAGTGGAAATTTCGCATCTAATCTTCTTCATTATTTTAAGGGTTGGGTATTTTTTAACTCCACCCAGCCTTGCAGGTGACGTAGGTTCAATTATGCATGCAGATTGTTCCCTCTCCTTCTAATATTTATAGCCTTACTGGCGTTTTTAGTGATCAACGGTATATTAAGCTGTTGGATTATTGACTTTTTGACTTTTTCTCATTTTAAAATTTCATATTATTTGTGTATAAACTAATTGTTGGACAATGCCTTGTTGGCCGTGTACACAGGTATAAAGTATTAAAGATAAAATTCAAGTAATATGTAGTAAAGATTATTTAGAAAAGATTATTTAGTAAGAATTATAAATGCAACTTTGGAATGGATACGAGCTAGCATTTAAAGAGCTCTAAAACGCTTTCTTTATGAGTGTCAGAGGTAAAAACAGAAAAGAGAAGTCCTGATTTCAGATAGGCACCCTTGAAAACTCCCCTTCTATGTTGTGATTTTCGAAATTTTTCAAAAATTTGTTATTTATAGACTCTTTAATTCTGCAGAGAAAGAAAGCAATTGAAAATGAACGTATAGATTTCTAGTTTAGTAATAGTAAGTTTTTTAAATTGATAGTAAGTTTTTTAAATTGAATTAGTGACTTTTCCTGAAATAAAATTCTAAGAATTATTTTATTTGACCCATGGAAGTCTAAACCTTTCTGATCGATCAGATTTTAATCGATTTTTGACGATTGCTTTATTTTACGAAATGAAATGCTTTATGTGTGTACGGTTATGTTACTTAATGAAAAACATTGTGTGAGTGTGTATTATGCCAGGTTTATACTCTGCCAGTTATAAGACGGCAAGTTGTTGTTGTTACTTATGGCACTTGCCATGGGCAAGCCGCGCTGATTATATCAGTAGATTTTAAGCCGGATATATACGTCTCTTATTTTACAAGTAGCGCCATCTAGGGCCAAGAGTAAGACTTATATACACACACTTCACAACCCTTCTTAGGGGGCGGACTTCATTCATTCATGCATATTCATTCACTCATCTCAGATCGTAATTTAGACCTGGAAAAGAGAACGATCACCTTTGACCCAGTACCTCCCAGTGATATTACTCTCGATATGGAGGACTTTGCGACCACGAGCAGATATAACGAGCGCCAGCCGCCATACACTCGGGGAATCTTTTGGCCGTTGAATTTCGAACTCGTAACCTAAGGAGTACGAGTTCAACGCTCTACCAACCAGGCTATCCCGGGTTAGACGGCAAGTAAAACGCGCATCATAGGAAGGCTGAAAACTGCTGTTCGGTCGATGGCAAGTCATTGTCCCGATGGGACAGTATATTGTACTTTTTTATACTGCGCATGCGTTTGTATAATTTGGTAGGGGTTTTTGGCGTGAAAGAATTGAAAACTAATCATAGATTTATTCCGACATTTTTTGCTTTTTCTGATCAGCGTGAGGCTGTGTTCTTCATTCTGTATTTGGCATTTCTTTTCGATAATTTTCCAAATTTAGGTATGTTGCGCTTTTTTTAAATTTATTTTACAATGTTTCTCTGTGTAAATATCTATCATTTTAATACGATGCGTAGTAAAAAAAGAAAAATTCAGGGACGCCAAGACGCCAATTTATAACAGTCGAACATGGAATGCATGAATTTATCTTATGAAATTTTGGCAAACATAAATCAATTCCTTTTCGCGCATGCGTTACTTACTTATCGTTCTATAAATGAACGAGTGTAACTTTTGCTAAATACATTGTGTGCATGTACGATTGCATTACTTTACATGATAAACAATATTTTACAATTTCAATGCGCCTATGAGCGACTTCAGTACTTTTCAAAATAGCATGTGCTTGTATAGGAATACAGTACTTTTCAAAATACCATGTGCTT
>JAOUZG010032556.1:0-15227 GCA_026289955.1 Argiope argentata | reverse complement strand
TAAACACAATATTCTTACAAACACAATTTTAGTATCTTCGTGATCTTGTCCACCGTTTAAAATACAAAACCGTATCATGGAATTTTTGATAATAGGGTTAGAAGGTTCTTTTGAAGCTGCCTTTGAACGATTTCTGAAGAGATTTTTGATTTCAATTTATAGCTTAGACATTATTAAATCATATCTGACTCTAAAGCATGTTACAATCTTTTAGTACAAAAAGAATTCACTGTAAAAATAGTTTCATCATTTTATATGTAAAAAAATAATTTAAAAAATCTCTTTCGATCAAGTTGTGTCTTACCTGAGAAAAGTTTTCCCAAAGTTGTTCTATCAATAGACGATTCGATACTGCTATAACCTGAAGCACTTACCGCAAGTGCAAATAATGAATAAAAAAGAAATAAAATCACTTCTCGTACCATAAATAACATTGTAAATATTTCACAGCCTACTGTCAATAGCAATTTACAAAATATACCCTTTTCGACAAATATTCGATTCAGCTTGGTGATTTATCTTCTAATGATTGTGATAAGAGATCCTTTAAAGAGGATATGGATAAGAGTATGCTGTTGTAAACATATATTTTCTGATGCCGATAAAAATCATCTTGGCTTTATCGCACATGGAATATACATGTTCTTTCCCACGTATTTCCACTTTTACTCTGTAAAAAAAATGTATGATTTTTATTTGTATAACGTCAAATTAAAACAGAAAATTCTTGCAGTTATAAATTGGTATGGTTATGAGTTTCGGTTCTTAATTCCTTTTATGTTTCTCACGCATTCTTTAACAAGTACACTAGTGCATTATTAGTCCTATGCCGCTGGTGAAAAATGGTTTAGAAAGAGCCTATTAGATTGCTGTGATCGCACTTAAAAATAAAAAAAGTACTGTACTTTTAACTTAATATCTATATTTTGGTTGTCCCCCCCCCCAATGGATTGGAAAATGAAATGATACAAAACTACAGTTTGATTCACAAAATCACATACCAAATTTCATGTATTAACGTTTTTACGATTTTGAATCGTCACGACTACAGTTTATGAAAGATCAAACGGTCTGATTTGATATCAAATTTGACAATATATGTTGTTGTTATCATGCCCTTTTGGAAAGAATGGTGCAGTAACTTCTGAAGGTAAGGACAGCCGAGTACCCACGGGCAGAAGTCTGAATTCTAGCTCTCTCACACATCATAGACCATTTTAGGGGGCAGACAAAATTCATGCATTTCATTCATCCACAGATCGTAATTTAGATCTGGAACAGAGAACGATCACCTCTGATCCACTAACCCCTGTGGTATTATTCTCTACATGGAGGAACTTGGGACCACGAACAGATTTAATAAGATCCAGCCACCACACACTCGGGGAATCTTCTTCCACCGAGGTTTGAACTCGCAACCTCAGCAATACGAGCCCAAAGCTCTATCAACCAGACTATCACTCCCTAATTTAATTCTAAATTTGACAAAATAAGTTGAGGATGTTATTTAACATTAAACTAAATTTGACAGTTTATCAAATTTCATCTATCAGGCTCTCTTTCTTTATAATTATAGTGTTTACTTATGATGGACAAACGTAATTTAACTTGAATTTTACTCAAAATTCGATAAAAAAATATTCAAATTTAATATTTAAAAAGTTTTTTTAGTTGTTTTCATATTTGGAAAATTACGATATTATCTCTTTGCATATTTCGTATGTGTGAAAGTAAAAACGATTAATTTGTTTCATGTCCATTCAAGAGGGGGTCCTGTGATTCCTTTTTCGGTAAATTTTTTGAACTACTGAGGATATGAAATATCATAACGTATGACGAAGGAATCATTTAATATATTCAGTACTTAATTGCCGTTAATCGATTTAATTTTCGAAAATTTCACAATATAAATCGTTATTATAATCATTATCGTTAAACTTCGTTATGAATTTGAGAAAAATTGCCTAGACATGAATTCAAATACATTATTATTAATATTATTAGTACTGCTGATGACTGGAATGTATACTTTTTAATACAATACTAAAAGTTTTAACAAATTGATTTTATTATTTTTTCGGTTGATATATCATACATTGTTAAAAATATTAAAATTTCAATCAACACTTACAGGTTGTTTTTTCAGTACAGTCTTCATTAATTAGTACGTTTTAAAATTTATTTCTTAATGTTATGCAAAGTTTCTGTATATTCAATTTACTTTGCTTACAATTAAATGGTGCAAAGGTTTATTTATGAGAAATTCTTTGAAAAATTTAATGCATAAATTTAAAAATATTCCATGTTAGAATTTTGCTGGGTTTATTGAAAAAATTTTTACTGTCAAACAGTTAACCACATTTTCAAGAGGACAGTAAAAACACTTTTTATAAACTTCACTTGTTTCATGCTTACAGAGACATTTTATACCCAGATATATATAATGAGTGTAATTTTGTGTGTGAGTTTTGCCTTTTGATTAATAATGATTTCGATATTTTCTGAGTTTATTCATATGTGTTACATTATTAATCAATTAATCGTAACAGTAGCAGTCAAACACATGAACCAGTCATTCTTAACGTTAATCGCACTGAAAGTAATACATATTATACATTCACTAGGTAATTAAAATAAATTAATATTTCAAAATCTGCAAAAAAAATAATCACTGCTTTGAAGTGAAGTTTACATGAATATACGTTAAGGAAAAATTTACAAGAATATACGTGAAAAAGTGGGAAAAGCATAGCAGTAGGAAGAAACGTTCAACCTTTTTGTTATAAATGGCTCTTTCTACATCAGAAAGCGCATATAGGATCGAATACTAGGGGCGCTAACAATCCTAACAGCGATGGCCATTGTTTGGATTGAACGTTAAACAAACCGCACTGTTCAATGGATATACGAGCTGTAATGATCTTTACTAAAAAAATTCCGTAAATAAAACAATGGCTTCCAAGTCATGTGGCAAGTATATGATTCTATTTACAGGATAGTTCAAACAAAAGTGTTTGGACACTTCACATGTACTAACGCGATTAAATCTTCGACTTCAGAAGAAAGAAAAACGTATATAATTTTAGCCATTGGGGATAACACTTTCATAAATATAAAAAAAAAAATACTTATAACGATTTTGCTTTAAGATAAAAAGAAAAATCTGAAGTTACGTAACGCTTTTATTTCTATCATGTGTATTTGTTGATTATTCATCAGTTATATTTTAACACCTTCTTTGTATTCTATGTTAGCCTACAGCACAAACAAGTATCACGCTAAAAGTTACGTTTTAAAACGCCAAAATCATCCTTTGAATGGTTTGAAAGAACCTCAATACTTTATCTATCTTGACGTTTTACGAAGTGATTTGATCGTTGTAGAACTAACGGTATTTGTCAGGTTAAGAAATGACCAGTCTTGTTCGATCCGGTAAAGTGAATGGCACAAACACCCACCTGGGTCTCTCTCTCATTCCCGCGGTAGGGGTCGGCTGACTAGCTTAACATCCTATTGTTGTTACTTATGACATTTGCTAATGGACAAGCCCCCCGCTGATACAGCAGCAGATTTAAGCCGAAAGGAGATTCACTTGTTTTTGAAGTAGTGCCAATTAGGGCCAAGTGTGCGACTTAGATACACACTCGCCACATTTGCTTGTACAGCCCTTTTTTACAAGGGAAGGGGGGATGCCCAATCACACATTTCACAGATAGAACACAGAAGATAAACCCTGCCCGAACCGGGACTCCCAAACACGTGGAAGGCGCGCTACCTCTGTGCCAGAAAGCCAGAGTCTTGGTATCTTCTATTAGCAGAATTCATTCCTTTAAACAACTATGAACGAATGATGAAACTGCTTTCACCGGAAGTTAAAAACTCTACATTTATGGTGGAGGTGAAACTTAAATTTACCAGCAGGGATTCCTTTGAAGATAGGCATGATCTTTGGGGTAAAAGACGAGCAACTGTTTGTATAAGACAGGTACTTTAATTTTTCCAAAATATTTGTCCAGTAATGAGAAAATATCTCTCAGGAACCAATTGAAATTTTCAAAATCACTGGTCATTCCCATTAAAAAACACTAATAAGAAAATATTAATAACTAAACTGGGAAAAACATTCAAAAAATATCCTTTATTTCAAAATTTTCAAACACTTCGTTTCTTAACATTTCGAATATTCTAATGGTTTCTTTATCCAGTCCATGTGAACTTTAACACGAAAAGACAGCATTTTGATTTTAACTATTAAAAAACGTATTCGTGCATTTCTCAATCCAAAATTTTGATTATATTATTTTTATAATGTGTCCAAAAAATAATATATACTTGAATAAAATCCAATATTTGTTTAAAACTTTTTTTTTGTTTCAGAATCCTTATAATTTGGGATCCTTTTCATTTAGACAATTTTATTAAAGAAAAAAAAAATGAAAATCTAGGCACACTTAGCTCAAAACACTTAACTTTAAAATTTCTTATTTCGAAATTAACCTTGCTGTAATGACATTTCTTTTTAGGAATTTCTGTTTTCTTCAAAGTTATTTTAGACACTATTAACAAGTAAAAATAAAATTTCAAATTATTTCCAAATATCTCCAAAGATACTTCTTTTATGCTCATAGTTCAGATACAAAGTGTATCTGAACTATGAGCATAAAAAAAAATTTAATAGTTAAACTCTCCTTATACCATGGTCAGCAAATGATTCAAAAAAACAATTAGAAATCGATGAAAAATAAAACAATTTTGTTTCCACCTTTCAAAGAAAAGAAATTATAATTTGAAACTTTCAATAAGGGTTATATTTACTTTTAGCAAGAAATCTGCACATTTTCTTAAGTATATCGCGTATTTTCAAGCAGATATAAAGGTTTGCTTAAAAAAATTCCAATTACTTTGTATAACTTTTTTTTTGTTTTGCTTTAATATAACTAAAATAAATCAAACTTATTTGTCTACCCTGGAATTTTTAGTTTCTTTATATATTTGGCTTTAACGTTTCAAAAGAGAAAAATTTTCTAAGCTTCACTTATTCGCATTTAATATTTTTTTCTAAAATATTTCTATTTTTTTATTATTTACTGACTTAATATAAAGTTTGAATTTTAAAAAAATGGATTATTTTCTAGTATATGTATAGTAAATTTCATTTCATTTAGTTGGAAAATGTATTCTTAACGTCCGGCTTTAAAACAACACCAGGGTTATTTTGGGACGGACCTCGGAATTTTGAGCCACGGTTAAGTAACTAGGACGACCTTGACCTCTCTAGTCCCCACACCCCACCAGTTGGAGAACGTTGAACCAAGGTGGATCTAATATTCAATTTGCTTAGACGACAGTCCATTGGTGGAATCGGTTTTCGAATCTGAACCCGTCGGATTCCGGAACCTTACCACCAATCTACATCAGCCCCATAAGTTACAGAAGAACACAGTTGTTGCAGTGTGTTAGATTTCAATTGTTTCCAAATAAGAGCCAAATTCCGACATATTTCCCTCAAATTGATTAGAGAATTTTTAAATAATCTATCAATTCCATGCAAAGTCAAAAATATGCGAAATAATTTCTCCAAATTATTACTAACGTACATAATTCAAATTTCATTAATTTACGCATTATAAGAAATAAAAAAGAATATTATGTTATTCGTTACTATACGCTCTAACATTATATTTCTAATATTATTAAATTTTATGTTTTTGTTGTTATTAGTGGCATTTGCTATGGACAAGCTTCGCCGGGGCATCACGAATTTTAAGCCCAAAGGAGCGTGTCTTGTTTTGAAGTAGAGCCAACTGTGGCCAAGACTACGACTTAACTACTCACTGATCATAATCGCTTGCACAGCCCCTTTTCATAGGGAGGTACGAGGCATATTCGGAAAGTAAGTACCGTTTTTTAATAAATAGAACAAAACATTTTTTTCAAACAAATTTTATTATTACATGAAAGACCAAACCTTAAACTATTTTTCTACGTAATTTCCACCAATGTTCAAACACTTGTCGTAACGAGTGACGAGTTTTCCTATGCCTTCCTCGTAGAAACTTGCCGCCAACGATGATAAACACGACTAATTTGTCAACAACAATTTCGTACAACACAGTACGTGAAATTTGTGGAAATTCGTCTGAAAGTATCGTTATTGTGAATCGTCTGTTCTCTTTGATTTTTTCATCAACTTTCCGTATCAGATCGTCATTGACAAAAGAACGCCGACCACTCCGAGCCTCATCGTGAACATTTTTTCGACCTTCATTAAACATTCTAACCCACTTCCGCACCATTCCATCACTCATCGCGTTTTCACCATACACTTCTTTAATTTCACGGTAAATTTCAGCCGGTTTCACATTTTTTGCGTTTAAAAAACGGATAACAGAACGAATCTCACAGTCGGCGGGATCAGTAATTGTCTTAAACATTTTAAACAAGCACAGCGAACTGGAAACACAACCTACAGCGTCCAAAATGGCGTCAGTTGAGAGTCAGTGAACAAGGAAGACTAGTGCACATGCGCAGAACGCTGATCGCAGTGCTGCAGCGGCAGTATAATGAAACGGTACTTACTTTCCGAATATGCCTCGTATATTCACACACCTTACAGATAGAAAACAGAAGAACAACCCTGCCAGAACAGGGACTCCGATCTCTCGGGAAAGACGCGCTACCTCTATGCCAGGACGCCAACATGTAATTTTATTTAAATTACAATTAAGAGCATCCATATGAGTAAGTTATTAACAAGAAGTTGGTCTACATATTGCTGAAATTACAAATGTTACTCTTAGCAGAAGGCTACTGTAGATTTGTTTGGAGATGTCTATTGAATAATTGAATGCCATCCACGTAAAATAAATCTGTTAATTCCTTATTCTGATATGACCCATATTGGTAAAAAAAGGAACAAAAGTGAGAGAAATCTGTAAAATAAGTAATATTAGAAAAAATATCATTGTTGAAAATACTTATGCTAATTATTATGGATATTTATTTTATTTGTTACCTTTTTAAAAGCTATATCAGTTTTCATATCAGTCATATAACACAAAGGATATATTTTAGAAATTTGAAGAAGAAATATATTTTAATTATTCAATGATACAATAACCACAGTTTCAAAAATACTTTATATGTATATTATATTAGGGCTATCAGAATTCTTTTTATATTAATACATACAACCAAACCTGTTAAGTTCGCTTATTTAAGACACATCTTCAGAGAAGCGTCTTAATAAGCTTAACTTGTAATAGTTTATCAAGTTTTCTGAAATAGTTCCCAAAATGTTATTAAATCTTGATGAAAGACATAATGAAATTTGATTTCAAGAAATTTTCTGATAATCTCAATATCGTTCTTTTTTTTTTATTTACGGTGCGATTAGTATTTTTTTCTCATTGTAAAATGTTATCCATTTTTGAAACCGAAAGTGCAATTATTGTATTTCGAATTTTGATAGAGTAAAAGCTTAAAAAATTAAGCTCTTAAGTTATCACAATAGGTGGAAAATTATTTCGTAAAGCTGGGATGCTTATTTGAAAATTACTAATTTTTTGGAATTATATAATTAAATAATTATATAAATTTTTAAAATCATTTCAACTATAATAAAAAATTTCAAATTGTTATAAATTATATTATATAATTAAAATTTTATGTAGTTAAAGAAAGCGAAATCTAGATACTAAAAGCTATAAATTTTTAAAATATTTTTTTTAAAAATCTTGTCTTAAAATTTCAAAAATTACCTTTTGATGAAGAAATTGTTATACAAGCGTATAAATCTAGCCATTATGCTAGCTTGCTGCCATTCCAACAATTTCAAAAAACGTTTTTAAAATGATTTACTTCAATTGAATTGAAGTCATTTACTTTTTACTTATTTCAATGGCCATTATTGTATTCAAAAAGGAAATTAGACCGCGATTTAATTAAAATGTTTATATTAAAAATTTTAATTCGATCCATTTGATTTGAAAGTTTAATCAGCTCTTTGTCAAATGCAGTTAAATCACGTGAGATAAAATTTTTTAATATTGTACTATTTCGGTTCAATTTCCAACTTAGCGCTTTCTTCACGAAGAAAAAGTTTGTTTGTAAAAATTTCAGAAATACCTTTCTGTTGAACTGTATTAATCTACAGAAGTTCACAGCTGGCTAAGAAAGCAGTGTGTCGGAAACTACCCCTTGTGCCAAAAATCCGAAATGCTCAAAACTAACTAACCAGTCAAACTGACTTCAGAAGAAAGCGAATGAAATGGGCACTACAATTTTCTCAGTCCACTGTTCCCCCGTCTTGCTGTAGGATGGTCAAAACACTCGCTTGTCTCCCCCGTTCAGAGTTCTGGAGCCATTTCGCGGATTTTTTTTTCTTCGTTTGGATTAATATACCACCAAGAAGTAAGTATATAATCTGTTAATAAAATTATTTACTAACCTTAGTTAGTTAGCAAATTGTTTCATAATTTTCGATAATCTGTCATTTCATTCGTAACCTCATTTTGGAAAACCACGTGTTTTAGATATCTGCATTGGTGGATATTTGCAATGCTAACTGCTTTTAAAATCTTTATTAAAATGAATTTTTAAGGTAACTTTTTTGCATTTTATATTTTAAATGGCCTTTTCTTGTATTTCTTACTTTTATTTTTATATAATTAATTTTTATCAATGTATTCAAACAAGTTTATTGAGCAGAATTTTTTTTTAAAGAATGGTGATACGTAATTTGATGTAAACAATCATAGTAAACGTGTGAATTTGAAACTATAAATTTGTATTAATTGATACTTGCACCTTGTTGTTATTGCTTCTCTTCTAATTTTGGTACTACGCTTCAGAATGGCACCTTTGAATAGGTTTTTAATTTCAATAATTGATCATTTCTCATAAATATAGTTTTTAAAAAAATGTTCTTTCTGAAATAGATTGTAAAACTGGTTGTTTTTTGTTTTATGTCTAGAATGTTCTATTCTTATTATATTATAATATATTTTAGTTTACCATCTTAAAAAGATAAAAAAAAATTCATCTTGTCCAGGTATTGGGGCCAAATGATAATTCTGTTAAAAGTTGAATAAATCAACAGAATATATAATATAATAACATTTTATGATTGTTAATTATTGTTTTGTTTATTTGAAGAATGCGTAAGGAAAGGATTAATACCTTCAAAATTCTGGTTCATAGTCATTTGTTATTATAACAAAAATATCTGTCACTTTTATTACAAACAAAAACAAAAACAAATAATCTTTTTTTTTATGCTTGATTATATAACGTGTCATTATGTACAGCTTTTAAAATTTTCTATCTTATTTCTTGGTGGACCAAAATACATATCTTAAAGTGTAGGAATTACTTATTTTAGTTTTCCTGAGAGTCAAGCGTTATGATTTTTCCCCTTTCAGGAAACAAATTAGTTTCTTAATGGTGTTTTTTTTTTCCTGTTATCAGAACCATTTGCTTTATTTTTTCTTTTAAAGGCTTAGGTTCTTTTTTTAATCTATCCTTTTTCTGAAAATTTGAATGCTTAAATAATATTTGTAGATGAATCGCTTATAAAATATTTGGTTTTTGTATCCAAAACCACTTGCCTTCTTTATTTAAAAATCTATGTTTTTGATTTATACACTGAAGAGCCAGAAAAACTGGTATAACAAATTGTATGCAAATAATGGAGGTGTTTAATCAATAAGCATAATGCGATGCATTTGAAAGTGCGTATATAAGACAACAGGTGTCAGAGGAGGATGTTACAACCATTCTTGCTTTTATACTGGCCAGTTATAAATATTTAAGTGATTATCAATGATGACTGATCGACGGCTCACGAGAAAGGGATCACAGCATTTTCGAAATAGAGATGAAATTTGGATTTCTGCGCCCGTCCATTACTAGGGTGTACCGCGAAAACCAGGTTTCCGGAAAAACTTCCGGCAGTTGTGTTGCTTGAAAAAGGCCTTGATAGAACGGAATTATCGAGTATGCACTATGAAACGTAACTTAATTGCTATGGGCATTCCTAGCCGCAGACATTCTCGTGTACCATTGTTAACTAGGCGACACAAAGTTCTGAACCTTACCTGGTTTTGCCAACGCTGCCATTGGGCTCTAAAAGATTGGGAAAATATTGTCTGGTCGGTGGAGCCACGTTTCCAAGAGTATCGAGTGGTTGGCTGTGTTTGGATATGGAAAACAGCCAATGAATCATGGATCCCTCAAGTCTACAAGGAACTGTAAAAACTGGCGTAAAATGTGAACGTAAAGGGCATGTGAAGTTAGTAGGAAATGGGACCTTTAATCTTCGTAGACTCAACCACCACAGTTCAGAGGTACTTTAATATCCTTTCTCACCCTCTACTTGCATTCATGTCCTGTGTGCATTCTGACGGACGGGGATTATTCCAACAGGATAATGCGCCACCCCAAAGATCTATCGTAGCTATAGAGTTTCCTGAGGAGTATTCTCAATTTCTTTCCCTCTCTTGGCCACCTAATTCTCCTGACATTAACATTATCCACCATATCTGGAATATTTCTACATGTGCTATCTTTAGGAGATCTCCACCACCTCACACTCACATGACTTTGTGGACTGCCCTGCAAGAATCATGGCGAGAACTGTCAACTGATTATCTTCTCAAATTAGTTGAATCCATGTTACGCCTTACTGAGGCAATTATGCATGCTTGCGTGGATTCCACGCAATATTAGATAGGTGTACCAGTTTTTTTTTATGGCACTTCAGTATTCATCATTTTATTGAGCAATCATTCTTCTAAAAGTCAGAAGGTAAAATATTATCTGTGGATGAATTATATTTAACTTATATTTGTTTTGTATCCCTTGATTAGAGACTTGGAGACCGATTCATAACCCCTTACCTTTTCCCCCTTGATTGTGCATGCTGTTGATTTATATGTTTCTTTTTAATTTATATTTCTAAAAGGAAAATTGCTGGACTTAATAAAAATGAGATACAGTGCAACATTATAACATGCAGCGATGGGACAAAGTGGCCACGAACATTTCCCCATCATAATCTAAAAATAGCAGTTCAACTTTGAAAGTTTAAACGAAAGATTTAAATTGATAGAACAAATCTGGACAAGAGTAAAAAACTCTAACGTCATGAAATTAAGTACGATCGTTATTTATTTGTTATAATCGAATTATTAGTGAAGAGATAATACTTCAATTAGTAATGGGGATATTGAGAATTTGAATAGATTTACTTTTCAAGTGCCTAACAATGGAGACTGATTTAATTAAGTATTTTGATTAGTTATTTCCGAAAAAAAACCCAGAAAAAAATCACATTTGAAGTTCATAGTAGCTAGCTAAGGCGGAACTAGGAAAAAATTCTTAGTAATTGGTATAAATAAATAGTCATTGTAAATTCATTATCTAAGAAACTATGTATAATGCCAGCATCCTGGTATAGGGGTAGCGCATCTTCCGGGGCGCAACTCCTATACCAGTATATAACCTATACTATAACCTACCCCTATACCAGCTATAACCTATACCCTAAACCAGGGATAAACTCTATACCAACTAGGGGTCCTGGGTTCGAGTCCCGATTCGGGCAGGTTTGTTCTTCTGAGTTCTATATGTAAGATGTAAGATGTGAGACCTTTAAAAAGGGGCTGTGCAAGCGACTCTGATGAGAGCGTAATTAATTCGTACTCTTGGCCGCAGTTAAAACCTACTTCAAAAAAAAAGACGCTCCTTTCGGCTTAAAATTTGCCGATGCTTCAGTTAAACATGTCCATGGCAAATGCCGCTAATAATGACATCAACAAATATTTATAATAAAGATGCTAAAGAAATCTTACATTAAGGATTTTGAAAATTGAAATGCATCAGATTAAAATACAAGTATATTCTTTAAGAAACTGAGAAAGGGAACAATAGCTATATATCAAAGTGGAGTACTAGAAATACCTAAATAGTAAGAAAATTTCAGTCACATGAATAAAGAATAAATCATTTTTTATCTTAAGTCTCAAGTCTACTTGCAACTAAAGTGAAATTTAATTTATGTTTAAAGAAGGTGTATTCGACTGTAGAAAAATTATCGCTTTTTATAAAATGATTCGTGTAAATGGAGGTACTAACTAAAATTTGAAGGGAAACATATTGAAAGTAAAAGCTCCAATTATTAAAATTTTCACTAAATATTTAATATGTAGCAATATATAATTAAATGCCTTTCAGAAAATAGATTAGTTAGAAACAATTGTTGTTCGCGTGATTTAATACACAATTTGCCACTTTTTTGCTATTATTTAATGGCCTTTCATGTTTATAAATAAATTAGTGAAAAACAGAATTAGGAGAGTGAGAATACTTCATGGATACTGTTTCTGGTCATGTTTCAATACTAAAAGGATGTTTAAAAAAACTTGTTCCGATGTTTGTACTATAATGTCTAATTATTCAATTTGAAATCATGCCATATATCTTTTTTTTAATTTATCAACGGCGATGAAACTTAAGAAAAATCCATGTTTTTTTATTCGAAATGTCTTTTGTGTCTTGAATATGGTATCAATATGAAGTTAAGGTATTATGAAAAATTCCATTTATTTTTAATTATTCATAGCATAACTAAAAACTGTCAAGCCCCTTTTTTTATTTCTACTTTACTATATTTAGTTAAATGCATCCGTATTGTTTATATTTTGTAAATGAAAATTTTAAAACCCAGCTAAAAAGTAAAGTCTTATTCTAATTAGAAAAACCAAATTCCTCCCCCCCCCCAGTTTTCTGCGGGGGGACTTTTGGTTTGAATATAAGAATAGGCTATCAAGGACATCCCATCATCAGTCAACATTATGAATACAGTAATACTGATAACAGATGATGAGTTAAGACTCAGGACAATGAGAGCTCATGATCCCTTCCCCCCCTTCTTGTGTGAACGAATTCATTCTGTTGATACTGTCAAAAGGGAGGAACATTCTATTTTCGGGGGAAGGAGGCAACCCTGCATGTATTTGCCCATGTGTTAGAATTGGTAATTCATCAAAATAAGAATGAGAAAAGAGTTGTTTGTATTTAACAATAAAATAAACTGGGATTACGCGCCGATCGCATCGTTTCGGTCAGAAACGAGATTCACATGTTTGTGGGAATAAAATAGAATACAAAAGTATCAAGATCAAAGGGTGACGAAGAATTCCGGAAATGCGCTCATCCTTCTGCGTATCTCCCCTTAATGAAATAGAATCGTCGAACAGCCAATGCCAATGATATTTAGTTGTTTTTCAGTAGAGCCTAGGCTATGAGGCCTTTTATCTCACGTTAAGCTGAAATGATAGGTTAGTGACACACGACTTATTTTGAGTATAAATGTGAGAAAAATTATAACTGGCATTTTTTTTAACAACAGTAATGATAATTTTGAAACTGTAAAAATTATAGATAATAAGTATGGTCAAAAAGTGATCGTCTCAAAGAATATGCACCTTGAAGTTGTTTTATTAAAATTTTAATTAATTAAAAATTAAGCGAAATATCTGCGTTTTACAGCAAAAACTTCCTGAAATAGTATGGAAAAAATTAATAACTATAAATAAATTCTTAATAATAAATAGTTTTAGTTCATAAAATAATTTTTTTTTGACAAACTTAAAATTAAAGAAATTATTTTTTCAATGTAAGAAGTTTTTCGTCATTTATATATTTTTTTCTAACTCCCCACCAAATTAATTTATAAATGTATTTAAGCGTATTTGAGAGCAATATCTTTCAATGTTGAAAAGAAATTCTAAACATTTTCTTTTCTCATATTAATTTGTTCCATTTGCAATTTCATTTTCCCTTGCTGATCATTAAATTGTTATTTTTTAAAATTCAATACAGTTCAGCGAATCTGAAATATGAAATTTTATTGTATTAACGTTACTTTTTATTGGATTAAAGTTACTTTTTCTTTTGAAGTTATATGAAGTTTTAAGTTATAAGCAGAAAATAAGGAAAATTCATGGCACAGAGATCGAAACGGTGCGTAGTCTTAAGAAAAGTGTACATTACATGTTTATAAAAATTTAAATATTAAGAATATTTTGGAAAGAAAATATAATTTAAAAAACTATTAATATATAAGCATTCATTTAAGTAGACTTTTAAATAAATAAGAGAACTGTCTTTTCAAAATAAACTGAATGAATAAAATAACATATGCTACATAATAATATATTAACGAATATGTATTAAGAAATATAAATAATTTACTAATGAAACTGTATTAATAAAATAATATACGCTATAAATCCCAAAGTAATATTTATAATTATAAAATTATCCCAAATTTAATGAGCAATAAAGAAAAGGATTTTCTGAAGCAATGTTTTCAATCGGAAAGAGCAAGTCATATTTCTTATTGGAACATAAGAATTAAGAATTATATACAAAAAAAATTGAATTTGAACAACGAAAAAATTAAAATTAAAATGTTCCGTAGTTCTAAATATCTTTGTTTTTAATTGTTTCTAATATTTTAATTTTGTTAGCTCAATTTAAAACAAATAATTATAAAATGTTCCAATGGAATCTCGTGTGCATATTTTAATTTATCAAGTCTGAACATCATTTCTTGAACGGCCAAACACCACGCGCTCGTGCAAGTTAAATGATATTTTTATTCATTGTAATTGCTTCATTGAATGAGTCACTTTAGTATTGCACAAGATCCAAAAAACTATATCTGGCATTGATTGTTTAAAAAAATATCACGTTTCCTATTTATTTCATTTCATATAATCACCTGCTGAAAATAACAATTTTCAAGAAATTATTTGCTGTAGTCATTAACTATTTTTTTAAAATCAGAACTGTTGTTAATGTGATTTCAACGTGTTATTAAAAGCTGCATTTTTTGAGATGCTCGTGCTGATAGTAAAATTTTTATTTTTCACCTGCAAATTTTTGTTGATGCCAAAAACAACATTCATGTTTGGACATGATAAAAAATAGTGTTTCAATTTTATTCACAAATTCATTATTATTCATTAATTATTTCATTTTTGTTATTTAGTAACATTTTTATTCATTAAATTTTATCATTAATAAAGTGTTAATGAATGTGTATTAATAAATATAAATAATTTGCTTTTTAACTAAGTTTTATTGCTTGTATGTATCGCTTGTATATATATTAATAAATACAAATAATTTACTTATTAACTAATTTTTATCGCTATCTC
>JAOUZG010032555.1:0-10238 GCA_026289955.1 Argiope argentata | reverse complement strand
ACTGCGGGATGCCGAAATCAAGCAACAAGCGCCTTTAAAAAAGGGGGAAAGCATTTGTTATCTTTCTTCACAGAATCCCCTGTTCTCTCCCCGTATTCAAAGGAACTTTTTCGAGTTTGGGTTCCCGCAACGTAAAGGTTAAGCACAACCGCTCTCGTTGAAGACGGAGAGTCGAATAAAAGACATAGACGGCAAAAATACAGCCGACGTATAAGAACGCAATACTAACAATAAGCAGCAGTACAGAAGAAGCAAACAGGTAATCATAGAAGCACAAAACGCGCAGAGATCACTCGAGTTACAATTATTAATGTCACCCGAAACATCTGCTGCTCTTTGCCTACTCGCTTTCGCAGAGCACAACTGCCGATTGGCTACTAAAGCAATGCTCGACAAACAACTGAGTGACCCCTTGATCTCAACTCCATTTGACTCGTCCATTGGATTTTTTATAACTTTTTAAATATGATACAGAAATACTGAAAAGGATAGGCATAGTTCACGTCATAATAATCCTATTTCGAAATTTCTGGGATTTCTGTTTTGTCACCAGTTGCCTAGTTCATCTCCTAGTAGCCTATAAATGATCCGATAAGAGGATCATTACCCTTTCTCAATCCTTAAGAATTATTTGTAAAACTGACTTTCTTGTGATTAAATTCATGAAATAGTAGAAACAATATTCATAATAATATTACAATATCCTGAAGCACAGTGTGGCATGAATTCAACTAATTTGCGAAGATATTCTGAAGACAATTCATACCACGATTCTTGCAGGGCAGTCCACAAAGCCATGGGAGTGCGAGGTGTTGGTGATCTCCTAAGGAGAACACATTGCCAAAACATCCCAGTTATTGTCGATAATGCTCATGTCAAGAGAATCAGCCACCCATGGTACACGAGAGGGTTTGCGGCTGCCAAAGCCCATAAAAAATAGCTTACTTTACATACTGCATACACTGACTCTTGTTGATATATCTCGTAAAACGATTCTTTTCAAGCGTTTATGAGCCCGTTCTATCAGAGCCTTTTTCAAGTCACACCGCTGTCGATTTGAAATTTTACCCGACACTAGTATTTGTGGTACGTCCTAGAAATGGCAGAGCATGAAAATCCAAATTTCATCTCTACTTTCAAGCCGTGCTCCCTCTCTCGTTCGCCATCCATTAGTCACCGTGAAAAATAGTTTAAATCTTGATAAACTGCCATTATAACAGTAAGAATATATATAATAACCTCCTCATACACCTATAGTCTTATATACGCACTGTCGACCCCATCACCTTCCGTTGATTGGTTGAACACTTCCCTTATTTGCATACGATCTACTATACCAATTTTTCTGACTCTTTAGTGTAATATAATATTAGCCGCTTAAGCAAAATATCCAATAATTTCCTCCACAAAATAATGTTAAGTAAATTTTAGTAGACATATAACCAACACTATTTCACAAACCTTCTGTTCATCGTGCCTTGCATGCCACATTTAATGTTTACATTTGTAAGCAACCAATTGTGTCATAGGGAAGAGAAACCATTTTTAAAAATATACTTTATAAAATTGTCACCATTTCTTAATTTCTATATATAACCCTTAATTTTATGTTCAACCAAATAAAAAAGTTATTAAAAGCACGCCTTTTATTGAAATTTATTCAACGTAGAATAATTAGCCTAATTTTCATAGCTTGATCATTACAGTGGCAAAAATACCAGAATTAAATATTAGTATTTACAATGCGAATGATATGAGTTTCACTACGACAACAAAATATATTGCTTTGAAAAAAATATCTTATTGAAATCAATTGACAAAAATTACATGATCTAAAATAAGGCATCATTAAAAATTGAATTTGATGTTGCAGCGAAAGTAACTCCAAAATTTCGTTTAATTTTTTTTTCTTTTGAAATAGTCATTAAGGGCCACATTTTACCCTCCAAAATATACATGTGGTGAGTATGAATACTCTAAATCAAACAGTCTGACTGGCAGAGTATCAATACACATGAGTTCAAACTTTTTTTCATCAGTGGAGACTGTGTTATATTGCTTAGACACCTTAAATTACCATCTTTCTACTGAAATCTATTTCAGATAAATTGTCCATATATAACATCATGTTTTATGGTTCCATCTATTAATCCGGAACGTGTTATTTTAAGTATACAGTGGTATTGAATTAATTTTTTTTATTTATCTTGTACATGAATGATTCTATTAGAGACAATCCATAACTCTATTAAAATACCTATTAGGGAATATATCACATTTCCTATTGCGTCTTACCATAAATTTGGTATTCATAAGCATAAACTATGAATTTTTTCTATAGCATAATACTAGAAAAATATGTGGCAGCAATCTTTTGAATTAAACTGACTTATTCACACACACACACACACACACACACACACACACACACACACACACACACACACACACACTCACACACACACACACACACACACACACACACACACACACACACACACACACACACACACACACACACACACACACACATACACACACATTTGTGTGTGTGTAATGATGTTTTAAACACTAATTTCAATAATAATTAATTTACAGTTTTGCCTTAATTTAGCCCATAGTAACTTCATTCTAAAATGTTCTCTTATTTCCTTTCCACTTTTTCTATTTAATAAATCAAACGAAGATTTATAAAAATACAGCCCGCGAGCCGAGTGAAGGGTTAGATTCTTCTAAAGGATTCCTAGAAAGTCAATACGGGTGGGAATTGCTGTAAAATTTTGACACGTGTCATATTATAAGAATATCATGGTATATGAGAGCTATGGAAGTAAGAGTCCCATTGTTTGAGAACATTTTGCATATATTTCCTCGGCTCTAAAGGCTATTCTTTGTACTGATAGTTTCATCACCAAAGAGTTTTAGAAGATAATGCAGTGCGCAAGAGAGATCCGTATTGCTCGAAATGTTTGGAATTCCTATTCATAAATAACTGAGGAAGTAATGCAAGAAAGTAAATAACAATCCAATCCAGTCGTTTAATGTAAAAAAAAGTATTCTTAACAAAAGAATCTCCTTTAAATGTGTCCTCACAACTTCGATTCATCAAGATCACAACAGTCGAGAAGGAAAAAGTGAGTTTTCCTGTCGTGGAGCTAGAAGACGTCGTTCTTGATTTTGTGTAGTTCTGGGGAACGGATAGATCTCCAAAAAGCAGCAGCCAATCACGGAACGGGAAAAAAGGGAGTAAGTTCGGCTGAAAAAGAATTGAAAGCTTGACAAAACTGCTGGACAAAAGTTCTCAGCTCAAGTTCTTGTGTGATGTATTACATTGAGCTCTCCTGTGGGTCTTTTTATCCTGTGGAGAATAATATATTTTTGCCAAATGCTCGCGATAGATTTCAGAAAAGCCGAACCTTGTTTTTTGCAACTTACAGATATTACTCTCACAGCATGAATTTATCAGCACCTTATTATTATTTAGAAAATAAAACAAATATATCGTCGAAAGCATTTTATCCATGTTTATAACATCCATTTTCAAACATTACAGTCTACAGTAAGGAACCATTTTATTGTACCATCGCCGTTATTGATCTGGCTTGAACACATCGCAAACTATATGGTACAGAATAATAATAAAGCAAACTACAACTTTAACAAATTATAATAGTTTTAAAATTAAAAAACTGATAAATAAAAAAAAACACAATGCCCTAAATGAAATAAGAATAAAAGTTCAAATAATTCTATCTATAATTTTAAATGTCAATAATGCTAATATAAGAACTGAATAAAACTTAAGCATGCCAATAAAAGCCAGCGTAGAACTCGAGATTTTTTTCAATATTTTTCATAAAAAATGAACTGTGATAATTAATTTTATGATACAATGTATTGTTATTTGGCAGCAATTTCTGGGATTTAAATCTTTTTTTAAAAAGTTTTTCACTGATTTTGCGATTTCATGCAAAACAAAATTATTAAATAAAAATATCTTTCAATTTTTACTTCAATTCTAATTTTCTTCCGTTTTTATATTTAATGTTTATTAAAAACTAATAATAGGTTTTGGATATTATATACTTCAAATAATACGGAGCATAAATAATGGGAAAATCTAACTCCGAATTTAATAAAGAAAAGAAATCAGTATCGGAAACAATAATCAACACCTGAATTTCAACTTTATTAAGAGGAGCAGAAAACTCCTGATGGAATTCATTCCTGTTCTTTTTAACTTAAATATATACACTTAACATAATTATGTAAAAAGCAAAGCATTAAATTAAGATATTTTGCATTAATGTGCATTGCATTTGTATTTTCAGATGAGGTGTATATTATTTTAAATATTTTATCGTTAGTTCATTTTAAAACGTCAAGTTTAAATGTTCCATTAAAATTATTCTGCTTGTATTATACATCTTTAAAATAATTCAAATCTTTTGAATAAATTTTACATGAAAAAAGAACTTTTTATTGAGTTTAAAAAAATAGACATTAAAATGTATGCAGCTTAAACCCATATCAAATCATTTAATTTGCCCTTGTTTCCATCGCTTTGAGAACGGTAGAAATTTGTGTTGATATCCGATTTAGTAAGCATTTTTCTCTAAATGAAATTCAAATTTTTTTGAAGATTTAACTTTAGGAAACATTTGTAAATGATGAAGATGAAAAATGCCAATTAATATTTATTAACGATTAATATTTCAGATCAAAACTAGAAATCGCTTTAGTAAATTTTTAAGAATTTCTTTCATGAGATTAAGTCTGCTTTTATTCAGGAAATTCTTAAGAATTTTGTTTACTATTTCCATGACTACTCTTCTCATGCAACATTTGAGAAAGATCATACATACCTTATGATGCACCTAAATCATTATGTATTTTTTTCATTTAAGTTCACTATTACTATTCACCTTTTATCTATAAAAAAAAGACTCAAATTGATAATATGTTCCTAATAAGCAACAAGATAACAAAAATCTGAAAAATAAAATAAAATAACTGAATAATTTTATTTTTGTTAAATTCAAGAATGTATTTTCAAAAATTTGTCTTAAATATTCATTTGCTGAAACTGAATGACTATTTCTGAGCATTTCGTACGCACTGACTTCGGACATACTTTTGATGGTCAAAAGAGATTATTGTTGAGGTCAATTGAATGAGAGCGATGAGCTTACTTTTTAATTAGGATGCCCAGACTTGAAAGTAACTATATTAAAACGAGCATCGTAGTTTTAAACTTTGGCTTCACAGAAGGATGGGGGGTTCGACTTCTCTCCCCGAAGCTTCTGAGTCGATTCGATAAATGGATGCGAGCGTCTGGCACACGCTCAGTCAAATTTTGTCACTGGAATGAAACTCTCTCTCTCTCAAAAAAGGATAACTTAGGTTATCTTAGGAAATGAGTATTGTTTCGAATCCTCGATGTATTTTTGGATCTTAATACACTATCACAGCTGACAATCTTAGAATGAATCCCTTTAAAAAATCAAAATGCCTGAAAATATGCATTTATATAATAAACAAGTAACATTAAAAATATTTAAAGTGAATTATTACTTAGGTCAACGAAGAAATTTTTAATTTTAGTTATGTATGAAAAATATTTAACTGACATAAATAAATTTAGTTGCAAAAGCACACAACTAATTTAAAAGCAATTTATTTACAGACTATACCAGAAATAAAACAAAAAAGCAAACAATTAATCAGAATCAAGTCGATATCTGTAGAAAACAGAATTGTCAACAATCAGAACATACCTCATACGTGATTTTTTACACCAGTTGGATAACGTTATGCAGATTATAAATTTTTAATTTCCTTCATTTTACTTTATTTTATATCAAAATTACTCCAAAAAGAATTCTAAAAACTGATTAATTATTATTTAATTTTAAATGCATTAAACACTAAAAAAAGAATCATTTGCAATAATCGGTCAAAAACATATTAAGCCTTACCTCATTAGTGTGGGGGGAACTGAAGTCTTACTCATTTGGTGGTGAGGGAAATGAAGATTTTTTACGGGAAAGCTAGTTTTTAATTAATAAAAGATATATCAAATTAATAAACCAGTGTTTGAAAAACTCTATTAATATCAAGCGCCATCTACTACAAGTTTAAAAAAAATGTACTTAAACTTAAGTGGACGAATAAAAAGTATTTTAATAACGATTGAAAATTTGAATAAGATTTATAAATGAATCCCAAAATTTGGTTGTTTTATTAACAGTTAATTAGTCATCATGCCGGTTATGGGATTATTATAGAAAAGGTGCGATAAAATGTTCTGGTTGAAAACTTATTTATAATCGAAACAGCGGTCACTGCTGCTGCAACATCACCGATGAAGGGAAATTAAACCATTCTGTAAAATATTAAAGTTCATTTAAAATCACAATTGGAATGATTTTCACACGATGACTTCTTGCTAAGTTGGATAGTGAGCTTTCATGACTTCTTTCTACGTTGGAAATAAAATATAGAAAATTAGGAAGTCAATAGTTTCATTACGCAGATAAAATATATTTGTAGTTAGTTCATAGTTATACTCGAATAAAAAAGTTCGATTAATTTTAACAAATCTAATGCAATGAATGCATATAATAATAATAATAATAATAATAATAAACAGATGTACAGATCATTCTTTTCAGCCTCGTCGTACCTTAAGGTTATTTTATTTCCTTAATTGCATTCACCTTCCTTCGTTGCACGCAAAAAGGGCGAGTCCTTCCAAGATGACAGTGATAGTTTAAAACTGCTACAGATGGCTCTACCAAAAAAGTGGGTTTTTTTATATGATAATTCAGAGAATATCAGGAAAAATATTTTGCCCACATTGGTATGTTGGGCTGAAAGAGCAAAAACCCATTTACATAGCTTTATTATACGTATTATTTCATATTATTATATAGTTAAAAACAATTTTTTTAATGCGAAGTTTCCTGGTTACTCTCCAGTTCTTGCTAATATTATTTTTCTCTAAATAAATTTTAGATTTACAAACGGGTTCAGTAGAAAATAATGCTTATTAATTTTTAGAGGAGGTACCGGGACCAACATAATAGTGCAGTACTTAGTATTGAAATACGGGGGAATGTGTCACTTGCGCTCAGTCTCATTAACGCTAACTCATTAGAGGGTGTCATTTGCGCTCACATGGTAGGTTTACTGCAATTTAATCACCTTTGGCGGGAAAACTTGGCGTGCATCTAGAGGGGCTAAAGAGAATGCACGTTTCTCGCATTGATAAGATTAAGTGACATAATTAAGGGTCCTTATCTTCGAAATATTCGTTTTTTTTTTTCTCACGGTAAAACTGTAAAATTTTCTTTAAGAACGCTAGATGCATTTTTAATAGTTTATTTTAGATAAGGGGTTAGATTAAATTTAGATGAAAAAGGGAGAGCGAAAAAATATATAAATCTGGCTCAGGGATGCACAACCTTTTCAGGATGAGGGGCCAAAATATGAAAAGAGATCATGGCAAGGGCCAAAAAAGCACATAAATGCTAAAAAATATTAAAAATACGAAAACATTGGAGTTTTTTTTATGGCAATACGCATGAATTACGATTATTACTTTACTTATTTTATATGCAATAAATAAATGAATAAAACACAAACATTATAGCTACGATTACCTAAACCTAAAAAAAAAGAGATTCCTGCTAAAAAGGGTGCAAACTTGAAATAGAATAACAGAGGAAATTTTTTTCTAATTATACAGAGAACGCAATTTAAATTTTGCGAAAAAAAATAATAATCGAAATTAGGAAAAATAAGGAATTTATTTAAAGTTATTGATTTTTATGTTGGGCTTAATATTAGTTGTAGCAATGCGTAGAACAGCAGAAAGGTTCTCATCTCATTCTTAATTTTGATTTGTTTAAATTCATTAGTGAGAAAATTTGCTCACAAATGTAAGTGCTTTTAAGAAAGTTGCACATGCAGCTGCATTTTTCTTTAAGGGTACAATGGACGTTGAAACCAAATGTTCTCAATTTTTGAGGTATTGTTTTGAAATTTTCGAGATAAATGCATTTTATCAATCTAATGCATCAATAAAAATTTCATCAAAATTTATTGATAACTTTTTAATTTTTTTGTAAAAAAAAAGAAAAAAAATTGAAAATATTGTAAAATTTCAAATTGTTCCATGCGCATAAAAATAGAACAAAAATTAACTACTTCAATGTTTTCAGATACATTTTTTAATTCTACAAAATATTTTGCATGCTTAAATTAATTCAAAATATGATTTTTCTTTTAAAACTTGGCATTATTGACTTTGTTTGAGCATTTTTAAAAAATCAATGCAATAATATTATTTGAGGTCTTCAATAAAAAAATATAAACCACATAATTTATCTATAAATGCAAAATTATATTATCATATGTTCATACAGCATAAGATAAAAGTTTCAAAGTTGTAACTGAAAATATAATGCGCATGGAGTATTTGAAAATTTGGACAGCATCATAAAATTTCATTTTGAGAAAAAGCTAAAAATGCATTTAAATGATTCCTACAGACCAGAAAAATAATTAAAACAACTTAAATTTGTTAAATAATTGTGTTTATTAAAAAAATTATTTGTTTTATGTAATATATACATCCATAGATTTATAATATATTTGTAAGAATTCACAAAGCATATAAAGGAACTACTTGTAGTGAAGCAAAACCAACTCCTTTTTTTCATAAAAAAATTCAAATAAAAATTAGACTTGCTTAATAATATTTCATTAGCCACAAAGATTAATTTATATTCATATAACATTTTTAAACTATATATGCAGCCATAAACAAATATAATACAAAATTTGAAGCAAATCAAAATACACCTGCTGCATAAATTATGTCATGTTTTTCTTCTAATTTGACATGTGCTGATTATTTGAATTTTATTGCAACTCATTGTTATTATATGATGACAATATGACACATGCTTATAAAATACAATTTATTTTATATGATAAACTATTTTTTTTTCTAAGTTATAATAAAGCAGCAATCAAATTTTGATATATTTTCTTCTCGAGAGAAGAATGCCTCTACAACTTTGTAGTTTACTTCAAAGATTTTTTTTCTCTGTAAGTTCCCTTTAAGTTGCTCCCTAAATGCAGAACCAAATTTATTACAATATTTAGCTCAGGATAGACACAATTTTGATGAAAAAAAACTTGCTTGAAGGATTTGAAGAAATTTTTTCTGACATTCATGACAAAGAATATTCTTCAAAAAAGAATACTAAAGTGTTTGCACAGAACAATGTAACTATTATACACAATTTTAAGATGATGAATTCACTATTTCAGGTTTATTGCATTTGGTAGAAGCTACCAAAATGTCATTAGAATTGCTTGGTTATGAATCAAAGGATTTCTTTGTCCATCATATCTTAGCATTTTCAGACTTTGTATGCTTTTATTTGGACGACTTATTAGGCTTTCGGAAGTGAAAACTGATTAAATTCTTTTTAAAACAAAATATAGAAAAAGAAAAACAAAAAAGATAATTAAAAATAGAGTAAATATCAATTTTGACCCTGAATAGAACAGCTTTTGTATCTAACTTCAAAGAAACTAAAACGAGCAATTCGAATATGAAATGTACGACGAACAAGTAAACAAACCGAAACAAACAACAAAAGAAAGAAAAAGTAGAATACATCTGCCAAAGAAAAAACAACAGCATAAAGTCAGATTCAAAAATAAAATCCACTGGTAGCGCTTGGAGGAAATCAAAACTGTTTTTACAGCAGCTGTCCAAATGAAAACAAGTGGGCGTGGCATCCTATTGAAACGCTGATATTGAGCAAACGAATTAAGATATCAAAATAATTTTTGTTCCAAACGATAGCTTACAGTTTAAATATAAATAAAAGATCAAAATAAAAATATCGCAAATTTCATCGATTTTTTACATTTTCATCGTCCATTGTACCCTTAAGCATAAAAATTCCTATAGCAAATCCTTATAAAATTCTAATATCGGTTTACCTTTGAACTGATTTTTAAAAAAAATCAGACTTCTGTAAATCAATTTAGGCTAACTGAATACTCTCATCCACTAGATTAACATCAACAGAAAATGGAGAAAAAAATTCAGCAAATTTCGTTTGTCACTTTTCAAAATCTGAAAACCGATCATCAAATGCTTTATGAAAGATTTGAATTGGATCCTCATACTGCATTTTCATGTGTGAAAATTT
>JAOUZG010032543.1:31287-56191 GCA_026289955.1 Argiope argentata | reverse complement strand
TGGTCTTTTTACAGGGGTGGACATTCGCACACTTCACAGATAGAACAGTCAGTACCGAACCTAGGACGCCTAGATAACGGTGATGATCGCTATTCCATCAGTAATAAATAAATGTTGATAGTTATAATACGGAGGTACAGTAAAAAGCAAAGCGAATTGATTACAAATACAAAAAGAATGTCGAGATAAATAAAAAAAGCGCAAAAATCGGGAAATAATATTGGGCCATGGAATCTTAAATTAATAAATAAATTTGAAAATTATTTTTAGTTTCTAGATATTAACATGCCGTTTCAATACCAAGACGATTATAATTAGCCGCCGTTCAACAAGGGATATTTCACTTAGTAAAACAAACTTCCGAAATTACTATCGCATATTTATTTGACCTTGAATGCCATGCTATTCGGTTCACAGAGGAAACGATCGATAATTCTAAAATTGTTATGTCTATGCGTTTCGTTGAATAACATCTGTTTATCTGATTATGAAATAATTTCATTCCGTTTTTCAACCTTGTGCACAGTTGGCACCTTAAAACGATGGTTCGAAGACAGTCTAAGTTCTGATGAAATAGCTAATTTTTTTCGAGTGTTTTCTGAGAAGGAATAGGATGAAGGTGAAGTATGGTAGTATTGAATAACAACTGTGACTATTGAAAAGTTTCTTTTTCCTCAGATTCATTATTTTAATGTCATTTTTATCATTTCAGAACATGATGCTGTTTTTGGGATGAGATTTTCAGGGTCAACAAAAATCCATCCGAGCATCTCAAAAATCAGCTTTTAATAACGTGTTGCCATTGCATTTACAAAAGCTCCGATTAAAAAAATGTTAATGACTACCTCAAATAAAACTTAGGAAATGTCATTTTGTGCGCGTGATTATATGAAATGAAATAAATGGGAAATGCGATATTTTTATAAACGTTAAATGCGAGACAAATTTTTTTTTGGATCGTTTGCAATGCTAAAGTTACTAATACAGTGAAGCAATTAAAATGAATAAAAATATGATTTAACTTGCACGAGTACGTGGTGCTTGGTCGTTCAAGAAATTATGTTCTAGACGTTATACATTAAAATAGGCTTAAAAAATTATTTTAATCTTTTTATTCCTCGTATTGCTTCAAAATAAATAGTATAACCAAGCAAAGACTCGTCGAAGGTTATTCTGAACGAAGTTAGACAAATAACAACAAATTCAGTGCGTAATATCCAAAACCACACATGGAACAACAAACGTAGATCAGGATGATAATACATGAGGAGATCACATCATTTCTTTAAGACTTTTAGTTCGTAGAACCCTACACTGATAACGGTATTGTTGATCATCAGATGATCCCACCGAATATATTGCATGTAGATTGACTATTTTATTGGTAGCTTCAGTCCATAGATTGTGTTATTCTCAAATATAAAATTTGTGGTGTTCCTGCTTTCGTCAAGATGACGCATGATTTCAATTGCGTGCGCGTGCCAGCGAATTAATCATGCGATGCACGAGGAAACTGCATTTCTCTTTGTGCTCACGAGATTGATCTACTTATATTTGCTGTATATTCCATTAACTAGCAAGCAAAATTTTCTTGTTAATATGTTTTACGCTGTTATTGAATTTAATATATGTATAACCAGACATATTGGTAACCCTGAAGTCGAATAGACATCGTTTTCTATTTCGTTGCATATTTAAATGGAGTCATCAGAAGTTTCTTCAAATATGGAAAACCTGAATGTGTAACGTCAAAGTTTTCCCATCTCTCTTATCCAAAGATTTGAAATCCCATGAAAATTTTTACTGTCTCCAAAATATTGCTACAAAAGAAGACTTTTTAATTTTGAGTAAGACAGTGAAAAGAGTTTGAAAATAAGTTCACTATTTCAAAAGTTACGAGCAATTAAAGATCCGTTAAAATTCTCAAAGACTATAATAAGAACACTTCATTGAAGCAATTCAAGTGAAACGCTGGAAAATATAATGACTTTCTCCTCTCTTAGAACCTCTCTGCGTTAAATGAAGACAATGTACAAATTGTCTTTTAAAGGAGTTAGAAAGAGCATTTTTAATGTTTCCTGATCCCATTTTCTTTAACATTAGCTCTATGGGAATCTTCAAAAGTAGCCCTCTATCGCCAATGTTTACCTGATATTTATGAGTGAAGCCAAAACTAAAAATTTCTCTATTCACTAAACATTAAAAGTTGTCGTTTTTGAACTATTATTTGGCGATTTTATTGAATGTATGCTAAATTTGTTGAGAATTGTGACAATTTGATAATTTTTATTTCAAATGTCAAACAGATTTAGCCAATAGTTAATGAGTTATTGGATTTGATTAATGTCGCTTAGTTCAAAAATGCTGGTAGATAACCTATCGTTAATTGTGTCACAATTTCTCGTGTTGGCATAAAAATAATACCTTTGTAGAAGACGAATCCTGCATTGTGGTCTGCTGATAAAGTAGCTAAGTTAGCGAGTGTAGTTCGGTACCAACGTCTTATAAAGATATGTGGGCAGCTAATATTCGTTAATGTTATCACCAGTGGCAAAATCAATAGAATATGGAGATGGACAACAAACTCCATCTTGTTAACCCCACAATTGCCCAACTGGTCTTCCAAATTAAATAGACGCTATGATGTAATTTTGTCCAGACTACGCATCGGTCATACTCGCTTGACGCATAAATGTTTACTTTTTGCCAAGCCTCCACCAGTATGTGGTACTGGTGGAGGTAATTTCACAGTTCGTCAAATTTTAATCGAATTTGCAGGCTTTATGGATCTTCGTTGTGAACATTTTAACTCAAACAGTTTTACTTTAAATTTTTTATTGGGTGAAACACAACATCCAAACATTTTCTTGTTTCTTAAAGAAGTGGCCATCATCCATTAAATTTAACTCTTGGTTTAAATAACTCCCTTACGTTTTTTAACTTTTAACTAGTTTGTACAGAGTCGGTTAAACTTGCTCATATTCTGTATCAGGATCATGTGCCAGATATCCAAATTCTGGATTGTGGTTTATACAACTTGATGCACAATTTGCCTTGGTCGGAATAACGGTTGATGATACTAAATTTATCTGTGCTATTTCTACAGTTGATTCTGATATTTAAATTCTTTTAGTGACATAATCTTGACAAATATACTACTTAAAAAATGTCTCATTGAATTACATTCCGATAGTGAGACTTCCAAACTTCGTACTCTCTTACAATGATTAGAGCTTGGAGACCAAATGTTATCTCAATTGATAACATGCTTGAAGGATTTGGTTGATGATACTGTTGGCGGGTCATTAATAAGGTCTCTTTGGCTAGTTAGACTCCCAGACAGCACTCAAACGATTCTAGATACTTTTATTGAAGATGTGAGTGCTTTGGAATCCACTGCAGAAAAAGAAATAACGATTTGACAAACCACTCAAACATTAACAGATTTCAGAATATACTTTCAACTTCCTATACCCGAATTATTCAAATTGAACTGCAATAATTTCAGCTAAGCACTCTTAACAACATTGGTTGGCTAGCGTGCTGAAAAAAAATATGCAGATACATTCGCCAGGAAGGAACAGGATGGTTCATTACGAATGCCACCGCTCTTGAGACCGATTTAAATGCTTTATTTTATATTGGTCATAGCCTTAATCGCCAGGTAGATCGAATCATGTTTCGTGATAAAAGTAGCAAATTGATTTTTTTGGGGATATTGAGACAGACGTTTCGGTTTTACCGCAACATTACGCTTCAAACGCCGATTCCTCAAATAAGTTACTCTTTATGGCGGCTAAGGGTACTTACGTATTAGACCGTCTTCGCCAACGATCGCCAAGAGTTTAGTAACTCATTGGCGATTTAAATTTGGCGATAAAGATCAACGGATTAAACGATTGCCGGAAGGCCATAATTGGAGGTTTTGCAACTCATTGCCAACGATTTCAAACTTGGCGATAATTTGGACGGTTTAATATGTAAGTATCTACGAAAGTATCGACTTTTGGTCGAAAGATCCTGATTCTAGACTTGAATTTGCGTCTAACCTTTACTTGGTTTTCATAATTGCAAATGTTAAAAAAAAAAACCCCAAAACGTCATTGACTTTTTGAAATACTATAATCTTTTGGTGTAGATTGAAAGTGGTTGTTTGAGTGATAGGCATGACTAAATTAACTCCACAGGGAAATTACACAAACCCTATTCAATAAATTCTGTTAAATAAATATTGCTTTGTTATTCAAAATTCTATGGAATTTTATCGCAGTTTCCGGAACACTCCAATCCTTCTCAATCAACGAAAAACAATAAACCTATATATCAGAGAAACAAATGGCCAACCAGTATTTTTGAAACCCTGTTGGGTATCTCTAAAATTTCTTCAAACAGAGCAAGAATTTGAATACTTAAGATCTCAAAGAATTTTGTATCTCTACTAGCAGTCATTGGAGTCCCACACATGGTAAACAATTCTAATGGCGAATATAGATCGTGTGATGACTACTCTGATTTAAATGCAATTACAATTTCTATTAGGTAAACAATACCTATACATTCAAGAGTGCACTCAAATATTTCCCAATAAAACCCTTTTCTCACCCTAGATTTGAGAAGAGCTTATCTTTAAATTTCTATTAATCTAATTTACGAGCCAAAAATAGTTATTTCCCCTCCATTTGGTTTATTTGTATATGGTTTTACGCAACAAACGCCTGCCAAAATTTTCAACGCTACATACATCACATTTTGTCTAACTTGGATTTCTGTGTGATTTATTTTGACTGTCTGCTAATTTCATTGAATAGCTTAAAGGAACATAAACGGATTTAAACTAAGTGCTATTTTAGCAATTGTCACAACATGGTTTAAAATTTAACTTAGTGTTGTTGAACAACTATCGATAAAATTTTTGTGATGCCTGAGGACATTTGAAGGTGTCTATTCTCTGCCTTAGAAGTTATAGGCTACTCAAAGTATACACCCTGGGTCTGAACATAGCGATCCTTTTCTTAAACGAGTCGAGTGATTCCTTATTGCCCGAAATATTAGGGCAGTGACGAAACGCAGTCCCTCACAGCTCCTTCATTTCGTCGTCCGGGTTGAAGATCTCTTTCGGATATTTATTCAGGTGACCAACGCAAGAAACATACCTCTTTTATTCAGGTGGCCTCCAAGAAACATACCTCAACGCAGATAAATAATACAATACCCAACGTTGCAAAATTTTCTCTAAACATGGTATTCATAACTGAGCTTCAAGTGGAGTTGTTATCCTTTTAGCTGAACACATTCTTTTTATGTATATTAACCTGAACATAAATTTGCAGGCTGTTGCTATTCAAATTCAGATGCATTTTTTGATTACCCTCTTCTGCCTTTATTTGAACCCAAATGAACGTGCTATTCAATCTGAACTCATTCATCTTATTTCACAGCTTCCGTCACCATTTATAATATTTGGCGACCTGAATAGCCAGAGTCTTTTTTGGGGTAGTGCTGATTACAATCTCCGTGGTTTGAAAATTCCAGGAACTCCTTACATACTACAATTTATATCTGTTAAATTGAGGCATAAAGATACTTTTTCCTTTACTTACAAGAACTATTCATTCTGTTGATTTAGCAGTTTCTCCTCCATCTCTTTTGCCTTTCTTTATTTTAACAGTTGATAATGACTTGTATAATAGTGACCATTTCCCTCTCCTAGTCTCAGACAATAGATACAGCAAAAATAATCATTCCTGTCTATCCAAATGCATCATAAATGCAAAAAAATTGTTAAAAATTCATCATTTTAACTAATATTGAACTCATTATAATCCAATCCTCAACCCTAGATGATGTACTGAATTACATAGTTGATGTTAAAATTGAGGCAGCAAATAATTCAATCCCGAAATCATCTGGTAAGCAAAAAAAGCCAAACAAACCTTGGTAGGATACTGAATGTCAACGCGCACATAAAGAACGGAAAGCATGGGGCATTTTCCGAAGATATCCAATAACCCTAAACTTTATTCATTTTAAAAAGACTAGGCCAGTTTCAAGAAGAATACAACGTCGAAAACGAAGACTCTCATGGCAAAAGTTCGTGTCCAGTATCAGCTCTAAAATTTCAAGCCAAGAACTATGGAATAAAGTAAAGAGAACATCAGGAGTTTCTACATCACGCTACATTTCTATTTTAACTCATAATGGAGTAACAGTCTCATCCCCTAAAGACATAGCAAATTCTATAGCTTTGAGCCTGGCATTTACATCTAGCATCCAGAATTGCCCTATCCCAGTTTTAAATTCTAAAAAAAAAGCTAAAAAACAAAAAACTAAATTTTGATTCACAAGTTGATTAACCCTATAATTGTAATCTTACTTTCTCCAAATTTCAATCATGTTTTGCCAGTGCCCGAGACTCTTTACCGGGGTCCAACAAAATTAGCTATTCCATGATTAAAAATTTGGCAACTGAATCTCAAAAAGCTTTCCTTTTATTGCACAACCGTATTTGGAATGAACAGTATTTCCCTGTTCTCTGGCAGCAAGCAATAGTAATCTCAATATTAAAACCGGGAAAAAATAATAAAAACCCAGAAAATTATCGTCCCATTGCTTTAACCTATTGCATATGCAAGCTTTTAGAGAAAAGGATTAGTCGAAGAATGATTTACCTTTTGAAGACTAATCATTTCCTTCATCCTCATCAAAGTGGTTTTAGGAAAGCTCGAAGTACTCTTGATAATCTACTCGCTTTAGAAACTGATATCCGTTTGGCTTTTTTACAGAGGAAACATCTGGTTGCGATATTTTTTTCATTAAAAAAGCATATGATCGGACTTGGAGATTCGGTATTTTAAAGGATTTATATGACCCTTGCTAATATTTATTCAACCAACACCATGACTCTTGTTCCATTAAAATCCAAAAAATCAAAAATCAAATAAAAAAACGGAGTATTATTTAATAAAAATGGAATAAAATTTTATTTATAAACTAATGTGTAGAAAATTTTCCACTGGAGTGTTAGAAAATGAATAACAAAAATTATTTCTAGTGCCTGTTTAAATTTGGCTACAAGTTAAAACAAGCAAACAAGCATATTTGTTTGAATGATGGAACGTTTATCAGTTAATTAAAACGAAATTAGCTTTCATTTATAAGCTAATAGATGATATAAGTAAGATTTCAAACGGTGATAATTTTGTTTCTATGAAAAATTTCGAACATAGTGAAATATTGCTTACGGTGCTCGGTATATTTCTTCGTTTTAAGCTTAGTTTGCTTATATGTTTGTTTCTAAGCATATTTGTTTATTTCTTATATAAAATCAAACTTTCATATTGTGTCGACTTTATATATATATTTTTTGTAATTTCTTCTCCTTATCGTTTAGTAGCTTCTTAGCCGATGCAATTAACAGAATAGTTGCATCGTTGCCCAGGGAACACCACGTGGAGGTGGGCTACTCTTGTTCCCCACCCACCGCCCTCCCATCACTGCTGCGCCATCCAACTCTCATTTTTCATTCAGACAGATGGTAAACATTCCTTTCCATACGATGGACGCAGCCTTTTGCAACTGATGTTATGATGCGCTCTCCGTAAACAATTTAGGCGACGCATTGGTTTTAGATTTGGACTTTTGGGACAGTAAACTTGGCAGGGAGGTCTAACCCCTGGCAAATTTTGTAAACCATGACGGAGTGAACCTCCGGGATGGTCACCATTTTAGGTGCAGCAAGTTTAGCAGGTATTCCCAGTCCTTGACACATTTTAAAGATCACGATTGATTGGACAGTGGGAATGGTTTTTCGTACTGGTCGTTTGAAGACATCAGTGTCCAGTTCAGTCAGTCCAATGTCGCCGAGTTCTGATAGTATACAGAACTGAAAATACGTCATCACGCATTTAGAGAAAAATAGCAAAGTGACAAAAACAATTACAGCAATATCACAAATCATTGAAAAATCCATATTATATTTCTCAATGAACAGAAAAGAACGCAGATTCGACAAACTACTTGAGTTGCAAAATCATAAATGAAATTTAACAAAAAAGTCTGCATGAAAACTTCATTGTTTTCCTCTCTTACACTTTTTATAATTGTTGGTTCTTAAATCATTATTCGTATAATAATAGACAAAGAATAGCCACTGAAAAGAATTTTATTATTACTTTTTTGAGGAAAGTTATTACAATTAATAATGAGTTAATTGTAATAATAATAATGAGTAATGGAAAGTTATTACAATTAATAGTGTGTTGGAAAGGAGAGGGGTGAATATATCTCTAAGTGGACGGAATTTTATATTATGAAATTCATGAAACGATACATGTAATTTCTTTCAAACTTAATAGCACCCTTTCAATAATAATAACAATCATTGACAAATCCATATTAAATTTCTCCATGAAGAGCAATGATAATTCCTATTCTCAAACCTGGGAAAGATCGACAGGATCCTACTAACTACAGAATAATAGCCCTTGCCAGTTGCCTCAGTAAACTAATAGAACGTATGGTTTTGCGCAGTCTGATGTATGTTTTGGAGGAGGAAAACTGTATTTCCTCTTTCCAAAGCGGCTTTCGCAAAAACAAAAGTACATAGGATAATGTACTAAAACTGGAGACTTCTATCAGAGAAGCTCTGGTTAGAGAAAAACATCTTTTATCCATTTTCTTTGATATGAATGAAGTCTATGACCGAACCTGGTATTATGGCATTTTGAAAAAATTATTTCACTTGAATTTAAAAGGGAATCTGCCAATTTTCGTACAAAACTTTTTGCGGACAAGGATATTTCAAATTCGTGTCGGTAATATTTTATCAGATACTTTCAGGCCACACCTATTTAACACATAAAGCATCTTAAGTGTTTTACTGTTTATCATAAAAATAAAAGGAAATGTTTAAAATATCTCGCCATTTCTACACGCTCCACTTTATGTCAATGACATCCAGATACATTGTGCTAATAAAAGTATGCAGTTCATTCAAAAACAATTGCAAATTTCCATATACAATGTGATAAATTGGGCTTTGAGAAATGGATTTATTTTTTCACTTCAGAAAACAATTGGTATTCACTTCTGCAAATGATATGGCCTTCATGCAGATCCAGAGTTTCAACTCAATGTGTCGGTCATTCCTACAGTTAGTGAGAATAAGTTTTTGGGCTTGATATTCGATAGTAAGCTAACCTTTCACTCTCATATTATAAACTTGAAGAGAAAATGAATTCAAACTTTAAGTATTTTAAAAATCCTATCAAACACCTCTAGGGGAGCAGATAGGGCTTCTTTGATTAAGATATACAAATCACTAATACGCTCAAAACTTGATTCAACTGCCAAACATACCTTGAAATTATTAAATATAGTACATAATCCGATTAATTACAAGAACTAATATAATTCAAAAAATTTCTGGCAATCTACGTGGGAAAAATCACCTACGAATAAGCTATTTCAGATAGAACAATCTATTAAAGGTTTCAAAAATAAAATTCTGACTAGGAAAAAATATGTCATTATAATGAGGCTTCGAATAAGCCACACCTATTTACCACATAAACATCTCTTGCACTCGGATACTACACCACTCTGCAGTAAATGCAATTGTGTCTTAAAGGTTAAGCATATTTTATATGAATGACAAGATTTTAGAACAAATAGACAAGTTCATTTTGGAGCGACGGTTTTAATTTAACTGATATTTTAGATGATGATTTTCTTTCAAATATTTATAACTTTTTAAAAGCTATTCACATTTTACAATCTGATTTAATCATTTTTTTCTTGGAATGCCCCAGGTTTCTACAAGAAGACCATGTTTAACTGATGTTTTACGGATAATGATCAAGCCTGGTTCTTGCGCCATAAAAATCAATCAAACGAACAAAAAAACAAGCAATTACAAAACAAGAAATTTGTTATTAAAAAGTATCGGAAATTAAATTTGCGATTCTAGGAAGCAATTGTAATGATTGAAAAAAATATTTATGAACTTTTTGAAGCAAAAAAATGATTTGATACAATTGAATCTAAATATGAATCTAATATTCCCAGCTCAGTCATTAAAACTCTAAAAGCTTTTAGTGTGTCATTTTCATGCTAATGAATCTTTAAAGTTGCCCTGATATTCTTTGCTCTTCAAGCGTGAAAATCCTTTTTTTCTGCTTGCTTTAATAATTTGGTAGACGCTCTTTTTTGAACATCTTCAAGATAATCTCATTATATAGCTCTTTACATGGATAAGGATATTTTAAACCCTAGTTAGAGTGTAAACAACAGAACGTGCTTTTGAAAGCTTTTAACCTCTTAAAGAAATTTAAACATTCTATTTGTCTTGAAGGACCCGTGCAAGAAAATTGAATGCAAGACAGAATTTAACGAAGTTTGTATGAATATTACTAAGTTTTTACTTTCTTGAGTATGTAGTATGGAGAAAGAACAGTAATCATCACAAAATTTGGACTCGAAACTCTGACGAATCTCGAAATTTAGATCTCCTTCATATCAAAGACACATTTTTGGAAAATGTCTATTAGTCCATTTATCTGGGACAAAAATACTTTAAATTAGAGGGTTGAAATTTGGTGTAAGACTTTAACACCACATTTTTGATTTCTATTAAATTTTGAGTAAAATCTGTTCAAAGGAAATTCTTCTGTCCAGCTTTTCGAATATTAGTTAACTCAATAACGACAAAACAAAGAAAGCTATGTAGACAAGATTCAACAGACAGGCTTTAAATCTGGCTTATGATGTAGATATCTGACAAATTTTAAGTCAAATTTATAAGATTGAGTCAATCGGCTATAAATTTTAAAAGTAAGTAAACGGAATAATTAAAAACTGCTGTGACATAACATAATGCCCTCCGGTGCCCAAGGTGCCTATAATGCTAAGTTATCTAACCAGCTGGATGAGCACAGGATGGGAGAGAGAAAAAAAAAGGAAAAATTTGTTAAAAGAAAAAAAGAGACGATACAGTCTTTAGGGATTTCCAGAAAGAATGCCATCACTGTCAAATCTTATATAAATCTATTCAATTTTTTGTTGAAGTTATAACTGGATAGAGGGAACAAGAATACAGATACAAATGTTGACTATGGGTTGAACTTACAGGGAAATTAGATTACCAACTGAAAAGGGGTGGCGGTGGATAAATTGAATTGTGAACATATGTATGGCAAATAAACAATCACTATAGAGTCAGAAAAATGTATCGTCCATCTCGGTCCTGAGGTTTTGATTTCCATCATGATATCTGCACTTTTGAAGTTAATATGAAGTCGGTTGATTTTCACAAGTGGAATTCTGGTCTCCACAATTGTAGGTCTTGAAGAGGTCTTGATATTTGTAAATATGAATATGATTTACTATGGAGTGGATTTGCCGCGTGAAAGGGTATTAGATGCAACTCTCTTGTACCATTCTTCTTCGAGACTTCTTTCTGTCTTTCTCATGTGCCATAGGAGAATGAGCAGGCATTCTGTGGCATAGTGAATTGGAGATCCTATCTCTCCACAGCTACAACAAGGAGAGTTGGCTAGATGGAATCTCTGTAGGTATGTCGGCAGCGGACCGTGTCCTGGGAAGAAAAGGACACCCGTTCTGTTCCAGTTGGCAGTGTAGAGAGAAACTTTCGGTATTATGCTATATGTGGAATGGCCTGTTTCGCCTTCTCCCCATTCCTTTTTCCATCTTGCCATCATCTCGATTTGAAGGATGTTATTCTGATGAGTTCTTGGAAGCTTCATTATAGTCTGATCTTCATTAGCACTAGCCGGTGTTTTGACTAGTTTGTGCGCTGCATCGTTCCTGTCATAGCCTACATGTGCCTTAATAAATTAAAGTTTAATATGAGGATTTTCAAGAAGAAGGCAGAAGGTATCTCTTGCTAGTTGGCTATTGAATTTTGGAGAGCTTGAGGCTCGTATACGTGCTTTTTTGTCGATATAAATAGAGATTGGATAAGACGCAGGAAGAGAGGTTGAGTAATTCACTGTCTTATTGAGTGTTAGGAGTCCATCTTGGAAGACCAAAAATGCAGTGACATAAATATATCAAATAAAATATATATTTTGTGACGATAGATACATCTTTGTGTCAAAACTGTAAATCGGTTTGGGAAAACGTGTCTAAAGCACAATTTCGATTTTCGAATACTATTGAAGACATGTCATAGATATATCGCTAAAATTATCGCCAAGGATGGCACGACAAATTCAATCAAAATGTAAAATTCATGCCAAAAGTTAATAGTTTATGACTATTGTATGCCAGTGTCATGCAAGGCTTTCTCCTGTATGACAAACTTATTAGAGAGCATATGAGAGAGTTTTCGAAGGAACTATGGAGTGATTCTACTGTAGCACTGTTGGGTAAAGTGAGTTCGCAACCACTGGAAAACATTCGTTTGTAACAGAGCAACGGAAATTCTTCAACACACTACTTCAACACAATGGTAGCACTGCCCCAGTACAGACAATCTAACCCGTGGTACTTTCCCATCAGAACTATCAATTTTGGAATCTTAGTGGCACGCCCCGAAATGGTTGCCTCTGAATCTAAAAATTTAGCCTACCAATGATTTGTCATTACATTTCCAGCCATCAGTTGAAGCGGTATTACGAAAAATTGAGCATTTCTCTACATTGCCACTTTAAAACCCATTGTAGATATATCTTGTTATAGTTCTTACACCAAAATTCTTCAAGTGGTTGCATAGATTCTACGTTTTGTATGAAACTGCAAGTCTCAGCCACATTTTGTTCATGAATTAAATTATTACGAAATAAAAAAGATCATGTAATATTTAATTCAAACTGAAGAGTATCAATGCTTCCCGGCTTAAATGGAAGTTTGAAAAGGTGGACGACCCTTGTCAACAAAATGAAGAATTTCCTGTTTCAATTCCTTTCTCAAAGAGGGCTACTTACGCTCTGGAGGAGGACTTCCATTTTCTGACATTCCTTGTGATACTCAACACCCCTTATTACTTGATGAAGTCCCTCCCTTTAATCCTCTTTTGATCCAGCATACCCACATACGTCTTCGTCATTTAGGTGTACTTACTAATAGTCTTCTCCAAATTACGTTCTACCTTATGGATACTAAAAGGACGTCTAGCTATAAAGCAGATTCTTCACGAGTGCCTACTTTGCAAGCTGCACAAGACAAAATGTGGAAAAGAATCTGAAGATCCTCTCCTTTCTGATGGGGTCGTGCCATTTACTCTATTTACTACCAAAGGAAATGATTTCGCTGGACCTGTGAATATCCGCTGTTTGAAACCAAGAGACACAACCTACATAGCACTATTTACTTGTGCAACAACACATGCGTTACTCTCTGAACTCGTATCAATTACCACTGATAATTTTCTCCTAGTTCTTCCACGATTTGCTGGCCGGAGAGGACTATCACATACAATCTATACTGACAATACTAGTGCTTTTCATGACACAAATAAATAACTGGTCTTATTATGGCAAGATGTGTCATCAGCTAATATTCAATATATTATGCCCAAAATGGTATAACTTGGAACTTTATCCCTTCACGAGCGGCTTGATAGGGAGGCTGGCGAGAACACATGATAGGAATTATCAAACAATGTCTGAGACGAAGAAAGTCTGACAGCTGTCTTTATTGCAATAGAAGCCGCTCTCATCAACCAACCATTAGTCTATGAAGAGGGGAAAGACGTCAGCCTCGAAGCACTAAAAACAGCTCATTTCTTTATAAAAAAGAAATTTACGGCTGTTCCATAAAGCCTGAATAATGACACAAGACTTAAGGGAATCCACAAGCTGGGGCAAGATTTACTTGACGTTATTGGAAAAAATAGTCAAGGGAATATTTACTTCAATTACGTCTAAGTTCGTTACTAGAACAATCACGTTAACGTCTGAGTTCGCTGAGTTGTGCCCCAGCAAGAAGACGTCGGACCACGGCACATGTATAAGAAGGCCTGAGTGGTGGGCTAACAACAGGTGAATCGTGGGCTAATGGCCAAAAGATAACCGGCACAATAGTTCTGGTAATCTCCCTCGAGATTTACCAGGGTGGGGAGGATACAGAACTTCAGATTATATGAAATAATTTTTATTGCTCACTTGGCAGCAGCTCTAAATAGATTTTGTAAACGAATAAAGTGATGTTTTGATATTTTTCGGTCTAATCTAATTCTAAAAATCCGAACAAATAATTTTGTTATTATGAACTTTATACAATAAAATAAATCATGCAATATCTGAACTGCCGTTAAGGAAAAGGCTAAAATAATAGGGAAAGCTAAAAACCCTAAAGTAATTTTTGAAACTAATATCCAATTCATTTTTCTTTAACAGTTTTCCTCACTTAATTTTTTTTCTAAATTATATAAGGTATAAGTCAATAAATTGTGTCAAAAACTGCTTAATTTTTGGCAAGGTGCTAATAAGTGTGAAAGGTATTGATTGCATCATTGCATAAATTACGTAATATAAAATTCCATCCCCTTTCAGATATATTCAGCCCCCTCCTTTCCAACACAATCATCATTGTATAAGTGATAATAAAATTCTTTTCAGTAGCTATTGTTGTCTATTATTATAAAAATAATGATTTAAGAACCAACAATTATAAAAAGTGTAACAGAGGAAAACACTGAAGTTTTCATGCAGCCTTTTTTGTTAAAATTCATTTATGATTTTGCAACTCAAGTAGTTTGTTGAATCTGTGCTCTTATCTGTTCATTGAGAAATATATTATGAATTTGTCAATGATTTTTGATATTGCTGTGATTGTTTTTGTCACTTTGCTATTTTTCTCTAAATGCGTGATGACGTATTTTCAGTTCTGTATACTATCAGAACTCGGCGACATTGGACTGACTGAACTGGACACTGATGTCTTCAAACGACCAGTACGAAAAACCATTCCCACTGTCCAATCAATCGTGATCTTTAAAATGTGTCAAGGACTGGGAATACCTGCTAAACTTGCTGCACCTACAATGGTGACCATCCCGGAGGTTCACTCCGTCATGGTTTACAAAATTTGCCAGGGGTTAGACCTCCCTGCCAAGTTTACTGTCCCAAAAGTCCAAATCTAAAACCAATGCGTCGCCTAAATTGTTTACGGAGAGCGCATCATAACATCAGTTGCAAAAGGCTGCGTCCATCGTATGGAGAGGAATGTCTACCATCTGTCCGAATGAGAAATGAGAGTTGGATGGCGCAGCAGTGATGGGAGGGCGGTGGGTGGGGAACGAGAGTAGCCCACCTCCACGTGGTGTTCCCTGGGCAACGATGCAACTATTCTGTTAATTGCATCGGCTAAGAGGCTACTAAACGATAAGGAGAAGAAATTACAAAAAAAAATTATAAAGTCGACACAATATGAAAGTTTGATCTTACATCAGAAATAAACAATAATGCTTATAAACAAACATATAAACTTATAAACAAATATAAATTCTAACATTTAAAGAAAAATGCAACTTTCTTATGTAACTCCTATCCGATTTAAAATAAAAACGTCAATTTTCTGTGAGTCAACCTGCAACACTCCTGTACGTACTCCTTTAAGAACCTTTACTTTATTTTATGCTGGAGTCAAAAATACGTTAATCGTATTAAATATGTGTTCATTTCAGTCCGGTCCATAGTTTTAGTATTTTTCCTTAGAGGTACAAATTCGGATTAATACAAACGCATAAACAGAGAAGGATATCAACTAGAAAAATCGCTATTTTACAATAAAAATTCACAAGAGTTTTTTTTCTTACACATTGAAAGCATCTTTAATACGCTTCTGAGTTTGTAGTACTTGATACAATGTCTAAGCATTTAATAAGTGAAATTGACTTACTTTTTAACAGTCAGTTTTGATCATATATGATGACGCTCACAATAATGTTCTTCTCTTGTTTCTATAAATCCTACTAATATTACTTAAATCCATACGATCCATCCTTAAATGAAAGGTATTGACAAGAAAAAGAAATTTTCATCATTTTTTGTCTTTTGTTTGCATTTTTAGCTCACTTTAAATACTGAATTTCCTTATCATAGATATTCATTTGAATTTTGCATTTTTTTAATCACTTTAAACTGATTCACATATTGATTTGAAGTATACATTTATAATACTGATCCGTTAATCACTTTCTCACAAATCAAGCTTGAAAAATAAATATTTGTCTTCACAGATATGGCTTGCATTTGTAGCATATTTTTCGGAAATAAAGAGTACAATAATATATAAATTCCCTTCAATAAATGTGTGTTTTGTAGTATTAGACTTGATTTTAAAAAATCTAGACCCTTCAGTGTTTCAGATTTGAAATTGTCATTTTTGAAAATTTAAGAAGTCCTTCAACGTATCTTTATCTAAAATTCAAAACTAAATGTAAGTACCCAAACTGGGCTAGAGATTTAAGGCATTGCCGGACAATAATTTAAAAAGTTATAACTTAATTATAAATACTTGCAGCATGCGTTAAGTAAATAAAATAAAGAAATGACGGAAATAAATATCATGATCGTGCTCTGAGACAGTAAAAACATCAAAACCTTAATCATTATTATAAACAAAGTAAAAAGTTTTTATTTTGTGTTTGAACAACGATTGCAAGTATATAGAATATAATTATTTCAAATTTACAGCTAAAGCTTTATCAATCTATCTTTCCATTGATAAACTCGCAATTCCAGAAGAAAAAAAATAGTGTTTCTGTTCTACAAGCATTGAAAAATTTATCTTTCAATTTTCCGAGAGATGTTCATAGCATATATAAAATATTCTAACTATAACAAATCTCTATAAAAACTCGTATTGGTATGACCTCCTGGACGTTCAAACATTACTTGGAATGAAAAGGCGGGTTTTAGCAAGAATAGTCACTGAGTCGTACCTCTTCTTTGAGTGAATTGCTGCAGAATATTTCTTTGATATAGATAAAGCTTATGACCGAACCTGGCTTTCTGGCATTTTGAAAGATTTATTTCACTTGAACCACAGAGAATAATATCCTTCTCTGTGACTTGAACTTAAAAGGGAATCTGCCAATTGTCGTGCAAAACTTTTTGCGGACAAGGATCTTTCAAATTCGTGCCTGTAATATTTTATCAGATACTTTCATCCAGCATGAAGGTGTTCCCCAAGGCAGCGCATTAAGTATTTTACTGTTTATTATAAAAATAAATGGGATTGTTTCAAATATCTCGCCATTTGTACACGCTCCACTTTATGTCGATAGCATCCAGATACATTGTGCTGACGAAAGTATGCAGTTCATTCAAAAACAATTACAAACGTCTATAAACAATATGATAAATTAGGCTTAGGAAAGTGGATTTATTTTTTCACCTCAGAAAACATATAGTATTCATTTCTGCAAGCAATGTGGCCTTCATGCACATACGGAGCTTCGACTGAATGAGTCGGTCTCTAACAGTCAGTGAGAATAAGTTTTTGGGTGTAATATTCATTAACAAACTAACTTTTCTCTCTCGTATTCTAGAAAAGAAAATGCCTTGAAACACTAAATATTATAAAAGTCCTATCAAATATCTGTGGGGGAGCAGATAGGGCCTCTTTGATTAAGATGTACAAATCACTAATACGGTCAAAGCTTGACTACGGGGCACCAATATATGGCTGAATTGCCAAATCTACCTTGAAATTATTTGATGCAGTATTTAATCAAGGACATCGAATAGCTACAGGAGCTTTTAGAACATCGCCAATTCAAAGCTTATAAGTTGTTAGCACTCCTTGGAACTAAAGCAGAAAATACTTTTTTTATATACTTTTATAAAATTAAAAGGGTCGAATAGCATCCACTATGCAATGAGGTTCTTAATCCTATATATGGAATGTTGTTCTCTAAAAAATTGTCCTTAATGCCAACTTTTGAATTCCGTATTGGAGATATTTTATGATCATTCAAAACTGAAAACTAACCGATTGTTGTAAATATTATTGGTTCACCTTCATGGCAGGAATCCTCTTTTAATTTTTTAGATAATTTTATACACTTCTTGAAACTATCAACATGAGACGTGATGTTTCAGAAACTTTTTTATGAACATATACAACAGTATCATTCTTTTCAACCTGTTTATACAGGTGGTTCGAGATGTGGTAATTACGTCGGATCAGCAACAGTTTTCAGAAATGTAACAATATCCGGAAGACTTCACCCTTCCTGTTCTATCTTTACATTCGAATTTTATGCAATATAACTAAGACTATTAAAAATTGCAACGTCACCCCCCCCCCCCTTTAAATTTCTTATATATACTAATTCCAGAAGTAGTATTGAAGCTTTAAAGAATGTGTCATCTGAAAATTATCCTTTAGTTTTAAATAATTTGCACATATATAATTCTCTCAAAAATAATGTTGTAATTCTTTTGGATTCCTGGGTATTTTAGAATTTTGGAAAATGAAAATGCTGACAAGGAAGCGAAAGGCTCAACGTTGTTGAAAGAAAACTTAGGTTCATTATCCGATGCATTACAAGCCATAAAAATAATTGAAAATAAATTCTGGCAATCTACGTGGGAAAAATAGACTACGAATAAACTATTTCCGACACAGCCATCTATTAATGGTTTCAAAAGTAAAATTCTGACTAGGAAAAAAGATGCCGTTATCATGAGACTTCGAATAGGCCATACCTATTTAACTCATAAACATCTCTTGCACTCGGAGAATGCACCACTCTGCAATAAATGCAATTGTGTCTTAACGGTTAAGCCTATTTTATGTGAATGCCAAGATTATAATACAAAAAGACAAGTTCATTTTGGAGCTACGGGTTTTAACTTAAATAACATTTTAGGAGGTAATTCTCATTTAAATATTTTTAACTTTTTAAAGGATATTCAAATTATACATCTGATTTCATTGTATTTTTTTTTTATCTCAGAAGGCTTCTTCATGAAGACCATGTTTAACGGATGCTTTACGCAGAATGATCAAGTCTGGGTCTTGCGCCATAAAAATCAATCAAACGAACAAACAAAAAAAAACAATTATAGAAATTAGCAATTAAAAAGTATCGGAAATTTAATTTGATATTCTAGGAATCAATTTTAATGATTGAAAAAATATTTATGAACTTTTTGAATCAAAAAAATAATTTGATACATTTGAATCAAGATGGGAATCAAATATTCTCAGTTAAGTCATTAAAACTCTAAAAGCTTTTAGCGATTCATTTCCGTGCTAACGAATCTTTAAAGTTGCCCAGAAATACTCTGCTCCGGAAGCGTGAAAATCCGTCTCTTCTGCTTGCTTTAATAATTTGGTAGACGCTCTTTCTTGAACATCTTCAAGATAATCTCATTATATAGCTCTTTACGTGAATAAGGATATTTTAAACCCTAGTTAGAGTATAAACAACAAAACGTGCTTTTGGAAGCTTTTAACCTTTTAAAGAAATTTCACATTCTATTCGTCTTGAAGGACACATGCATGAAAATGAATGTCAAGAAAGAATTTAACGAAGTTTGTATGAATATTACTGAGTTTTTACTTTCTCGGATATGCAATATGGAGAAAGTATAGTAATCATGAAAAAATGGAACTCGAAATTTTGACGAATTACGAAATTTAAATCTTCTTGATCTAAGGAAAAACATTTTTTGAAAATGTCCATCTGCCCATGTACTGCGACAAATATATCTCAAAAAGTTTTAAATTGGACTGTTTAAATTTGATGTATGAACTTCACTCCAAATTGGCAGATTTTTATCAAATTTTCAATAAAATGTAATCAGAAGAACGACTTCTGTCTGGTTTTTCGAATATAAACGAACACAATAACGACAAAACGAAGAAAGCAATAAAGACAAGGCTCAATAGAAAGATTTAACATCTCTAGTGTGCGCACCTGTCAAATTTTGCGCCAAATTCACCCACATGTTGACTGTCTGTCGTCTGTATTTTCAAAACTAATTAAACGAGATAATGCAAAATTGCAGGGACATAAATATATCAAATTTGGTACGAGATGTTGTGACGACAAATGCATCTTTTTGTCAAAACGGTTCTTAAACAATTGAACAAAACGTGTCTAAAGCTCAATTTCAGTTTTCGGATACTATTAAAGGCATGCTTGAGATAAATCGTCAAAACCCTCGCCAAGAATGGCACGACAGATTCATTCAAAATGATTAATTCACGCCAAAAGTTAATAGTTTATGACTATTGTGTGACAGTATCAAGCAGGGAATTTTCCGGCTTGAAAAGTTTATTAGAGAGTAAACGAGAAAATTTTGGGAAGACCATCCAATGTTAGATGCTTTTAATGATTTTTTAAAAGGATATCTTTACTTTGACTTTGTATTTATCCAGCCTTTGCAAAATTTTCCGCCAAGACGAGGTAAGCAACTTTTTAAAATAAGTATTAACTTTAACAGAGAAATACGTTTCTATAATGCTATGGTAATGTTTCTAAATAGCTCTTCTTCAACGATTTCACATTTCCATTTTATGTAAAGCAAAATAAATAAATAAGTAGATTTTAGGGTTTTATCAATTATGTTTTGTGATTATAAAAGAAAGGAAATCTTTTAAATCTTTTTGCGAATTAAATTATTCAACTTTTTGAAAGTACGGTGCAGCCTGATAAGTTAAATTAAATTTTTAGTGAAACTAGAAATAAAGACTGCATTGTTTTGCTAGAAATTAAACAATACATTTTTAAGGGTGTAATTCAGTGGTAAATGATACATTTACATTGTTTTAGGTAAAAAGGCTATATTTTTAAATTTTAAAACAATGCATGTTTTTGTATATATAGTATGGAAATAATAGCAGAAAAAAGAAATTCTGATTAAATTTTATAGATATATATCCTTATCTTCTAATTTGCAAAATATATCCTCTATTATGCAAAATTAGGTGGCTTTAGATCAAACAGATCACCGCACATATTCAAACACTCATTCTAGTTCCAGAGTGGAAACTCGAAACAAAATTTCGCAAAACAGCTTTCTCGATTTGGGTTGAAAAGCTAAATAGCTAAAGAGATTAAATATCATATCATAAAAAAGATTAAAAAATAATATTATTTGAAATAAAGGCCTGTATATATTTCTTTTTCTTACACGCATCTAAATCAAATAAAATCAAGGTAATATGTTTTTAGCGATTATCTTATAAAAATGCTTATTATTAATGCAAGTATAAAACTATATTAAAGTTTAATGGTTTTAAGCAATTGAATTTGTTTTTCATAATTTTAAACATTGGAGAAAATTCCATATTCCGTTAGTCTTGAAAAATACTTATAAGAAAAGGTAAATTTCTTAAAAAAATGTTATAAATATGGAAAAAGATAACATAAAAAAAGTGCTGACTTTATTGAAAATTCTAATAAAGATTTATCTTACAATAGCACATTCTTTTTTTAAAAAAGGATGAACATTCTATTTTTAGGGTGGAATTAAATGGTGAATTTTTCTCATACCCGTAACAGAATTTCAAATAATTTTTTTTCATAAGCTTTGCTTTTAAAAGCAAATTTTTTTTATTTAGCTTCAGCCTTTGTGGCAGAAGGAATACTTTTGAAACTCTTTCAGTTAAAAATAGCTATCTTTAAGTTACAATCTATCTGAAAATAGATGTTCGCGATCTCTTTATTTCATTTGATTTATCCGCATGATTCATCTTTCCGGCGAATTTGTTCTAGGGAATCTCGGATTACGTATAAACTTTAAAAATAGCGATATGAAAAGGTGGATTTGCTAAAAATACTACGTTACATTTTCCTATGTAATTTTAATTCGACTCCCTGAAATCTGCTTGTAAATAAAAAGTTTCAGGACTTAATAGGTTATCTGATTCTACTATTATGAATAACAGTTTTATTTGGTTTGTAAAAAATAAAACCAAATATTCTCGTACTATAATTTACAAAACGTATTTTCGTAAAACAAACCTAATTTACTTAATATCTTACTTTAGCATCAAATAGACAATGGGTGTATATAGAAATTGAAACAATGCAGTCAGACAAATGGATGTATATTTTTATTTTCAAATGTTTTGTTTAAAAATTTTTAGAAAAGAAAAGGCTCAGCTTCACTAATATTAAAGAGAAATGTGCATCTCTGAGTGCTGATGCTGTACAAAGTAAATTTGAAGCCCTAGAACCAAGTATAAAAGTATGTATAGAGGTATAAAAGTATATATAGAGGTAAGAAAGTATATATAGAGGAAGAAAATAAGATCATTAAAGCATATCTTAAAATTTTTATAGCAATTAAAGTTTATTAAAAATAAAAAAATATATATTCTTGATTTGTCTTTGATTGTTGACCAAATTAACTATAAAAGTTAAGTTTGGTGCGATCGTAGTTTAACCCCTTGCTTGGCGCGCTTTTCAAAAATCGCCAACCACGAAAACCATAACCATAAGAACATAAGAAAAGGAAAACCATAAAGTTGCCATCTTTGGCGAATTATCGCCAACTTGTCGAAGAAGGGGGTTAAACTACTAATCACCCTTAAGTTTAAAGCAAAACCAAAAAGTAAATGTATGATGAATCTAGCCTGAACTTTTTTCTGAGGTCACCCTGAGGCAAGGATTCAAATCAAGGATTTTTTTTATGAGAGAGGTCTGAATTTTGTGAAAAAATTGACCCATCGTAACCCGAAATGGAGGTTTTGGGGATAAATTAGTATCAGAAAAATTCAATTTCACAAGAGCCCAACTAAACAGGTTTACAGTAAATTGTTTAATGAAACAAAAAATAAGTCTAAAACTAAATCATCAAAATATATAACAAGATTAATTCCCACAATAACTGGCAAATAATTTCAATTTTTTTGCATCTAAATAGAATTATAGAAAAATTATTTAAACCAAATCACAAAAAACAAAATCTAAAATCGTAATTATTAGAATAGGAAATCAAAACACATACCAGTTGTAAGTACAACTTCAAAAAATGTGTGATGCGCGTCAACCTATGAGTATATTTTCATCTCGTCAAGCTAAATTGAATTAAACCGCGTTTAAAGTTATATACGTTTGGTCAGAATGCATCGTCATTATAAGATATAATTATAGCTCTATCTATTAAGTTAAGGTTCAAAATAATAAACTGGAAGGTTTGTTTTTGGTTTTGAAAATTAGAATATAGATAAACCCTCTCTTATTAACCGTTTGAGTACGGCAAAGCGCTAATGCGCTTCACTTTCCGTAAAGGTAAGTATTCTTCGGCACTCATATAAGGTTGAATTAAGAATCAACTTATAAATAATTGAAAAGTAGTTAAGTAAAAATAAACATTTAATTAGAATAATGATTGTATGAGCGATACACGTCTTACTTCGGTGTTTCATCTTACTTCATTACATATTGATGCCAATATTCGTTTACAAAATATATTCACATGAATACAAATACGATTATTTAATCGATTCACTTTATGTGAACCTTACACTCAGACGGTTAAAGCTTGTATGTTGTAATAGTTTTTTTTTGAAATTCGTTAATAACTAAGTTTTTAATGAGATTGTTTGTTGCTTCAATATCACTTTAACGCACATTAAAAGTTTTTGAAAGATACCTACTAAGATTTTCCTAATTTTAATTATTTCAAAAATATTTGTATGTATAATTTAAACAGGGAATTTTTTTGCTCCTTTGAAAGTGAAACTATTTTTAATGTTAATACAAATATTTAATTATGCATTTTGCATTCCTTTTTTACTCACATGTAATTAAGATTCTATTTATTTTTTGCACCTTTGTGAGCCGACCCGTTAATTTTTTGAACCCAGATTTTTTTTTCTTTGTTCCTTTTCATAGAGAATTCAGCAAAGTGATTTAAATCTTTAGAATCCAAAATAATAATTTCTGAATTATTAGGAGCTTTATACGTCATCTCGGCATCAAATATCTTCAACCATGGTTTATAAAATCATATCTGCCAATTGGTAAATGTGTATTTGAAAAATACTCGTGATTGTTTATAATTTTTCGCAGTTAATTCATTATGGTTTCTGTTTATGTCTTTGTTCATATACTCTCAGAGTTTGAAATAGAAATTGACGAACATATTTTACAATATTTTTTTCTAAGAATTGGAAATAAATTGCTAAAAAATACATCGATTTCTTCGTTGAAAATCATGATCTGTATCAGTGAAATATTTCAATTTAAAAAAAAAAATAATTACCATTTAAAATGACACATATTTTTTCTCCACCGCCCAGTAAAGATTTCTTGAAATAATTTTCTCAAATTCTTATTTATATGTACAGGAATTTAAGCAATCATTTATGTTTTAGATTTCTGTTCTATGAATTACACACTTTACTTTAATTGATGATTCAGAGTCTTTAATTGGCTTTCATTTGAATGATTCAGGGACTCCCTCACCACTTGAGTTTTCAATTTTCTTAATAACTTCTTCCTTTTTAATGGAATCGCAGAGAAATTTAAATAGCAAATAAAGGAAAATAGTCCTAGAAACTCATTGATGAATTTCCTTAGCTAGAAATGATTTCTTTAAGTTCAGTTACAATTACATGACATGTAAAACGATTTCAGAACGTAGAAATAAAGATTATACATTATTGAATAGAATAATGTATGAAAGAACTGATCGGACACTTTAGAATTTAACTATTTTCTCGAAAGTCTTCGGAAAGTCTGGAAGAACTATCTTAAAAATTCGATCATGTAAAAATATACTAGGTAAACGCATATTTTACTGTGAATAGTTAATCATAAGGTATCGATTAATAATAAAGTTATTGATTATAAGATGTTTTTTGTGTTTGAAAAGTTCTTTTCTTGACAGAGCAGAGAATGTCATGTAGTAATATCATTCTTTAACACACACACACACACACACACACACACACACACACACACACACACACA
>JAOUZG010032543.1:0-31277 GCA_026289955.1 Argiope argentata | reverse complement strand
ACACACACACACACACACACACACACACACACACACACACACACACACAGCACCCTTTGTACACATAACAAAAATCCGGCGTCCTGGCACGGGGGTGGCGCGCCTTCCTCGTGATCATGGCGTCCCGGGCTCGAATACCGGTTAGGGCATGGTTGTTCTTCTGTGTGCTATCTGTGAGATGTGTGAATGTGACTCCTTGTAAAAAGGGGCTGTGAAATAAAAGGGGATGAAAATAGTATTTATTAGCATTATAGTATTATAATATTTTAGGGTATCCTAGCTGTAATTTTAAGTTCAGAGAAATAAAATTCTAGGAAGAATATCATATTTCAGTAAAAAACATTGCGTAACAAAAACGTTACTCTAAAATTTCAATTTTTCTAATGCTCTTGAAAGATAGAAAAATCCGAGTTACTTAATGCAAAAGAAAATGAAACACGAGAATTCAATCTTTTTTTCAATATATTGCTAACGCACACATTGTTCTACTATTCCAGTATTTGAATGCATATTTTTGATGGGAATACATGTGACATTTTCTTATTGCACCTTTCTTTTTTTATAATCATCTATTTTTTCTTGAAGTATATCGAAATAAACTTTTTTTTAAAAAAAAGTAATGTTTTTCTTGATGATTTATGAAACTTTTAAAATATTGTTTCGTAAACTTAAGAAAAAATAAATATTTTCAGTCATTTCTTAATGAGAAACATATTACTGTTAAGACATTTTTAAACAAAACGTTTTCATTTCGAATTTCTACCGATTTGATCATTCATTTGAAAATGCAATCTTAAGACGATTCTTAATTAGATAAAGAATATAAACGTTTCAAAATTCAAAACTTTTTTTGAGGTCATTTAATTGAAATCTTTCATTTCTTATTTCATTTTTATATTAATTATATTTACTTTAACCTCTTTACATTCTGAAATAATCGATGAGTTTATTTGTACTCAACTAGCCAAACAGACTTACTCTTATTAAATTTCGTTCAAACGAAGAAGGATCTATAAATTTTTAGTAACATCCATAAACTGCATTTCACTTATCTATCTATTAACAATTTTCTTTTGGTTTCAGATACATTCAGAATTTTAAAATGCATCTTTGGACTCTAGGAAGTCAATAAAATGAATTTGTCAAAACCTTGTGATCTAATTTTTGACAATTATTTTACTTTCTCCTTGTATTTTTCATAAACTAGAAAATAAAAATATATTCATGTATAAAAAATAACTGAGCATTACAAAATAATTGTGTTAATATTATTTCATATTATGAATAGACTAAATGTGAAATGCTTTCAATATCTAGTTTAATTTTAAGGGGAAGGTAATCGTATTTATCACGAATTTCTTATCATTTTAACTATTGAAATGTGTTGAAGTATCGATAAAATTTATTTTGTTCCAAAATAAAGCAATAGCTTTATGTTGATGATAGTTTTAATACCTTATTGTAAAACGTTTTATAAATGTAAATCAGAGTTAGATTATAAAAGTATTTCCAATTCAAAAACGAAAATTATCATTACCCCCTCCCCCCGATTTGAATTTGAAAGATATTTATATCACATCTTTATTTGTTTCTTATTTATTACTATCAAATAGATAAATGGAATACTAGCACAAGAGAGAAAAAAAGTTTGTTTTATTTCACATTTTATGGCAAACATGTGAGAACGCCTTTTCTAAACACAATATAATTGATCAAATTTAATTTAACTTTAGATAGTTTGAGTGCTTATTAATAAAATTATTTGATAGAATTCACTAATAAAGGTGCATAAAGTTTTAAATTTTGAGGATTGTTAGAAAGAAAGTACTATGATACCTTTAAGAAAGTCGTAAAGATTTAACCAGTTAATTACGTTTGATGGGTATGTACTTAAGTCCAAAACTTCATCTTGGCCTTGTCGGCGTGTAATTTTTTGTCTAATAAAATGTGATGTTCGCTTTATAATAAACTTTTGAAATTTTTTATGCAACCATTTCATTGGCTTTCAGTGTAAGTATGCTTCATGACTTGATTTTAGAAAGCGGACTTGTGGAATTAAAAAAAAAATTATTCTGCAGTTAACTGGTTAATCATTTTTATAATTGAGCGCTTTGTTTTTTGATTACTATACCGTTCCCAAATTCAAATTCTCTGTTCAAGAATTAGTTTTACATTCCTATAAATACTCACATAGTTTGAATAAATAAATAAATATGAAACTAGATTGATATTCAAAATGCCACAGATTGTGTACTGGTTTTTCCTCTTTCTAAATAATTTTGCAGAAACCTTTTAGAACTTTTTGATTATAAATCATTTTATTCTATTTTTGATACAAAAGTATTTGGACAGAAAATTCTGTAAAAGGACGAATGTATTCTTCTTTCCTATCGTGCAGAAATATTATTTTCCTTAAAATAAATCATAAAAGGATTAAAGTTTTGAAGCTTCGATTTTATGCTTTTCAAAAATTTGGGTGAAGTTTAAAAGTTGAAATCTAATTTTTTTCGGAATGTCAAAAAGAGATTCAATTCTCCTATATAAATGAAAAATAACAATGGAAAGATTCTGGTTATAAAGGAGGCCTTAATGGGCTTTATTTAAGACATAAAACATTAAAAATTGCAAAGTAGCATTTTGTTCTGAATTTAAATTTATTCAAAAATGATTTTAAAGGATTAAAAGCTTTATTTGCATGATAATACCACTTTTCTTTTATAAATACCCTTCAGACTTCAATCTTCTTTTGTTCCTCTTGAAAATTAGAGAAAAACAAACCGTAGAAGCTACCGAGTTTAAAAATTTTCTTTTTTCACCACTTTTTTTATTTTGTGAATATTTGATAGCATACAGTATTTATTTCTATAACATTTCTTTTTTTGATCTTTACTATTATTTTAATAAAAGCTTCTTAAAAGAATTTCAGACTTAAATAAAAAAACTATAGCCGTTATGAGAATTTTGTATTGAATAGAAATACTAATTTTTATGCTCTAGGTATCGAGATATCTGTTATTATTTGTTGACAATATGGTGCATATTCACCATATTTTTTTAATGCTTTTTACTCATTTTCTATCTATTTTATAGCTATTAATTCATTTCTTACCTTTTTAAAATAAAGAGTAGCTAAAAGAAAATTTCCAATTTTCAATAGCATAATATTATTTATGTCAGCGTCCTGGCTTTGGGGTAGTTCTTCTTCCCCATGATCTGGGCGTTCTGGTTCGGGCATGGGTGTCTTCACTTTGTATTCTATCTGTGAGGTGTATGAAATGTAATAATAAAAGTATGCTGAAAAATGTAATAACAGAAGAACTTTCAGAAATTATAAAACTATCAAATTATCAACGCCAAATTTTGCGAAGCTGCTTTGACTAATCTATTGCTGCGCATTCGACGTGTTCACCCATAATTGTATAGGACGTGGAGTATTTTGTGCGACAACCCCCAACCCCCATACTGCAATTCTTGAACGCAACTTCTTGGCGAAACACCACGTAACTCTCCTCACAAATTCATCGTATTCACCTGATCTGGCACCTGCGGATTTCTTTTTATGTCCTTGCCTCAAGGTGATCCTGCAGAGCTTACGTTTTGGAAACATACCAGACATTCAATGACAAGAGACATCTGTCCTTCATTCTATTCCAAAAGGTTCTTTCGCTCACTCATTCCACCAGTTTTATAATTGATGGGTAATTGTATTGTAGCCGATGGATGCAATTTGAAAGGAAAATAAAGGTTTTTTGTTCCCATGATTTATTTTTTTATGTTCCGATTCCCCCATCATTTTTAGATGTTCCTTCTGTATAAAATTTTATGACATATGTGGTACAAGAATAGTTCCACTTTAAAAGATTAGTTGCATTTTTTATTTTCAATAATTAATTTTCACTATGATCAATTTTGAAATGAATTAACGAACATAACTAAATTTCTGGTTAGGTTATGATTTCAAATATGACTAAAATAATTTAATAAAAATTAAAAGATTGTTTTATGTACTTTTTGGAATATTTTCACCAAAAACTAATAACTGAATTTTAATGCATAATGAAACTAAAAACATTTTATTTTCTAAACACTTACAAGATTTTTTAAAAAAAATATTAAGAGTTTCTGTACCTGAACCTTTTATTTGAATGTCTTTTATTTCATTTAAACACGTAATCTTGTTAATTTTGTTGGTATAGAGTATTTATTAGATTTGATAAGTAAATACTGAAAGATTAAGGAAGGGGGACTGCAATTGATGATACTATAATTAATTCAGTGAAATGAAAGTTTTCTGATGGAAAAACTATTTTATTTGTCATTATTCATTGAAGTACATGAAGTTCCTTACTTTTATTAAACGAATATGTAGCTCTCTTGATGAGAATAATATCAATGTTGAAATAAGCGTAAAAAATAAAAATTTAATTGCTTATAAAGCAAGCATATATTTTATGAATATGGTACGTCAGGTTGCCTAAATGCATGCATCTCAGATTAAAGCATATTCTTTGTATGCTTGGTTTGTAACCCATCAAACATTTTTTCTACGGTGTACATAATTATATCTTCCCATGGCTAATTTTATAAATGATATATTCTATGGTTCAATATTATGCCAATTTTACTATCTTTGTTACTATAATTTATGCCGGCTTGCTGGCACAGGGGTAGAGCGTCTGCCTCGTGTTCAGGAGGTCCCGGGTTCGAGTCCTGGTTCGGGCATGGTTGTTATTCTGTGTACTATCTGTGAGATGTGTGAATGTGCCCCCCTGTAAAAAGGGGTTGTGCATGCGAATGAGATGAGTGTGTAGCAAAAGTCGTACTCTTGGCCCTAGTTGGCGCTACTTGAAACAAGAGACGCTTCACTCGGCTTAAATCTGCTGCTGGGTCCAGCAGCGAGCTTGTCCATAGGCAAGTGCCATTAGAAACAACAACAACTATAATTTATTCTACGTTAAACCTGAGTTAGCTCAGAAACAAACTTGCTAAGCAATTTAAAGGTTAACCTTTGTTAACTTATGAGATTAGTTGATATCTGCTTCACGAAACCTCTTGAAACATTGGATTTGAGGTACAAACACTTTCAGGGATCAATAACTATCAGAATACATACTATGTAGATAAATAAACTGTAAACGATCGATAAAAATATAGTGAGAAAAACTAGAATTCACTTTTTTCTTCTTGCTGTTTGAATGTATAAGGAAATTATTATGATTTTTTATTAGTATTTTTATTTATATTAGTATTATATTTGGATTTCAAATTAAGATTTTATTACATTAGGATTTATATTAGGATTTTATATTTGTATTTCTTAGAGGATTTTTTTGCTGAAATTGACATAAATAAATTAGAAATAGGAAAAAAATTTTAGTTTCATCTACCACTTTTTAAAATATTATTAACAAAATAAATTATGCAAAAAAAATGTTAAAATATAATTTCTTCAAAAATCCTTTAGAAGCTGACTAAATAACTTTGTTTATTATTTTTAGAATAAAGTATGCAAAAAAAGTTTAAATATTATTTTTCTAATATCATTTAGAAGCTGAATAAATAACTTTGTTTATTATTTTTAGAATAAATTATGTGAAAAAAAATTTAATGTTATTTTCCAAGAATCATTTAGAAGCTGAATAAATAATTTTGTTTATTACTTTTAGAATAAAACATCTGCATTAGAATTTTTTTCTCCACTTCTTCACTTTCGACCGAGTCTTGGCCGCAAAAACAACCAAAAATAAGATGGATTTTGCTGTCCAATTTACGGACAAGGGAAGGTGATTTCAAGCTTCGCTGATCGACTTGAAGCAGGTTTACAAATTGTTGTCCTGAAAGAAAGTTCATAGCAGGAAAAGAATTTTGCCTTCCGGCAGCGTTTAGTTTTTTACTGCCAAAGAACGGATAAAGTTACAGCTTCTCCGCTAATGGTGCTCAGCTTGCTGCCATCGTTTCCTTATTATTTTAAAGGAACAACAGACCACCTTTTCATTATTGCCTAAACATTGCACTGTTGAATATGTTGCATTTTTTCCATGGGTGGGGGAATCTAAACAAATATGCGAGTCTGTTTAGAAAATAAATCGTAAAAAGTTCTTGTTAAAATAGAATATATATATAGCAAAAAATGAAGTCACCTGAAAGCGGTTGTATGTTGGAACCACGAAAATAATCAACGGACATTGAAAATATTTATTCCATTTTGTAGAGCCTTTATTGGGGAAAGTTTTAGTACATTAAAATCATGTCAAAATTAAAAAAGGGAATTTTATAATTGTGATTTTATCTACCCACGCATGCGCGAAAACCTCAAACTCTTCAAGTGCGAATAGCAAGAACTGTGGTATTCATATGCGATACATTTCTTTGCTTATGTCTGATTTTAATCAGAGATTCAAATCTTATTATGTCGAAAAGAAGGAAATCCAACATTGAAATGATCGCCTGTGTTTTGTCTACGGATATATCATATTTTTTACCTTTGTTACTATTTAAATGTTTCTGAATGTGTACTGTAAAATTTATTCAGTTGTTGTATTTGGTAATTTCTGAAAACCTATTTAAAAAAATTAGATTTATATTTCCATTTTAAAAGTTTTTCCTCCAAAAATTATCAAACATATGAAAATGCTTTAATTTTCATTTCTATATAAGTGAATAATATACAGTTGGTTATCAAAATAATAGATAAACCTTAGATTTAAAAAATAATCCCTTATTAGTATGGTGCAGGGCCGCCTTTGGTATTAAATACAGTTTGCATTCGCCTAGGAATGGATTTATAAAAGTGTTGAATTGTGTTTAGAGGAATATTATAGTATTTTTATTGGAGATACTTTTGGAAATTCTGGGAGGGATGCTTGTGGAGAAAATCGATTCCGTATTGAACTTTCTAAATAAAAATAACGGTTCAATTGTATCGAGGTTGTGTGACTGTACTGGCAAAGGGAGGTGTTTACATTTATTTTCGTGTTCATCAAACTATGATTGGACATCATTAGCTGCATGAATAAGTGCATTATCATCCTGGAAAATACCATCTTTTTATGTCATAGGATGGGCTTAGCCAGCTAAAAACTCTTTATATTTCTATACAGTGATAATTCCTTTCAAGGTTACGAAGGGTCCACCAGAAAACCACGACACAAACTGCCCATATCATCCATGCCTGACAGTTCAAAGGTGACAATCACTATCATATGCTTTTGCAAGACTCCTCCAAACATGCATTCATCATGTAGTAGGGAAAAATTTTAAATTCAATTCGTCACACCATGTTACTTGTAGTTGTTATTTCTAATGGTACTTGCCATGGGCAAGCTCGCTGACTGAGCCAGCGACTTTTAAGCCGAGGGTGCGTCTCTTATTTTAGTAGTATTAACTAGGGTCAAAAGTACGTCTTAGATAGTCTAGCATTACGTTCGCTTATACAGCCTCTTCTAACCGCGGGGGGGGGGGGGCTGTTCACACATTTCACAGACTGAACAAATGAAAAACAACCATGCTTGAACCGATACTTGAACTCAGGATGCCCAGATCATGGGGAATACGCTCTACCCCTGTACCAGGACTTCGGCCCATTTTACTTTCGTTCACTTATCAATCGACCGGGTTTTATGAGGGTGACAGCACTGTAGATGATGTTCCCAGCTGTATTTGTGACATCGTGACACCGTTATTTAATAACACCTGTGACAAGTGGCTTGTGAATTGCTACTCTGCCGTAAATGTTCTATTTATGAAGGTTCTTCTTAACTTCTATCACTGACAATGGAGTATTCAGATGAGTATTGAGCTCTGTCGCCACTTTTTCTGTAGTTGTTCGTTTTTTGGACTTTGCAATCCGCTTCAGTATCCGTCGGTCTCATTCACTGAGGTTCTTTTTCCGCCCACTATTTTGCTTTGCCAATTTTGTCCGGCCACGATGTGTGTATGCTTTCATGTCTTTAGACATCATGTCCCTAGAAAAGTCTAAAAATTGGTATGCTTTGATATCACTTGCTCTATCTATACCTGCTCCTATAATGTGGACTCGTAAGTCTAAGTAGTTCGACATTCTAAGCTTTTGAAAAAAAGCTAAGAAATCACGTCTTTAATAAATGTAACACATACAAACAGAATATATTCATTGCTATTTATAAAAAAACGGTTGGTTATTATCGTGTTTTAATGGTTACAAAGAGCATTCAAAAATGTCCCTTTTATTCATAGGTGCTTCAATTCTTTTCATAATCATCTGTATATATAAAGTGCACTTTTAGAGTGAATAGCCTCTTTAGTTTTTACTCTCGTACATGGGGTGAACACTAAACATCCTATATATCAGAATTGAAAGATAGTCTTCTTTTGGTTGACAAATATCTACACATTTAGTACAATTTTTAATCGGTAAATTTCATCCTTCCATCTAAAAAGGAGTTCGGAGTTATCGTTTTCACTGACAGATAAATCCCTTTTTATCCTTTCCCAGTCAAAGAATATCTGTCAAAAGTGAAAACAACATTCGTTTATAATCATTTAAGAATAGTTCCTTTATTATAAATTTTTCTATAATTCCCTAACCCATACAGGTTTAATTTCCTACATTATTTAAAGAATATATTTTCTTTGTATTTTTTGTTACTTTAATTTCTGAATCGCACTAGCTTTTAACTTTTCAATAATTGCCATAGTTTGGTTTCCTGAAACTTTACGGGTTACTATTGTTTTATTTTAAAACAGTAGTGCCTGTGAAATTCAATTGTCTGAATGAAATTTTTGCTTGCACTGATGTATATTCAGAGAAATCCCGTCTTGAAACATTTATAAAAGATAAAAGCTTTTCCATGGTTTCACCTCCATTTTGCCATAATGCATTAAAAGAAAACTCCTCTAAGTATTAGTCATGGTTTAATGTATAACTTTAAAATATCCTCCGAAAAGGAAAAGTTGACCTGAAAATGAATAAAAACAAACTTTTTTCTTTCTATTAAATCTATTAAAGTACATCTTTACATCTACCAAAGTTAAGTAAAGTGTGGAAATATCAAGATTACATCGTTTCATTACGAGTTTTCATATATTTTCACAATGCCTCAATAATTTAATCATGCTCGGATTTTACGCTGACTATTTGATCTTGACTTTCGTACGTACATTTTTTGATTGTTATCATGTCAGAACATTATGTTATTTTGGGAATGAGGTAGATAAAAATCCGCAGGTGAAAAATAATAATAAAAAAAAGTAGGCAAAAAATAAATAGAAACCGTTTATGAAAAATTGAAATTTTATTATCTACACGAGCACGTCAAATAATCAGCTTTTAATAACATTGACATTGCATTTACAAAATCTTTGATTAAAAAAATAAGTTAATGACTACAGCAAATAAAACTTAAAAAAAGATCATTTTGAACACGTGAATATATGAAATGAAATAAATAGAAAATGTGTTATTCTTTTGAACAATAAATGCGAGACAAATTTTTTTGGATCGTTTGCAATACTAAAATGACTTATTGGATGAAATAATTAAAATGAATAAAATATAGCTTAAGTTTAACTTGCATGCTATTCCATTGCAAAGTTTATTTTGGGTTTAAAAGTGGTAAGACTTTTTAATTTACATAAAAATATTTGAAATACTACATAATTGACGTTTGTAAAATGGAATGCTGAGCTTTTATACTTTCCTATTTTTAAAGCTATTGGAACACAAAAATTGTTGAATTGATAATTAACTTAACAAAAACATTTAGATGAAGTGTGACTTACATTTAGCGAAAAATGAAGTGTTATGGAACTTCATTTAAAGTATATAAAATAGAGTGAAGTGTCTCTTCATTATGTTTAAGGAATACTAAGTAATGATAATAAATATATCAAAGGAATACGCAAGGGAAGTTGTTGTAGATATGCACAAATAAAGAGTATAAAGAAAAAATTATCAAAAGTATTATTTTCCGTTAAGATATTTAATTATTATTATTAACACTAACGCTAAAATTTCCTTAATGTAGCAAATATGATATTTATTTCCTTATTTTACTGCTTTCGCTCATAAAATAAAACTAATAATATTAATTTTAGTGCTTTGAGCTGCATGGGAATTCAAGCTTGAATTTAATTTTGCCAAAATTTTGAACGCTGTTGATTATTTTTTCCGTGGCATAAGAGACAGGTTTTCTTTTTTTTACCCAGTTCTGCGCAGTAAATCTTTGTTATGTGTCAAATAATAACCTATTGTAAAATGTAGATCATAACTTTAAAGATGCTTTTAAAGTGTCACATAAATAAAATTTTTACTACCGATAACTACAGAAACATGAGAAGTTTAAAAGTCTAAATAAGGAAAGGCAAAAGATAATGTAAAACTCTTTCGATGGTATCATCATTTACTAACAACTTTCAACATTTGATCATTTTTCTTAGAAGAATTTATTTAAGAGATAAAAAGGTTGTTGCCGTAAGAAATAATAAAGTTATTGTAATTTTAGTTTTTTTAGCAATTCTTAATGATTAATTAACTTTCTATCGTGGATCAGTCTTTATTTTAATTCAAAAGAAAAGTTGCATTTCCAAGATCGTTATGATAGAATATAAATTTTTATGAGGTTCATTATTAAAATTAGTTTATAACTGGTCAAACTGGATGGTACCGAGTTTTAATTTGATAAAATTTTATTCACTTTAAATGCTAATTCTTTTGAACTCTTTCAATTTATCTATTTTTTTTAGAAAAGGAGGATGATATTCGTTCGGAATTTGCCAGCTTTTGTAAATATTTTTTCTAAGAATTTTTATTTTTATTTTTGCTGAGTGAGCAACGTAGCTTTTGTTTGAAGCTACATTATTTTTAAAAGAGATTTTAGTCACGTTAGAAGATTTAACATGAAAGAAGATTTTATTTCTAAGATTTCTATTATAGATTATACATTTTGATGGAGATGATGGATACAAATAGAGATGAGCAAAAAGGTAATTTGTCAATAGTCACGTTATCTCAGAAATGCGAAGATCAAATTGAAATAGTTTCATTAATGCCACAAATTCTAAGTTTTGACTAACACTTCGTCGAAGGAATTTTCAAAAATAGACTATATCGTGCCTTTGTTTTCTGTGGCAAAAAGAGATAAAACGAAATTATTCTCTTTTATATCTTTCTCATCTACATTCATTGGGAAATAAAATCCCCAAATCATGTGGCATTATTCTGGTATCTTTCGGACCTTTCGTAGCTTTCTGATCGGCCTAGCAGCATTCGGTCATTTGGCCAGGCACTGCGTAACTGTTAGTCTGTTCTTCTAATACTGTAATCGCATCTTCCACAGAGGCAACAAAAATTGATTTACTTTCTCTACTCCATTTTATGTCAAATGAACCGATCTCTTCGAATTTAACAATAATTTTTCGCAGACCATTTGTATTTATTGGATTCGATTTTATGGATTTTAATATCTGAAACTTTCATATAGCTGTAAGTGCACAGTAGTTGCTCTTAAAAAAGTATCAAGAGCAGTACGCGATTCTTCATAGTCAGAGTCATTATGAAGTATTAAGGCAAAGATTTAGTGATCTGTATTCCTATGGCAGTTGCATCTACGGTGAGCATGTCGTATATGTAATTCTTATATCTCCGGACAATGTGCATGCTCACAGCTCTATCTATTTTCACATTTTAGAACTATTTTCATTCACCAAACAAAATTCCATTGCCTCGCGATCTTCTACTTAAATATTAAGTCATTCTGACTATTAGTTTTAAAAGTATTGATTTTCAAAATAGTAATTTAAATTATAATCACTCTGTATATTTTTTCAAAACGTTGATGGCTAATATTTGGAATTAAAAATTTAATCAGCATACGTAGTAAAATGTTGTCAATGTAAAATGTAATTTAAACACTTAATATATATTTAGAGAAAAAACTATTTTTTATATGTATGAAACTATATTTGTTACCTGACTTATATATTATATTTCCATATCAGTCGATTAATTCATAAACCAAAGAAATCAGAATACTGCAATAAATGATAAAGATTCAAATGGAAATCAAATGCTATTTTAAACCAGTCATCATTGACAATCCCCAGAAAATTAGATACATTTAATTTCATTTAAGATATTTGAATATATTTGATGTGAATGATTCCGTCAAGGTGTGTGACGATATAGTCATATTGTTTTAGTTTGAATGTGTGCACTTTTTGATTGTTATGTCTTTGTTAATGGAATAGTTCCAAAGCTATCAAAGTGCTGGGAAAAAGTAAGTATGCGATTCATGCATCTTCTAAGTACTGTGAGAATATCAATTTTTATTGGTCTTATAAGCTGCGTATATATCTAACAGATCTAAAAAGTAAATATGAAGTTTATATATCTTCTATATATATCTCTAATTTCTATAGTTAATTATCTTATAAGCGACATAGAACTGAATTCCTTTTTCTTGAAGCTTCCAATAATAGAAGAAATTCACGATGAAATATTCCATGAAACAATGAAAACAGTTTGAATTTCAAGGCGATTACGTTGTAAACTGAGCAAATATAATTGGAAATCATGAAAACTAAAAAAAGAATCCAGAATACAGGAAAAAATTACAAGACAATTTAGTTCGTAAAATTAGAAAGACATTCTTTTAAATTTTGGAATGGCGTAAAATACATTTTTATGCAACAATATTTTTGAAAATTAGTTTGAGAATATGCTACAATTTAGGGTAATTACATATTAGATCATCAACGCCAACGGTCACCAATGGTTTAGTAACTTACTGGCAACGATAAATCGTCGACGCCAGCGGAGCCAATAAAATGGCGGACGGCAGTTAAGGTCTGAACTGTTTTTTAAATAATTGTGGTTTTTTGCCACTATTTGAGGTTTAGCAAGTCATTGGTGATGCCTTCAAATTTGGCGATAAAGAGCGACTGTCTAATACGTAAGTACCCAATTTAAAATAAATTTAAATTATAATTAAAACTTCAAGAAAATATGGGCTTTATTTTTCCCTCTAAGCTTTATAATGCATATTTTTAAAGTTAGTTTTGACTCTACATGTCATTATCACATTCTTTAAATTATGAGTGATAACCAATCAGATACAGAAAACAAAATTAAAATAACGAATTCTATCTTTTGCAATCGAAAATCATTAGTATTTACACGTATTTGGTGGGTTTAAGCAGTTTTCAATTACTTCAAAGACTCAATACACTTAGTTTTTTTTTATCTCATTAGCATTATGTATGAAGGAATTAAGATGCAAAAAATATTTTATTTGAGTTGAAAAAATATATTTAGAATCTTTCACTTTTTATAGAATGTAACTATATGTTTAAGACATAATGTCATGCGAAATCCTTTTTGGAAAGCCTGTAATATACGAGATAAATTTTTTTTGTTTCTAAATTTTTGAAAAAAAAGTCAAAGCAAAAATAATTTTTTGCAAGTTATTAGTAGAAGGTTTGCGCTTAATTAATATGTAGTAAAGTAATTAGAAATATAAAATGAAGTCACTTAAAAGATTGTTATAACTCTTTATATACATGATTAACTCCAATTGAATTGAGAGATTAAACTCTCATTTTGACATTAATGATAAGTACTCGGTCAAATTTTAGAAATGTCACGTTCTTTATCTAGCATTCACATTTTATTAATAATAATATTTAATACTGATGGAAAATAAAAAAAAGCATACAAGTGGCAAAAACACATTTACATACTCCCATTTTTTTACTCCAAGATGAATGAAACATTGAAAACAAATTCAATGAATGTACTCTTAACATGCCCGATTCAATTTTAGTACTATATTCAAGTATTCTTAATCTCTTTCAAAGGTTTTCAGTTTGTTTTTTAAACCGAAATTTTATATTTTATTCCTATAAAAATACAGTTTGGCACAGTATAATCAACAGAGATCCTGAGCTGATAAAATTCAAAAAATATATATAAATCCAAATCAATTTCAATAGTGATTCAAAAAATCTGAAATCTTATAAAATTCAATGATGTACAGAAGAGCATTCTTTTTCAGAATCCAATCCAATAATAGGTAAAAAAAATATCTAAAAATATTTTATTGCTATAATAGTAATCCTTTGATTAAAAAGAAGATATCTGCAATTATTAATTATATTAAGTTCTGAATGATACAGTCAACTTAGGAATGAGCATTCGCTGAATAAATGAGTGGATTCCGCACTTTCCTGAATGTCACATTCAATCGCAACGATTTTACAATGGCGACCTCTCCTATAATTGAACTTATTTCTTCTTGAAGGATCGACAAGTAGTTATTATTCATGGAGATTTACTCATGCAATACCCCTCATGTCTAGATTATTTGAAAATTCCTTTCTTTTTTATTTTCAGGTAGATTATCTGGCATTTTGGAAATGTGACTGGATTATAATGGGCCATTTCCGGTTATCGCATTTCTTTCTTATAGGGAAGGAATACATGATATTTGTTTCTTATAATTATTACTTTATATGCACTTGTCTGCGCGATAACTCCCTTTTATTTACAAGGAAACCTCGTTATTTTCTTTGGCAAAATTGTTAATCTTAATTTCAATACATTACACTGAAAATTATTTCATTTTTTTAAATAGAGTATTTTTAAAGGATATAAGCAAGGAATAGTTAAATAAAACACGATTTAGGATACATAGAAAGTGTGCTGAAAGGCTCTAATTAAACTGTAGTAGCTTTTACTTCGAGCCAATGCAAACGCTGAAATGCAATTTTACAGTTAAAAGAGAATATAATCAATATCCTTTTCCTGATTGCTGGAGTGTCAATAAGAGTTTTCATCGGTTACAATTTTTTTTATTAGAGATGCAGCTATAAATGGGGTAATTTGAGTAAGTATCCTTGTTGTTAATTCCTTTTTGGTATTCTTACAGCACTAGAAAGAATATCTTCTGGAATTTCTTTGATTCAGTTTTATATTATGAATTTGGTGAATATTTTGAAACAAAATTACCTGATATTATATAGTAGGTAATCAATTCAACTTCAATCCTTTCAAAATAGGGCTTCAACATATGATTTTGTATGAAAGATTATTTTAAATTATTTTGTTGAACTAGAATTTTTTAAAAAAATTATTAGGTATTAAAATTATTCACTTTCAATGACCTAGTAGACATATAAACTACAAATCGGTAATAGCAATTTTTTTTGGAACTGAGATGCCACCTCACGAATCACTTAAAATTGGATTTGTAAAGATATATTTAATGGGATTGATTCGTTAAGAAAAGGACCATCACTGCAAAAATATTTATTTTTCAAGATTAGTCGTTTTAATATCAACTACCACTAATATAATTTCAAAAATTGAAAAATTTAGTTTCTCCGCAAGGAAATATTTTTCATAAAATATGATGGAATACAGGTATTCTTAATGCTAGTGCTCATATTAATTAAAATATTATTTGAAAATATTTTATATCTGTTTATTTATTTATATTTAAAAATTTAGTCCAATAAATTAGAACTAAAATCGGTTAAAAAATCATTGCGGCACATAAAGTTTTAAAATTACCAAAATATGAAAAAAAATGACAACACAATTAAAGGAAATCGCAGCAATTTTAAAAACCAACTTTTCAAAATATGTATGAAAATTATCACGTGTCAAATTCAGCTCCAATTCAACTAACAGTACTGCGTAACCAAAGCAAAGATAACAATGACCGATGAAAATTACTTAAATATTGACAAAAAAGCGCGAATTATATATCTATTAAATAGAATATGGACTCAATATCTTAAGGCAAAAACACATTGTTATATAATAAGTTAAAGTTAATTAAACAATGAAATAAAATTATAGAAAAATCCCCTTAATCATAAAAATTTTTGTCACTAAAAATCTAAAGATTAAATTTTAAGACGGAATGAAGATAATTTATTTTCATTCATTTATTAAAAAATTACGGCAAAAAAGGCAAACTTTTACAGCCCTGTTTTTTCACCATATTTAGAGAAGTTATCGAAACTGTGTTTTTTTTTTTTTTGTAATAAATTCTTCTAGTGACTAAGAAACACGTGTATTACATTTCAAACATACGAAGAAACTGATTTTCAGTTTTATATGTAATGATTATTTTTTTCTTTAGTATGTCGGAGCAAATTCTACCTTAGTTGATATCTAATCGATTTCTACCTTAGTTAATATCTTAATGTCTTGATGTCATTTTGATCAACATAAAAACTCATAGAAGCTTTTGCTCTATCACAAGTTCTTGACTCTTGATTTATATAAGCTAGATCAAATGAAATCTACCTGCCAGTACATTCTGAATGCTTTAACCCTATGTTTAATCCAATACACCTATGTCAAATGTGATTAAGATCCCTGATGCATTGCTTCCACTATTCTTATTAGATATGGATTATTATAAAAGCCTTATAATAACAAAAAACCATACATTGGTTTTTGTGTTTTAATAAATGTATGACTATATTTTTTGTTTCCTGAGAACTAAAAAGAATTGTAGCGGCTAATCTAAACCTTATGGTACTGAAAAGTTATTCAAAAATATAAGTAAAATTAATCTGTCTTTTACGTGCTAAATCTTTTCAGAGATTATCGGTTTTTCTTAAGTCTACTATATTTTTGATAATTAATTCCATACCAGATCCTATATTTCTTGAAATCGATTGAAACGTGTGATAATAAAAACAATTGAAAGATGTCTTTTGAAACTTTAACTCTGTTTTAAAAGACAACTAAGCAAAATTTTCCTATGCTTTTAGATTTATTAAAAAACAGAGACCAAAATATTCAGCTAAACAGGAACTGCTGTAGCGAAATTACTAGCTGCTTTATTCAGTTAGCTTTTAAATTGACGTAACAGGAAAATGGCCGTCATTAATTCAGCTTGGATGCATGAGCTCTAAGTTGCAATCCATTTCCTTCAGACACAGCATGATATTACCATTATCTGTCAACGAGTTACACGGAAATAACGGTTGTCTCAGAATGCGGGATGACAGCGATAAATGTCTTGACTGGAATATTTTGTGATCTCTCCATTTCCATATCAATATGAAACAATCATTCTTACGCGGTTCGCATTATTTCTCAAATATAATAATTAGCAGTCGACATGATAAAGGTTTTCTCACCTTTCATTTTGAAAACAATGCATGCAAATATTTTTGTCGTATATTTGTTATGAATGTATTTAGAAATAAAAACTTATCAATCAACATAAAATAGAGTACACAAGGAGCGTGCTTTATCTTCTTTGTATTTTTAATATCTTTTTTGTAAAAAATAAGCTTTGTTTAAAAGATAATATGACAATTTTTTTAGTTTATAGTTTAAAAATAATTTTTGGAGGAATATAACGATTTTTATACAAGATTTTAATTTCGAAATTCTCATATTTTTATCATTTGAATTCATTCAAAACATTTATGTATAGGAAATTAATATAGGAAACCTTTATGATTTTACTATAATATGGGCAATTTATTACAAAATATTAGGGTTTGATTCATCACACTCCTCACTTTTTTTAATTTTTAAAATTTTTCATGAGTTTTTAGGAAGAATATCTGTGTGTTTTTAATGACATTGGGTTTATGAATCCTTCCTTTTTTCTGAAAGCAACAATTTTTATTAAAATATATTCGAGAAAAATGTTCTAGTTCTGTAATTTAGCAAAATAAAGGTTTTACTTTTAAAAACATTAATCATATTACAATTTGACAATACAACACATAATGAAAAGTCAAAACTTAAAATTATAATGCTACCTTTGAGTTTCCTAAGCAACTTGAGAACAGGATGGGATTTAAAGCAGTGAGCCAGATTACCTGTTTCCAATGCCTTGAAATTAGTATTTCGAAAATAGCCGTGTTAATCCGCATTATTCAATTAAGGAAATTAATATCTACAGAAAGGTTTAGTTTAGTTCAGTTATAATAATGTCCTATTTGAAAGCAGCAGTAGGATCCTTTTGGTACGGACCTCATTATCTCAAACCGCGGTCAGATGATGAAGACGACATCTGAGCTTCCACTCCCTTTTCCAATCTTTAACCCCACACCGACGGAAGGGCGTTTATCTCGACTGATTTAAAGTGCACCAGACCCACTTAAATGGCAATTCTTCGGTGTAATCGGATCTCAAACCTGAAAACTACCGGTTCTGAAGCTCAGCTCTTTTCATCAAGTGACCGCGATTCCATCTACAGGATGGAGATGAAAAGCAGTTAAATAAGTTACAAGAAAATTTTTCAGATTATTATCGCTACTTATAATAAAAATAAATGTATGTGTGTTGGCTGACTGCAGGAGGCCTTTTCATTTAGAGGTACAATACATAAATGTTTAAGAGAGTGTGAATGTGCAATTGGAGATGTTTTTTTAAATATAAACTTTTTAATTATATTTTTGTTAAAATAATCAATAAAATTTAGTAAATTTGTTACATTTAGTGAGATTTTAGTTCTATATTTTCGCCCATAATTTTAAAAATATTCTTCTTCTTCACGAGCGCAGAGACCCTTTACAGGCCTTGGCTGCCTAAACCGCGAGCACTCTCCAGAGTTTTCAATCTTCCTGACCTTCCTTCGAGTTCTTTATCCTCAGAACACTCAGGTTTCTTTTCACATCATCCAGTTATCTAGTTGAAGGTCTTCCTCTGCCCCGGCATCCCGTAGAGTTTTTAAAAGTAGATAATGTGAGTGTTTTTCCTGTTATGGTTGAGCCATCTTAACCTATTGCCCTGGATAACTAGTGTTATCAGTCGTTGTCCGTAGGGTTGTATAGTTCAAATTTAAATATGAGGGCCAAGATAACCTGGTTAGTAGGGCATTGGATTCAAGTCCCTTGAGTTGTGAGTTCGAACTCCATTCGCCTAAGGCTCTCCGTGTGTGATGGTATCCGACGCAAGAATAAATCTATCGAGGTCACAAAGTCCTTCGTGTCAAGAGTAATAGTTCAGGATTGATCATTCTCTGATTCAGGTCTAAATTACAATCTGTGAATGAGTGAATGAAGTCCGCCCCGTAAACAGGGGTGAAATGCGTGAGTAGCTAAGATGTACTCTTGGACCTAGACGGCGATACTGAAAATCAAGAGATGCTCGATCGGCTTAAAATCGCGGGCTTCGTCAGCGGGCTTGTCTATGACAAGTACCATTAGAAACAACCAGAACAAATTTGAATCTAGTTCGCCAATGTTCAGAGAACTTTGAATGTCAAAATGAAGAGTCTAAATTTCACTTGTATTAAGAAGAACAGGTATAACAAGAGTCTTATAATTAATTTAGTTTTTTGACTGATTAAGTTGTATTTTTGTTGTTTTTTTCAGTCCAAAGAAACATTTCTTATCCATTTTAATTGTGCTAAAATGCTTTGTCTGCTTTAAGTTTATTAATCTTATTAATCACCATGCTAAGGTATTTGAAACGATTGACTTTTTCGAAAGTTCCGTTAATACATATAAAAACAATGATTTATAGTTGAGGGCGGGAATTGAATAAATTTGGTTTTATCTTCTTTGATGGTAAGGATGTGGCAGAAGTTTCTGAACCTCTCTCACTGTCATTTTTTAAATATTGCATCAAGCACAAAAAAAAGTTTTCATTTTTTAAAATTTTTTAAAAAATTAACATTTTAAGAGTATTTACTTCTTAATCAATTTAAAAATATTAAAAGAATATTTCCAAACCGTACATTTTATGCAAAATAAAAAATATATTATTATAACTTGTGAGAGCACGTTAATTTTGCATGAAAAGTTTTTTTTTCTTTTCATTAAACTGTTGCCATTACCCTAACAAAATCTTAAATACAATTGTTTAGTTAACGTTTACTGTAAACTAAACCTGAAGGCAATTTTTGTACGTATATGAATGAAAAAAATGAATATGAAACGAGTTATTTTCTAAAAAAATAAATAGAAGAAATTTTCTTTATGATTTTAAAAATATTTATATTATTAATTCATTAAATCTATATTATTTGAAGTAAAAAAGGCAATATATATAGGAGATACTCAGGAATATATATAAACAGGATATTCATTTTAATTGGACCCCTGTTTCTTAAAATAAGTAAACATTTGTCGCTATATTCCTCCCCTTATATCGCTTTTTCTTTGTATATTCAAATTTAAGTTGAGCAAATATACATATTTAATATGAAAAAAGATTTGAATGAAGTAACAGTTACATTTTATGTAGTGTGAGTGATTATATGTTCTGATAAATTACAGAATTTTAAATTTTTATATGGAGTTTTAATTCTTAATATACCACATTGTTTATGAGGATTTTAACTTATAATTTAGTTTGCTATTGTTTAGAATACTTTGCATAAATTATCGTTTGGTATGCTATTTTCAATTTGAATTTTTTTTGTGGTGCATTTATTTAATTATTTTGCATTTATTTAATTTATTTGTTAGCTTTGATTTCAATAATTTGAATTTCTTATTATTTTCCCCTTTCTTTTATGACCTTTTTTCATCTTATGTCATTTCGTGAATCTTTTCAGTATGCACTTTTATAAAAGGTTAATTTTATGAAACATTTTATTGCTTTATAAAACACTTGTATTCATTGTTTAAGGGTGGTTTCCTACCGCTCTGCTTGTCAGAAATATTTCTGTAAAAATGCAAGTTATTATTCATCTTTTTTTATACCAAAACAATTTCTACAAAAATAATCTCATATTTTAGAAATAAATGACGACATAAAATTCATATGTGGAAATCAGATACATATTTATTTAATTTTTAGAATCCAAATTTTTTAGGGGAGATAAAATCTTGAGGATCCATTTTCACTGACTGATTTAGTGATGCCAAATGATACAGCTCTATTTCGAATATTTAAGCGAATTCTAAGGATATAGTTAAGTGATGATGATTTATCGGTTCCATAGAATACGAAGTCTGTTGTTATGCAAAACTTGGAATAGGGAAGATTCACGGAGAAGTATTCTCGGTGCTGAAGAATAACCCGCATTATCAAGATTGATTCTGGCATTTAGAAATTTAGAGTAACTTAGGATAGAAATGTTTATTTCCTTTTCATTGTGCCTTTTGAAGAGAAGGGGAACCTCTAATTTTGGGCGCAGGCATTTCTGTATAATTTCCTTCAATAGTACCGAAATATTATGGGATAAAATTTATATCATAGGTTCATTTGAATAAATGATTTAAGAACATAAAATTATTGAAATAAGTCGTAAATATTTTATTTAGATGTTATTATGCAACGTTTTTAGAAGGCATCAATTAATATTGTTTGAAAAGTTTGCATCTAGTATGCAGAACGTTGAACTTTTCAAAATTATCCAGGCACCGTTTTAGTTGAATTTGTCTTGTACCATTTTATTCTTTGAACTTACATCATCTTGAATATATATATATATATATATATATATATATATATATATATATATATAGAGAGAGAGAGAGAGAGAGAGAATTGCGAAATTTTTGTAGAATTAAACTGAATAAATTCTTATTAGTTGAAAGTAATTTTGTGAGCTTCTAGCTCATATGCTATTCATGCATCATAGCCCTTTTGAAGGGGGGGGACTTCCTTCATATAATTCATTCACAGTTCAAAATTTAGACCTGAATCATAGAACGATCACCTCTCATTTTGACTCCCAGTGATATTATATTGACTTGGAAGTCTTTGAGGCTACGACATATTTATACATGCACCAGCCACCATGGAAAATGGAAGTATTCGGCTGGCGGGGTTTGAACTCACAACCCAAGGGATACGAATTAAACGGCTTATGATCCAGTCTACCCTGGCCCAATAAATGAAGTTTGCGATGTAATTTTTTTTCAGTCCTGCTTATGTTTGGAGAATGATATATGAGTTTTTGATATGGTAAGATTAGGATTTCTCAATTTTAGTTAAGTCACCGTGATTTTTGAGAAATAGCAGACAGTAAAAAAGATATTGATATAATTATGGGAATAATAATTAAAATATTTATCTCTCGTTAGTGTATTTAATGACAATTGCGTTAGTAAACTTAGTTCTTTAGCACAGAGAAGGTATTTACTATGAAATGTTTCATTTAATAAATTTCTCTAAATGAATTAAAAGAGGACACATCTCGCATCCAATTATCTTTGAAATACTTTCATGTACTTTCTTTTTGGGTAAACTAAATAATTTCAGACGTATATTAAACGAGAGACATCTTTAACCGAATTTGAAAAATGATCTGTAAATTGTAGAAACATATATATCTTTGAAAATTAATACAGTGTTTTGGATTAGTAAACAAAATTTAATGCAAACAAATGTAAGTGAAAGTAATATCTTAACGAGGAAATAATTACTCTATTGTTTAACTCTATACTTCTCCAAACTCTTTAAGTAGTTAAATGAAAAAGTTGGTGCCACAGTAAAATATATACGGTTTCATTTATATGCAAATTTCAGAAAGAACAATCAGAGGTTTCACGAAATGCAACGAAGTCATTTATCACGGTGTGGTACTTTCTTGCTCAGAGAAAGTAATTAGCTTGAGATCAGAGAAGGTTTCGTTGCTGAAATATAAATCTTGATCTTCTCCTTTTTTAAAAATTAATTTATGTGAATGGAAGTTTAAATTACATTATATGTTGTGAAAAGTATTAATTGCTTTGATTTCCTATAATATATTTTTAATGCGTAAGCTGTTCTCGTTATTCGAAATTATAATTCGAAAGGAATTAGAATTCATATAAGAAGAAAGAAATATTTTCGACGAATGGATAAAACTTTATTAAACCAACTTCACAGTAATTAATTTGCTCATTTGGTTATATAAGGGAGGTTCAGAGCAATAGGATAGGATGTTGCATGTTACGCATGGTTTTTTTGAGTTGTAAAAATATGATAATATGCCGGTTAGATTAAATGTAATATTTATATATAATCTCCATGAAGACAATTTTCTTTTTAACATAAAGGAAAATCCAACAGAATTATCAGAATTGTATACACATCTATACACATATATACAATGTGTCCTTGAGTTCATGAGTAAAACTTTAAGGATAGGTTAAATACATATAAATGGGTATTTTTTGTATAGCCATAAGATGGAGGGAATGAAAAGTGTCGGTGGAACAAGTAAGTGTAAGAAAGATGGAAAATTGTAGTGTCTACAAGGCCTCCAATTACTCTGATAAAATCCTCATTGCTAAATTATCATCCATGCCGAGGCTATTGTTCATGAAACACCTGTCATTCTCGAAAGATTATACGTTAATTATTTGCTGGGCGCTACTAAGCATGTATCGATGCTGTTGAGATTTGTGGACTTACTGAAATATTATGAAAATAAAGATACTCCTTTTCATTTCCTCAGTATTTCTTATTTTTTCCGTCGAAAGTTTTCTTTTACGACCCCTAGAATGAAAATCAATATTATTACTATTGAAAAAATATTAAGAAATAAGTAAAATAAAAATTAAATTAAATTTGTGGTTGTTGCATAATCAGAGAGATAAAATTTTGCAATGAATATTTTTAAAATTTCATATTTTGTATTTCATTTCAATAAAAAAATTATTTTAAAAAGTGCATAATTTTCCCACTCGTATAAAATTTCTGAAAAATTTGAATGAAGTAAGTACTTAAGTAAAAGTAATGTGCAGAAAAACAAATTTCTTTCACCGAAACTCTAAATGTGAAAAATAAAAGAGAAGAACACATTGCTTTGGTTTTATTTTTATAAAAAAGAAACACTTTCTATTTGTTAATTTTCTTTTTAATGATAGTTTGTGGATATAAATTGCTACCATTTCAAAAGTACAGTGCAAAATTATGATGAAAATTTATATTAGAAAATTAAGAAGTGAAAATTCTACTTATAAAAACGTGAATGAATTAAAAAGATATCTAGTCAATTTTTGAAGCGAAATGCCAATTTGTACCTATGAATGCTAGTGATATCTTATAGGGTTTCTTATTTCAACAATCACTCTTTTGCCAGCAAGGAACATGAATAAAAGAAAGAAAAATACTTAGTCATCGAAGAATTACAATTAACTTGCTTATACGTTGGAGTATATACTACCTCATGTATACTAATAGTGGTATTTTAAATCATTCTTATATAGTTAGGAAACTAACTATTAACACATTTTTTTCTTTTTGAATCTTATCTTCGCTCTTGGCAGTTCTGTATTAATTGGTTTCTGAATAGTTGCGTAAAAATGAAAGTGCCTGATAAAAGGGTAAGATGAAATTACCAGTAACGGGTTCCTTATTCTTAACTACTTCATTTGGAATGCAAATCTCTCTCTTTTGATGCCGGAAACCATAAAATTTCTCTTTTGAAGTTATTGAAGCCCGATAATCGAACCTGAAAGCATCCGGAATGTGAAAAAAAAGCATTAAACGACAGTTTTCTCGACTCATAGATTTAAACCCATTGTAAAAGGTGATGGCTGTAAAAATTTATATTTATATGGGACTTTTACATATTTCTATAGGGTTTATTCTGTTTTTGTAGTTCTATCTTTAGATTATTTCCTTAATGATTTGACAGAGAAAAGCCTGTTTCATCCATTTCATCAAAGTATATTTATGAAATATTGCTGCTTTTAAGATTGAATACCGTAAATTCACCAGGAAATACACTAAACTGTAAAGTTCACCCAAAACCTGTGAGATAAATCTTCTTTAAATTATTTAAAAAATCGGTTTAAACTTCTGATATATCCTATTGCGAATCTCAACATTTTTTGATTAATATTTTCATTAGTTGCATTTTGATATAAATTTTTTTATATTTTCGATTTCATGCACACGATGACGAAAACAAAATAAACAGAGATTTATTTTGAAAATCAGTTCCATCATAAATTTAAATAATATATTTCTTCTGAAGTTTGATGTTTTTATTCCAAAATTTATGAAGAATTTTCTTTTTAAACTTTAATATTAACATTGTGATACGCTTCTAATGACCTTTAAGTTTTTCTATTCATTTATTATTGAGCAAAATACCGATTCTTTCCTTTGAATCAACAATTAATAAAAAATTCTTAACAATAAAAGAATACAGATTGGTGGAAAAAAAATTTGTATTGAATAAAAAAGTAAATATGAATATATCAAAGTAAAATACTTTATTTTTGAGATAAGATTTAAAACTATTAATTATACAGATGAACTTTTTCCAATTTATTAACACAATTTTTAAAACAATGGAGCGGTATTTATTCTTTAAAAACTGCACTTCAAATTTACCTTTTCAAGAAGTTTCCTTAATTAAAGGGGTCAGTTTTATAAATGTGTTTTAGCCTCTGTAGTGAATGATGGTAAAGGATTTTCAAAAAACAGTATTGTTTAGACCGACCAGTTCACAAAAATAATTGCAATAAATAAATAAATGTCGGTTTGAGATCGTTTTCTCTGACCATTAGATAAGAGAATTCGAAGCCAAAGGTGCATGAATGAGGCTAAATATATTTTACAGGAGAGGCTTTTCGAAACATTCATATCAGATATTGTCTTTTAAAATACTGGTAAAATACAATAGCAAAAAAACTTTTTGATTGTCTATTGGTTTTAGTCTTGGTTGAATTGAATGTCTATTGGTATTCCATGACATCCCAAATTATGCTCTGAAATACAGTTAGTGATTTTGAACATTTGCTTCTATGAACATTATTTTTCATGCTTGAATCTTATGCATTATAACTCATTCCTATAGCACATACATTATACCTCACACTTGGTATCATTTTTATTGTGAGCAGTTTTCTCAAAAATTCTATTTTTTTTTAAAAAAAAGATTGGTTTTCTCAAAAATTCTATTCTTCTCAAAGATTAGATTGCTCAAAAATTACATTCTTCTTAAAGATTGAAATTTGCTGAGTTCGCAGTCATTAGGAAAATTCTATAATATAGTTTAATTAAAAAACTCTGTAATATTATTTGCTATTTATATAATTTAATATTATCTAAAATACTTCATACACGACATTATATATATATATATATATATATGCACACACACATACTCAAACATACATGCATATGTATTATAATAGCATGCCCTATATTCATATACATTATTCATATTTTATCTCTTTTTCTTCTCTTTTTCACACACGCAAAATATATACTATTGAAAAAAAAGTTAAAATGCTCAGAATTGATTAATAAAAATATATTTCACAGAAAAATAAAACCCCATTGAATTGAATTTCGATAGGGAATCCTGTATAAAGTAATATATAAATTACACTCATTTCGTGACAATTTTTTGCTCAAAATAAAACACCACCCCTTTACTTGTAATATTCGAAACGATCATCGTCGGGAGCTTAAGAAACCTCTTAACTACGTGCCTGACCCATAAAAGATAAAACTTCTGCTACAAAAGGAGGAGGTTTATGTAAAGAAGAATAAAAACCTGGATGTGTCAGGAAACGGTGAAAAACTTCCGCTTAAGCAGAAAGTTAGTCGCTGCGTTCGCGCTCGCAGTGATGGGCCTGTATGGAGTCACAAAAGGGTCATTTCGCTCCTGGTCTTTAATGTCCCCAGCTTAGCATCCCCGATGTACTTTATGGCTAAAGTTTTGTTACCGCTACAATAGCCGCGAGGCTTAAGATAGGCGATTCAAATAATTCTGGAATGAGAATATCGCGTCGCCTTCGATGGTACTTAAGTAAATTTTCTTATAATATGTAACAAAACTTCATTCAATATTGAGAGGTCATTAAAGATTTTATTCCAATTTTCATCTCTTATATTCCTTCCTTGCCTATTTACATACTTGCAAATATCCTTTAATGGTTAAATTAAATAATTAAACGTAGGATGACGGAATAATTTTATTATCTTCTCTGTCGGGAATGTATTACTATTAGAAGGTGAAATAAACGAATTGGAATATTACTTAAGGACATTATTTGTCTCTCTATTCATTAAAACTTTACTATTTGAATAAATAAAGCGTTGAAAAAAAATTGTTTCATGGTGGAAATATCTTTATTTAATTATTAATAAGACATATTAAAAGAAAAATAATGAAAAAGTGCTATATTTTGGATTTTTTTTACGGAACTATACATGTATATGGGCTCTTATAAAGTATAGAAAACAGTTGCAAAGCAGTAAAATTACTCTCCGTCGAGTAATATGATTACATCGACTCCATCAAAGTATTTTTTTGTCAAAAATTACTTACGTTTTACTCTGTTATCGTTTTTTGAAAATGAATCATTCGCCCTTCAATTCTGCCCCCCCCTCCTTGCACAAAAGGGAGGTTATTTGAAAATGATATAAAATCATAGACAATTTTTTTTGTGTTATGTTATTGGTAAATACATATTTGATGGTTTAAAATAGTTTGAATTTTTTTATAATACTTAATTAGGAAATAAAATTGAATCAAAACTGCAATACCTTATATGGCCCATATACGGTAAAGGGTTAAGACTTGAACAGCAGAGGGTTTGCTGCATTCAACAGATAATGCTATCCACTTAACGAGAATAAACTGGGCCAAAAGTATTTTTAGATAGCTTACAGATTGAGAAATGCTTGTTTTGAATTTGAAAATAATTAGCACTATTAATTGTGTCAAAAGTGAATTAAAAATTAACTAAAAATGGATATATTTTACAGGGAGAAGTATTTGAAGTTGTAATGATTCAAAGGATAAGATTTTGCTTCAATTTATCATCGCATACATGGTCAGTAAATTAAAAAATATATGATATTACAAATTTCGCTTTAAATCAGAAAATAAGTAACATATTTAAAACTCAATTGAAGATCCCCGGACCCAATACTGTCCAGAAAATTCAATATAAAAATTATCTTAATGACAGTAGCTTAAAGACTATATACTTGTATATATATTATCTTTTCTGCTGATATTTTTGTACTTCTTTTTGATGAGATGTTTGTGAGTTTTATATAAGAAAAATTCTTATGTTTTTTTATACTTTAAGTTTGATACTTGGTTTTTTCTCTTTTTTCGATGCCATAATTAAAGTATTGCCCCTTATATTAAAGGGAGAAAAGAAGAAGGAAATTTGTAATTAATTTTATTTACAAGGAAAAAGGCTATAGAGATAATAGATTACTAATTTTTAAACCTGAAATCGAAATAATGAACTGTTTTCTTCATCGATTGCCCCTTTATGTCTTCATGAATAAATTTATTTCTTACAGTTTTAATTTTTGTTACCTTTGTTACTTGTTTAATACAACAATTTGCATTATATTTTGTCTCTTTTACAATTATTAATACATTATTCTAAACTAAATTTCTACTTCTTTTTCAAAGGATAATTAATCGTGCATTAAGCAGAAATTCAATTGACAGCAATTTCATCTTGCAGATTGCAATAAACCAGAGACAGCTTTCCCTTTAAATTTTTAATTTGGAGTAAAAATTCCAAAAATGAGAAACTAGATCATAAAATGTGTAAGATTTCAAAGTATTCAGTACTTAACAAAAAGCTGAATGATGGAAAGGAATAAAAAGTAATTTACTTTTTATTCCTTTCTCTTGCCTTTTGATAAAAATTCATAATATTTTCATTTCTTATATATTTGATTCTAAAAATGAAAAATATAATTTGTCAAACAATAAGAAGAAATCACATACTGTTAATTAATCAAAAACTGATGTAGTATTAAAAACACTATCAACCCATGAAATCGCAATTAAATTTTTATTATTGATTTATGCATAAAATAATTCGTATATAGATTCGTGTATTTCTTTGCAATCATCTCATCATTTACTAAAAAAGAGAAACTAAACGTATTTTTGAGAAATGAACAATTTTTTTTTCTTTTTTAAATTTGCTAAAACACCAAAATAATTGAATTAGCTAAAAGAAATATTATCTAATAGTTTTCTTTACAAACCTGATGCTTATTTGAACAGCCATCTATAACTAAAAATAGCAAATGAAACAATATTACCAAAAATAAAGTAATATCCACTCATGCATTATTATTTCCTAGTAACTTTTTGATTGATGCACATTTTTTTTGCGTCGATGTCAGTGCCGGAAACTATCCGTCTACCCCGAAGTTTTTTTAAATCAGCAATTGCGGCTCGGAGACAAGTCGAGATGCGGAAGAAAAGCATTTAATGCCAGTTTTCTCGGCTCAGAGATTTCGTCCTTAGAATGACGCTACGACTGGGTCAAATTTTCTTGAAGCCGTGGTTTTTAACTTCGAGGCGGAAAAGAGGAGAATTCCCCCTCCATTTCTTTATGCGTTTGACCTTTCAAAACTATATTTATTAGAGAATATGTCTGATTATTTAATGTATTTGCTGAAGCAAATAATATTTCTGAACAATACTTTTTTGTCTCGCTTTTTAACCAAAATGCTTAGAAAATGAGCTCAAAATAAATTCTAAACAAGATAATTTTTTAATTCGCTCTTTCTCATTAATCTCATTTTTTTACATTAAATAACATTCCTTTTTTACAAATTGGATTTTAATGAGAATAAAATAAAAACTACAAGACGAATTTTGGAATTTTAATCTCATAGATGCTACGTAATTTGCAACAAAGAATATATTTCATGCACAAAGAATTTATGATTAATGTTCTAGATGCTTTTTCCAACGAAAATGGCTGAATAGAATTCGTGTTTCAAAATAGAAGAATTATGGACCTGAGATAAAACTTCGAGATAGCTCTGAGCATAAATAAAATTTTTGAATAACACATATGTCCTCTAATATCGAATCGTGGACAGAGATTTTGAAAATTTCGATGAGGTTTCGTATATCAGAAATCTGGTGAAATCAGAATCATTTTAGTAATCAGAAACTAATTATGCATTTGCTTTCAGCAAAGATGTATTCATAAATATTAACCGACCAAATTTTCACAGGTCATGAGAACTTTAAGCCTTATTAGGCTGCTTATTTTCTGAAATATGATAAATTTGAGGTTCTAGGTTACAATTTGATAAATTATCAAAAAGTGTGAGTATTGAAATAATTCAAGTTAACAGCAGTCTTCTAGGTAGCTGGAAATGAAAAGAAAAGTTTATTTAAGTCATAACTTATCAGAAAATTTTTGCCATCCTGATTGTTGAAAAACGACTAAATTACAAATTATCAAAAAATCTGCCATTCTGATTTTGGCACATTATTAAAATTACAGCTTGTAAAAAATTCTGCTATATTGTTTTCTGAGAAAAAATTGAATTAATAATTCAATGATGATGAATCATCAGTTACTAGCGTTTCACACCTTTATGTTTCCTTTTTGTTCTGAATTAATTATGTTTAGATTTTTATTATATTTCTCAAATTTTTACTGTATTTTATTTATATTATTATTATTATTTTCTGATTTTTTTTACATTTATTCGCCATTTTTTTTCTTTTTTTACAAATTCTTTCGTTTTAACTTTTTATTATCTATTTTTTAAATTCTATTGTTTGACATTCAGAAGGATTCAAAGCATAAACGACTCGGTTTCGTATCTGAAGTTTTATCTTTTGGTGATGAAACATTTTCTTTGATTTTCCAACCAAGTGCTACTACTTTGTAGCACTTTATATTTTAACATTTGCCTTTTGCTGGAGAGTATTTCATGTGAGCTAATTATTAGTCAAGCAAAATTAAATAAATAAAAAAATCTATTTTATGAGTCCTAAATGAAAAACTATTAGTTTTCTTGGCATTTAAAATTGCGCCCAATCAAAGAGATAAATCATACAAATATTGTATATTACTATCTTATTTTCTTCCCCGACTTCATATGAAATGTAAAATTATTAGAGAAATATATGAATGAACGATCAGTTTTAAAAGAAAGTGAAACGTTTTCCAATTATATATTAAAGATAATTTTTTTGTTTACAATACTATAAAATAAATATGTTATAAAAAGAAATGTTCTCTTATTTGATTGATATAAAAATTTAATAATGATCTACGCCTAATGAAATTGTAAGAAACGGGCAATTTAAACGAGAAATGACCTGGGTGTTTGCTTTAATGACATTATTTTATATATGCTTAAAAAGCTGGAAGAATAAAAAGCTTTATCTAAACATTTTATTTTATTGCATTGGAATATTAAATGAAGAATCAGAAGCTTTGGTAAACATTTCAAACATATTTTCAATTGAAAAGTTAATATTATAATTTTATTTTAATAATATAAATATGCTTTCTTTTTAAAAACACTTCGTTAAATATAAACGGCATTTGCTTTGTAATTTGCATGTATTTATTTAAATATAAATATATTTGCATACATTTACTTAAATATGAATATA
>JAOUZG010032541.1:274097-285344 GCA_026289955.1 Argiope argentata | reverse complement strand
TGCACCATTCCACGAAAATATACATGAAATTGAAGAATGAAGAAAGGATTACATGTCAACACCAATAGAGTCATCTGAATTTTAAATCATTGTTTAAAAGATCAGAAGAAATTTTCAAAGCAGAGGGAAGTTATCAAATTCTTTATTCAGCATTCTGTGTTTGCTGAATGGACTCTTTCACAGATGATTCTGTGCTCATATTTATACCATTTTACGAAAATATATGTGAAACTGAAGAATTCAGAAATAATTGCCCGTAGTTAACACCAATAACGTAAGACGAATTTTCAAGAATTGAAGAGAGGGAAGTTGTTAAAATCCTTGTGAATGCTGAATTTAATCCTTCATAGATGACTCTATGCTCATATTTATGCCATTCTACGAAAATATACATGAAACTGAAAATGCAGAAAGGATTGCACGTTGTGAACACCAATAACGTAATACGAATTTTTAAGAATTGTTTAAAAAATCAAATTCTAATTTCATCAGAGGGGGAAGTTGTTAAAATCTTTGTGAATGCTGAATTTACTCGTTCATAGATGACCCTATGCTCATATTTATACCATTCTACGAAAATATACATGAAACTGAAGAATGCAGAAAGGATTGCACTTTGTGAACACCAATAGCGTAATATGAATTTTTAAAAATTGTTTAAAATTCAGCTGATAATTTCATCACAGAATGAGGTTGTCAAAATCCTTATTCAATAATCTGGGGATACTCTTTCCTAGGTAATTTTAAGTTCATATTTATATCCTTTTACGGAATTATACGAGAAAATGATAATTTCAAAAAGAATTCCGCGTTGCTAACACCAATAGCCTAATCTGAATTGTTAAGAAAATTCCTGTATTGTTATCGAATAGTAACAACAATTATTCTAAATGTTTAAAAAGACGAAAAATAATTTGTCGAAGGACGAAAAAGTGGATATTCTTGTCGAACCCTCAGAAAACATTGCGCAGTTTCGATCTTATTCATTAATAGATGACTTTAAGTTCATGTTTATATTGTTTTACTTAATTGGAATTGATGTGCAGAATGAGGAAAAATGCCATTTTGCCCCAAAAAATTGCAAAGCAACTGGAAACATACCAAACAATGTCTCTGTGCGAGATAACTGCAGATTATATAAAAATAGCAGAGTTAGATACATTGTTCGAACTTTCCTGACAAGCTTTATTTTTATTGTATTTGCTTTAAAACTGCTTATAAAAGCTTATTATGTGGTAATAGGAGACGATATCAAAAATCAATTTCCTATCTTCATTATCGCACTATTAAAAGTGGTGTTGCATATTTCAATTTTAAGAAAGCGTATATACATTTTGAAAATAATGAAAGACTTCAACCAAGAATTGAAAACATTTGGCAAGTGTGACTTAAGCAAGAAAAAAAGTTCGTTCATCGCTTTTTTCATTTCCACTGCACTATTCGTTATATTTTTTATAACAATGAGTTTTCTCTTTGGATACAGAAAAAACAGAGGTCAGAAATATTTGTCCATAATTTATCTATCCAATCCTTACTTTTATTATTACTCTGAAATTATTGATTCAGTTTTTGACTTGGTGGGAAATACTACCATTTCCTTGTTTATCATGTTTTATGCTCTAGTTTGCAGTGTCAGTCGAATTTTCTTTCGGCACATACGCGACAGTCTTCATCATGCACAAACTTTGGAAAGTTTTCAACAATTCCTCAACTTAAATGAGAAAATTGTGGACATTCTGCAATATTTTGACAAGCATTTTTCGTTCCCTTCTTTCATTACGATTTCACTCTCTATGATATTCATATTCAGGTGCGGTTACAGTGTCGCTTTCATAAAAGAAAATCTCTTCTTTCTAAACGTTTATTTGATCTCTTCTTTGCTTTTATACATATTGTTTCAGATGCTGCTCATGATATCCGGTACAATCACAAATGAAGCTGTCAACAATACTTCAAATGTTTTGAAGAAGTGTTACAATAAGGACTTCAAGAATTCTAAACTGGAAAATGATTTCCCTCAGAATATCTTGACTCTGTGGAAGATCTATGCTTTGGATCGATCTCTTATTTTCGGCAGTTTTGGTATTCTATTGACATACGGCATTATGCTCGGAACACTGGGAAATTAAAGCTTCCCATCCTTCGGATATAAATTGAGTCCCGAAATCAACTCAATATTTGCTTTTATATATATAGTTTCAGATACTGCTAATAATATCCGGTGCAATCACAAATGAAACTACCAACGATACCTCGATGGTTTTGAAGAAGTCTTATAATAAGGATTTCAAGCACTCTAACATGGACAATGATTTCCTTCAGAATATCTGACTAGAGTTTTTAGGTTTGGTAAGATATGTGGAAGTTTCAACATAAATAATAAACGATACGTCGGTACATCGAATGTTTTGAAGAAGTGTTACAATAAGAACTTCAAGCACTCTAACATGGAAAATGATTTCCTTTAGAATATCTGACTAGAATTTTTAGATTTGGTAAGATATGTGCAAGTTTCAACATAAATAATAAAGTAAAGGTTTATCATATAATTCACAAGTCATGCATATTATTCGCAACTCGGGTTGATTTGCTATCTATATTTATTATTTTAAAACAATGCGGAAGAGTGTCACACTTGGCAATTTATCGCCAAGTAAAATTATAACTTGATTTCCAAAATATTCTTTCTCTGAACTTTTACAAATTGTTTACAATTGTTTTAATTAAGTTTAAACCAATTTGGAACAATCACGAGACTATCAGCTTACGCATGCGTCGATAATTAGAAAAAGGATGTTTTTTATTAAATCTCAAAATTGGTCGAGGTTCCAAATTTTGTTTGTCAGCTAGAAAATTTGAAAACAAAAATTTATATGTGTCCGTGTGCGTGTGTGGGCGAGAGAGTGAGAAAGAGAAGAGATTTAAATTATGATAATTAATTTAGTTTTATTGTTTTATGTAAGATGACACTATGGGTCGCACTAATCCAAAACTCTATAACTACGTCATAGCTATAAGTGGTAACATAAACGGAGAGCTATTGGCATTCTCGTAGAAGCAAGCGAGAGAGATGGTTCTTCCTCATATAAAGACGAATATTTAATAAGTATTTAAAAATCTATGTTATGGTCCCAGTTAGTTCTGACTTTTGGTGCCATTTATTTATTTTAACTTCGAACTTAAACGTAAATAACCCGTAACTAAACGTAACAGAAACGTTCAATGCGCGTGGAAACTGAAAAGGAAAGTCATACCAGAATCAAAGGCAAGTGAATTTAAACCATAAGGCTGAATGACAGTACCACCGCAACAGCAACACTGGCGGAAACCGTGGTTGAGTCCTAAAGGCCATCACCGGCCAAGGTACAATCATTCCGGCAGGATGTACGTCCCGTCATCGATGGGAGGAGTCTAACCCTCAACTATTAGTGCACCCACCAGGATGGCAAGATCCAACCACCATCTCGGTAGCATCTCATCCTCATTTCAAGGAGTCCCCTGGGGTGTTGTAAATTATTGTAGCTATGCTGTATTTGTAATGAGATACGTTTTGTAAAAGTTAACTGATATGCTTAAATCAAACTTTTTTTATTCTACCAGTCTTCAGCAACTATATTATTGACATTAGTAATTAAGTTCGAGGAATTTTAATGAAATATATCTTATCAAATAAAACAAAATAGTTTTTTAAAATAATGATTACATAATAATTAGCAAGCATTCTATTCTTTTTTAGCTATGCTTGCAAAGTGGCGAAATTGAATGGGCTGAAAATTGACGAAATCAATCCACTTGCTCATGATGAAATTTTATTATGCAATATCTTTCGAAAATTGCAGTGAAAATGAATGATAACTCTTGATGACGTAACTGGGAGCCATAAGCTTTCATATGAATGAAAAGATTGGTAAAATCGGAACTTTAAATATTTTGTATTGTGGTTGTAACTAGAGAACTCTATCAAGGGTGTTTGTCCCACTATAAACAGTAAATAAAGCTTTTGAAGTATTTCTCGGAAATAGACGCGGATAGCGAGAACGTCCCAGTTACATTCACAAGAAATTCATATGACCAGTGATGACTTAATTTCATAAAAAATAAAAGTTGAGAAAAATCGGTGCTACATTTGTGGCTCAGGGATTTGTTCTTTGTTTTTGCCATTTATTTTAAACTAGCCGCTTTCGGCAACCAGTTGGTTTACCAATTTCAATGCCCGTTGAAATTCCCAATTGTCGTTGTTACTTAGGGCACTTTTCAAACCTCTGACAAAGCTGTCAGCGACTTAAGCCGAGTGAGCGTCTCTTGTTTTTCAGTAGCGCCAGCTAGGGCCAAGCGCACGATTTAGCTACTTCATTCGTTGCACATTCACATGCACAACCTCTTTTTTACAGGGGGGGCACATTCACACACCTAACAGATAGAGCAAAGAAGAAAAACCACCATGCCAGAACCCGGGAAGCCCTGATCACGGAGAAGACGCGGTACCCTTACATCGGTGACATTTTCAAATAAATACTTTGTACAACTTCCGCTGCTGTAAAATTTCTACTTTAAATTAAAGTGGAAATTATTAAATTGCAATTAATAAAAAACGTTATTTTTACTGAAACCAAGCATTTTTTTTAAATATAAGTGCTGAAAACAGAGTCATTCCACATTTAAATCTTATGAACACCACAGGATTTCTTTCATAATTTATGTAAGTCATAGAACAGACACTCCGACCCGCCACGAAGGCACACGGATTAATTATCAGCTCTAAATGACTGGACCATCTCAACAGCAATTGGCGGGAACTGTGATTGAGTCCTAATGGCAGTCGCCGACCACGGTACAACCCTCCCCGAAGGAAGTACGTCCCGTCATCGATGGGAGGAGCTTTACCCCCACCTATCTGTGTACCCACAGGTGCGAGATCCAACCATCATACCAGGAGCATCTCATTATTTATGTAATATATGTCAATAGTTATTCATCAAAAATTTCTCAGATTCATCAAAAAATTCATTTTTTTAGTTCTTCCAAAAGAATTTAAATGACGCCAATAATAGTATTTTATTTTGTTTCAGTCTATAAATATACTTCAAAAAATTATAAAGTCTACATTTTATACTGTCGTTTGATCTTAAGAAATCATATTCTGCGAATTATTTTTTGCGCATCAAATTTTAAATTAATAGAAGAGCGTTTCTGTTGTTTATAATGGCACTTGTAATGCATAAGCTCGATGACGCAATCGGCTATTTTAAGCCGAGTGTGCGTCTCTTGTTTTAGATAACGTCAACTAGGGCCAAGAATATGTCTTAGCTACTCATTTATCACATTCGCTTGAGCAAGGGGAGGGGGTACATTCCCACATCGTATGGATAAAACAAATGAAGGACAACCATACCCGAACCAGGGCACGACGCCAGGGCGCCTTGATAACGGGGTAGATGCCATGCCCTTGTGCCAGCACGTCAGCATTCTATCTTCTATTATCAAATGTCATAGATTTATCAGCTTTTAAATAGAATAGTCTAGAACAATCAGCATTTCCACAATCTTAGACCAATCAGTCTTGAGAAAACTTGGGCGCAATTGGGCATAAAATATTTGAGATGATCAATGAAGTAATCTAAATTCACTCGTTTTAATTGAATAGTGTTATGCAGATATTCATACATCAGTCAGTTTTATTGATATATTCAGTTGATTAGAGTTTAACTCTTTTTATTTAAAATATTATCTTTTCAAGAATATTTTGTTAAATATAATTTACAGAACAGATGATAAAGATAAAGGCTAAACATTCGTCCTTTATTAAAATAATTATTTACTTCATTTGGACAATTCTATTTCTATTCCAAAAGGTTTACAAATTAGCTTTTTGGTCTTGAATTAAAGGAATATGTTTAAATCAGATAGTTTGCTTTAAATAAGGTGTTTTTCTTTTTATTCTGGGCGTACAGGGTCCGAGTCCCGGTGCGGGCATAGTTGTCCCTCTGCTATGTTCTATCTGAGAGGTGTATAAATGCGCTTTCTATAAAGAGGGGTTGAGCAAGCGAGTATGACGTATGAACTAGCTTACTCTTGGCCCTAGTTTGCGCAACTGGAAAATAAGCGACACTCATTCGGCTTATATAAATATATATATTATCATGTCAGAACGTGATGTTGTTTTGGGGATGAGATTTCTGGAGTCAACAAAAATCCGAAGGCGAAAAATAAAAATAAAATTTTATCTGCACGAGCATCTTTAAAAATCAGTTTTTAATAACGCATTGCAATTGCATTTACAAAAGCTCTGATTTAAAAAAAAAAGTCGATTATCGCAGCAAATAAAACCTAGGAAAATGCCATTTTGAGCAGGTGATTATATGAAATGAAATAAATACAAAATGCGGCATTTTTTAAAACAATTAATGGGAGTTTTTTTAATCGTTTGCAATACTAAAGTTATTACTTCAACGAAACAAAATTAATTTAGTTAAAACATTGGTATTATTGAACAGATTATTGTTTTGAATTTCCATATGATGTAAAAATCAATTTTGTGTTATGACATTTTCAACAGTTTTAGCGGAAAAATTTAGCCTAATTTTCAATCAATTAAGGTTTTAATTAAACATTTTTTTAAATGCTTTCTAATCGATTTTTAAAGTAAGCAAATCAGGTAACTATGGTCAAGCGGTCTGGCCTGTAGAGAACTAACACACACGCAGTCAGCTTAGTTATAAGTACAGATAGTATGCAAATGACGGACGAACAGACAGGTACTGAAAGCAAAGAGTAACCAACAATGAAATTTTGCATTATCGCACAATATTTAATATAAAAGTTAATTAATTAAAAATGAATCTATGACATATTGATTAAGTTAAAAATGTATAAAATGAGGAAACTAAATGAACCAGTTGGTTAAAAGAGATTCCATAAAATTCACTCTCAATAAATCCACCCCTGATTCCCTTATAATTGTGACATGACATCACCACCTTTAGATTATAAATCGAAATTACGAATTTATTTCAAAAATGACTCTTCAAGTGCTTCAAAATAGGTCATAAATAATAACTAAAACCAAAGCTAAAAAAAATCTTAGTTTTCGTAAATAAGACGTCTCGTCTTCTCGAACTATCTCATAAACTTTATCATTATAAGCTTTTATACCCCCCCCCCCGAATAATTGATCGTAGACTGCTGATCTGATAAAAAGTTAGACGGATAAAAATCTTGCAGGAAAAAGTACGGATAGCCTTCAAATACGAACCATTCAAGTTGTTCATCGCATTGTGCCGCCATCTATATAATAATCTGAAAATGAATTGCTCATTTCTAATTTTTAATGCAGTCGTCTTTTTATTTATACAAAACATTTTGTTTCAATTGTTAAATTTAATAAATAAAAGATTCTTTTCATTTATACAAAACATTATGTTTCAATCGTTAGAATTTCATAAATAAAAAAACTATGTTATAAAAAGGATCTCATCGTCTTTCAACATTAAAATAAGAATGATTTTAATCATTGAATATCAGACTTTCAAGAAAATGTAAAAAAATGAAAAACTCTTCGTGTTTATTTTGTATATTAGCATTTATTTTCGGTTTTTTAAATATTTATTTTTATTTATGTATTAATTTATTTACTTTGTCATGAGAAGCAGCAAATGTTTTTTTTCTGTAAATAGATAAATTAGTTATACTCAAATGAATAAATTAATAAGTTATATTCATTTAAATAGCACGGTAGAGTTGTAGCTAGCATTAGTGGCGCTCGAGGCTCAAAATAAAATTAATGACCCCATACCAGGCCAATCGTAGACATTGATTTGGAAAGTGAAAATGATTACTGGAGCATGGTATTATTATGTCCCCTTTCAAAGTAATTCATTTAAAAGGAGACAGAAAACGGACTAATGATTTATCTCTATGACTACGATAGCAATTGGTTCAATGATTGGAGCCAGTGGGAGATGAGGTGCTACATCCTTTCTCATAATCGCTATGATATTTTTTTTGGTTCACTATTTGGATACATTCTGCGTTCTCTCCTACCTGGTGGAATCTCAAATATGAGGATGAAAAGTTTCTAGCATGGTGGTTCATTATCTCAAAACTGATTGGCGCAAAAACCATGAGGGGTGGCTAGCTCTTGTAATGAGGGTCGTGCTTCAAATGGGAAGAGTTGTATCGTGACCGGTGAAGGTCCTTAGGGTTCATCTCTAGCTCCCGTTGATGATGTTGAGGCACTCCGGTCACTCAAATGTAATCCGTATGCTTTATGATTAGGGAAGGAGGTTTTGCTTAGCTGTGGTACACTATCTGGCCCAAACTATCGATGCAGCCCTTGAAAAAGAGATTCTGATGAGTGACGTAATTTGATGCGTAATCGAAAGCTATAAAATCGTTAGTCGTGGTTTATCAGGTTGTATTTATGCGTTTTCGAAGCAATGAGTAAGTCAAATGAGCTTAGTGAGTTCGATCTTGGCAGTATAGTGGGATGCCACCTTTGTTAGAAATCAGTTCGTGATATTGCACAGAAGCCTAAATCCCCTGTGAATGGTATAATTGTGAAGTGAAAAAAACTGAGGCAGTGAAACTGCAGAAAAACTAACTGGTTTGCCTAAAAAACTTGGTGAACGTGGTCACAGAATTTTGAAATGGATGGTGTAACAAAATCGCATGTTCTCGCTGGTAGAAACTTATCGTGAATTCCGAAGCTCATCAGGCGTTAGTATTAGTAGCAGGACTGTTCGTCGGTAGTTAAAAAAAATTTGGGATTCCTAGGTCCTGCAGCTGCGCACAAGCCGGGTATCACTCAACAAAATGTGAAGCAACGTTTACAATGGTGCAGAGCTCACCGTCATTGGACTTGCGGAAAACTGTTCTTTGGAATTATGAATCTCGCTTTACAGTCTGTCAGTCGGATGGACGCGGCTGTGTCTGGTGGATGCCTGGCGAATGTTTCTTTGGTGACTGCATTGTGCCAACTGTTAAGTTTGGTTGTGGAACCATAATGAAGTGGTGGATGTGTGGGTGAGGTGGGGTTCTCATGGTTTGGCCCTAGTCCGTTAGTTCCTGTGGTTGGAAACAGGAGCTCTGAGATGTATTAGGGCATTCTGGACAATGTTACACTCCTAACTCTACGGCAATATTTGGAGGAAGGCCTGTTTCTCTTCCAGCTGGATAACTGTTCCATTCGCACGTCGAGGTTTGCACAGGTGAGATTTGACGAAATGGGTATTCAGAAACTGAACTGGCCTTCTCAGATCCCCGATATAAATCCTATAGAACATCGTACCGAATTAGAGCGCAGATTACGTTACCAGCCTAATCGACCCTCCCCACTGCAAGCGCTCACTTCAGCTCTGATGGACACCTGGAGGACAGTTCCTAAACCCACCTATCAAAAGCTGATGGAAAGTCTTTCCAGACGTGTACAGGCGGTCATTAATGCAAAAGGATGACCAACATCTTCTTTATATGTGCCTGAGTACTCTCTAAATCTATACCTCTGGTGTCCGGATACTTTTAGCCAGATCTGAATTCTGTATCATCGGATTAGAAACGATACCCAATTTTGCTCTCCACCCTCGTGGTCAGTAGCAAGTCGAAATATATTCATAAATCCACTATCTCACAAAATATTGTACAATATCTCCGTAATGATATTTGATGTTCTGAATATGAACCAATATTGTGAAAATATTGTAACAAGGTTGTCGAGCATTTTGAGCTAATGGTGTAGGAAGTGAAGTCTCCAGTGTAGGAAGCCAGAAATCTGCTGTAGTACCTTCAAGCTTGAGATTTCCTTTGAAACATCGTTAAAATACTCCAACGTTAAAGGGAAACGAAAGGATCTATCAGTACAATCGATTTTCGTTCACTTGTGGCGCTAGATTCATAAGCCACGTAAAATCTACAATACTCAAGTATATTTTTGTATTATGGTTATGTTACTGGTTGCAGGTTCTAGCGTTGCTGGTTCGTACCTCGGCCTTCAACTGTCGCATTGTTGGAGCACGTTAAATCTGTCGTGGGCACAAAGATCTCCATGTCGAGAGTAATACCACTGGGGGTACTGGGTCAGAGTTAAAGGTTCCCCGTTCCAGGTCTAAATTACGATCTGCCGATGAATGAATGAAATGCATAAACGATATCTACGCTGTAAAAGGGGTCTGTGACGTGTGTGAGCTGGAAATCCTCGGGTTCTCAGGGTCTATACCCACAGAAGCTACTACATCTCTCCTTCCTTTGTAAAAAAGCGGAACACGACAACAACAGCAACTTAAAATTATCAGACTTCTTGTCTCCTGTGCAATCAAACAAATATCAACAACATATCATGCATTTCAACAAAAGTTGTTTCTTGAAAACGAAACATTTGCTTTTTTTTATATCAATCCCTTTCGATTTCATTTTGTTACTGTTGTTGTTGTTGTTTTTCTCCTCCTTTTATTTTTTCTCCCTAGAGAGCCGTATTCTAGCCATTAGCAGAGTACTTCATCATCCCCTTCTTTCAAATAATGCTTATTTTGGAACCCCTACCTCAGTAGTTACAATGAAAAATGCTGAAAAATTAGTTAATTTTTTAACTACTCGATATTAGAAAAAAGGCTGTACAATTTTTCAGAAGAAATATTTTGAATAATGATAACACCGGAATTTTTTTATTTTGCCCTATAGGTAGAACGCATGACGATAATATATATATAAATAAATATATCGTCAAATAACGTTTACATAATTAAAATTTTTAACTTTTTAGAAAAAAATTTAGATCTTCTGCATTTGATCATTTCAAAAGCTTTCTTGATTTTTCTAGTATTAAAAAAATTATTTCCGACTGATTCAGTAAAATAAACGCTGGATCTTATTCAGGAATATTTTCAGAACAATAAGAATGTTTACAATTCAGCTTAAGAATTCTTCTAACTTCAATAAAATAAATAATAAAGTGAAATCTGCTGTCGCAAATTTCAAGTTATCATGTGAGAACATTATTTTTTTAAATATCTATCCGACAGAAACATCATATTCTCAGATTACTCATCTTTCATTATCACAAACATTTAGAAAAACGATAGTTTTTTAACCATCTCAAAAAAACTCGATTTCCACATTTTGCTTCTTGAAAAACCAATTTAAAAATAATAACATGAATATAGACTACGCATGCGTTAATTTTTTTTTAAAGCAATGTTTTTTTTTTCTCCATTTTAAATTCATTTGAGTTCCAAAATATTTTTTCTCAGACAAAAG
>JAOUZG010032541.1:253408-273697 GCA_026289955.1 Argiope argentata | reverse complement strand
TATACACCACTTTCAATACCTCTCCTCTATGGTTCTCGTTCATTTCCATTTTCATCTCTTTGTTTCTTCTAGCGATAATTTCCTATCAACCCGCTCTTTATTGGCCAGACAGGAGAATCAGGTACAGGGCGGATTCTTCCCTTTATTGGCTACACATAAGAATCGGATACATGGCTCCAAATTGTAACTTTTTTTGACGTTATACCTACAAATCTGACAACCTCCTTTATCATTTTAAGGTTTTATGACATATGCCACTTTACAAGTCCGCTGGCAGTTATCTGTCTTCGATTTAAACTGAGTGAGCGTCTCTTTTTTTTTCAGTAGCCCCAATTAGGCCCAAGAGTACGATTTAGCAACTTTACATGTCAAATTCGCTTGCGCAGCCCCCCTTTTTTACAAGAGGGCACATTCATACATCTCACAGATAAAAAACAAAAGTGCAACCACGCCAGAACTGAGACTTGAATCCGGATCAAGGATTGGATCCGGAAGATCAAGATGAAATCATGCTACTCCTATGCCAATACGATGGATTACATCACTCTTGTGTTGTCTTTATCGTTATAAACATGCGAACGATAATTTAATGCATTGAAGTGTGTTTTTAATCGCATTCAAATCAACTTAAATGATGAATTCATCATTGTTAGACTTTTCTTTTAAAAGTCTTAACGACAGTTTCGAAATTTGCGACCTTGTGATAAACTGATCCGAATCAAAGCTCCAAAGAATGAAGCAATAAAACGAAATTTATTTTAAAGTCAGTAATTTTATTCCATTAATATTCATAACTATAAACTGTATCTTGACAGGATTTCTTTCCTTGTACGTTTATTAATATTCATAGAATTCTTTTATCAGTAAAATTTTATCCTTTAATTTTTTTATTTCTTCGACAATTTAATTATTATGTAGGTATTTTTTTATCGTACATGATACACATTCCATTAAAAATAAAGTCAATCGAAAATAATACACTTCTTTACAGAACGAACATATTTATAAATAAGATGCTACAAGATATTTGTTTTTAAGTGGTCAATTTTATTGTCTTACACCTCATATCATTGGATATTAGTGGGAAGGGGACAACTAAAGCATATGCACCATGAGAACGGAATCCAATTGGGCATGAGTGGCCAAAGATGACCTCTGAGAAGATATACGACGGAACATGATGATATCTCTGTACAACTACAATAGCCAGAATTAATTCTATATTTCGTTTAAACTTATTCGCTGTAAGCATTCTGCCCTTTTAACCCCGCTGACTATGGTCTTCGGGGAAGAAAGCAGTTTTCCAGGAAACAGTCTTCATTAGGAGAAAAAAATATCCATTATTTACTGGGATATTATAAATTGTGTATGGATACATGTATACGGATTTTGGCAAAAAAATAGCTTGGTGTAGAGTATTAATGTAGAAAAAGAGCAAATTAATTGTTCTGACAGTGAAAGATCTTTAAATTGGCAAACTTGTACACTGTTGAGGCAGAGGGAGTGGTCAAACAAAACATTCTCGCTTATTCTTAAGTAAATCTGTCACGCCAGAAAGTACTTTGTATGACACAAGCGTACAATAGCTACAAAATAATATTGCTTACCTTGAATTTAGCATTTTAATTAAATCTATTGTTTCATTCTCGGTGACTTTTTGGCGATTAATCTGAGAATAGAATTTGTGCGTTAGTCACGTTTTTTCTTATTTGGAACAAGGATTTGACACCAAATTTCGTTTCGTTTCTCAAAATTTCTTGCTCATTAAGATATATTCAGAACATTGCGTTTATGAATTATCGCGTTTCCATGCTTATGAAAATTCAGATTGACAAACAATCAAGCAATTGTTGAATTTTTCTCAAAATTTAAAAGTGTGTTTATCATAAGTATTAAATCTATGTGTGAGTTAGCAGCTATAAGTCCCAAGATTTGAAACCAATCAATCAATCTATGTGTCGAATCTTGTGATAACTTACTTTGGTACACACGGTCAGACAAACTTCTGAACAGATTTAGCTCAAAATTTCGTAGGAATCTTCAAATTTTGAGTAAAGATCGTAAACTAAATTCCAACCATCTAGCCAAAAGTGGTTTAGAATTATCTTCGTCACAGACAAAAAAAAACACATTTTCCAAAAATATCGGCCGAAAATGTCAACTCATGGAGGTCGAAAATGTGGAGATTCATTAAAATCTGGATTTCGGAATTTTTAACGATTTCTGTACTTTTTCTTTACTACGAATACGAGAAAGTAAAAAATAATAATAATTTGAGGTTTAAGATGACACAATATCCAAATAATTTGAAAAATAAGAGTTTTTTTTATTACTTTATGCGATAAATCGAATCTTTCTAGATGCACCTGCACCATTTTAGAGCTTCATCGAAAATCTTTATAAAGTTACTGAAGAAATTCTGATTCATTCCAAGAAAGGAAACGATGTTGCCACGCTTACTTTTCAGATCGTCAGTTAAAACAGATCCAATAAAAAAAATTATTATTGTTTCTACTGCTTGCTAAATGTATAGTTAAATTGAAAGAGAGTACGTCATGTCTTTATACGATTTTCTTTATAAGGGTAAAAAATTAAGTTTGAGGGGGGGGGTTAAAAAAATTGTCTTTGTTTCTTTACAATTTTCGGCACACTGCGGCTTTTAAAATAATGAAATTAACAGCGACTTTATTTTTACAGCTGTTGTAATTAAGATTTAAGGAATATTGGGCATTCTTTATATATTCAATACATAGGCGGCATTATAGTTCATTTCAATGACTGTTTGCAATTGTAAAATTTTAAATAAGTCAATTAACATTTTGTACCAGTTACCGGCAAATTGGATGGACTGCATATCTCGATATTGATGAATGAAAACTTTAAATTCTTTTTGACTAATGTTGCATTTTTTACTATTTACAATATTCGAAAGCCAAGGCTTTTTTTTAATTTGAAGTAGAAATATAAAAATGTTTGTAAATGTTTTTAAATATATGTTTTATGAAACTTGTTATAGGTTTAACTCTAAGACCAGTAGTCTTTTTTTAAGTTCAAAATCAAAATTAGTACCTATTTTAGAATTTATTGTGTGTTTCTTGATTAAAAAATAATAAAATAAATATAATTAATAGAAAGAAATCCATAATAAGTTTTATGTAGTATATTAGTAGCTATCTAAAAAAAGTTTTTTTTTTTCTTAAATCTGCAAATTTTTTAAAAAAATTTAGGAATTTTTTTAAAAAAATTAAAAAATGCTTAAGAATTTTTTTAAAAATAAATTTTACAAATATTTTTGAAATGATTCAAAACTTTTACAAGGGACACTCTTATTCCACATAAAATACGGTTAAATAAAAATTCTAAACGTTAAAATTTAAAAATTTGACGAGATGGTCTTAAATTATTAATTATTTTTCCAAATGATTTAAAATTATATTTGAAATTACGAAGTTGCTTTTAATCATTAGATAAAAATTTAGATAAATTACGATTCTAACCTATTGTTAAACAAAATTCGCGTTATTTTATAAATGAAAACACATCGATACACATTTAAATATTCATGAGTGTATTGACGTTTGGATATATTTCTGAGCTAATGAAGTGAAAATAATTGGAAACAGGCTACAACAACTCAGGTTAGCTAAAGAAATGATGACATACTGTTATGGTTCACGCGTAAATTTGAGATATATCGAACAAGCGGGCTAATTTTCATGTTACTTTCCATTGCAAAATTTATTAAGTTAGTTTATAGCATTAAATGTTGGCTCCAGTTAAAAAAAAGTCTGAAAATAATTAGGGATTGATTTTTTTTACTGTGTGAGAACATGATGTTGTTTTCGTTAGAGTGTTTTGAATAATTGTAGCACGTAATCCTGTAGGCAATGAATAAAGCATTAATGACAATTAATCGTATATATTAGTTTTGTTTATTTTAAAATAATTACTTACACCCTACGCTTGCAGCAAAAAAATTGTCTCATTTTTAACAATTGTCTTTATTATTGAACAGAATTTAAACTATTTTCATTTTTCTGTCAAATATTTGATCATGAGATTTTCTTTTATTGTCCAAACTTGAGGTTGAAGAATTCTATATAATAATTAAACAACTCATATGATGGATAATAAAGGGAAATTACGGTACTGTGAAAGCTAGAAGATAGATGGGAGAGTGGATGGTTGAGAACCGATAGGACCAAACTCGCAACCTTAGGGTTTGTAGCCGCGTAACATAGACACTAGACAAAAGTGATTTCTCGTGTCCGGAGAATGTTATCTGTGTTATGAAGCTACCACTACATTCTATCCCACCAGTGAGTTAGTGGAAAGACGAACGATGCATTTTGTGTGAAGCGTATGGCGGGCGGGTGTGAGTTGTTGTTGCGGATATGGCTTTTATTTCTAATGCGAATGATGTCATTTCCTACCGGTAGAGGTCGCCACAACAGTTGTAGAAATTTGCTCATTCAAGGTCGTGGGTCACCATTGTGGGTGAATGAGTAAGGATCAAGAACTGAACTCGCAATGTTAGGATTCGTAGTTGCAAGACAAAAGTAAAATATTCGTGTCCGCAGGATGTTATTTAGCTTATGAAACTATCACCAACATGACCACTAGACAAAAATAATTATTCGTGTCCGGAGGATGTTATCTGTCTTACGAAGCTTTCACCACAAAAGTAAAGAGTTACATCATTGCAGCGCTCTATTATCTTGGGACTTGACTCTTAATACTTTATTAAATTAATAAGGAAACCTAAAAAAGGGATTAATAGGCTATTAGTTAATTAAATAAATACGATTTTATTTTCTGTTATAGTTTTCTTTGCTTCAAGAAATCAGGAATATTAAATTTTGCATAAGATATTTAATTGAAAGCAAACACAACCATAACTCTAAATGAGTCCGCTGATCGTCAAAAACGGTTTGTGATATAAACAAAATGTCTTTATCATCATCCTTTTAGTCAAAATCTTCAAATAATCATTGCATATTCTCTTAGTATATGCATTGCTTGACAAATCTTATTAATTTTGATGCATACCTCTGCAGTAAATTTTTTAAAGAAAATATTGTTTTTAGAGCTTTTATATAAATTGAAATTTTTGTAGTATTTTAGAAAGAATTTTTTTAATGTTCTGTGAATGGTATAATTAAAATGAATACCCTCAGACATAAGTTATCAATAAAATGCTGATATAATTCAAAATTTTACATTTTTTAAATTAATAAATTGCCTTTATTTATGAAATTTTCAAAATATCATTTTTCCTTTTAAGATAATGTTACAAGCGGGCGTGCGGCACGAAAACTCGCCAATGTTGGCCACGTTTGGCGAGGAGCCTCGTGCCAGCTTGATTGGTTTGGCGAAAGGAATAATCTAGTAGCCGCTAGATTGTGCGCGATGTTTTGAGAATTTCCACGAGATTCAGGTGCACGCGCTTTTCGGCTATATAAGGACGAGTAGCCGGAGCGGGTGAGTTAGTTGCTATAGTGATTTGATCGAGTTAGTGGAGAGTTTGTTTTGTAATAAAAAGCGTCTCGCTGGACTAAAGGATTTGTGAGCTGTGTTTGCGTTTGCTGTTAACACTGTGTTATTGAGCTCGCTGCGATTTACTGTTGCTGTGCTATACGATAGCTGTTTTGCAGTCTGTTTTTTATCGTACGTAAGACTTGAATTTACGCTGTAATTGACTGTTGACTGCTGGATTGTATTTATCTGAAATTTTTACTTTATTAATTATCCTGTAAATAACTGTAAATAGCTGTAAATAAATTTGTTTGTGCTGTCATCATACAAAGTCCATTCAATCCGAACCCGCTACGCTAAAAACGTAACAATATAATAATTAAAAAATGTTTTTTAACTCTTTACTTCCAATAATGCTCTTTCAAAGTTATTTCAGAGAAATGAAATTCGCTACAAAATTTAATCTTTCAAATAATTTCAGATCATACATTTCTAGTGATAAAAATCAAAACTTACGTTCTCTACAAAATTAGTTTACAGATAAGGATGAAAATTACAACAATTCAAATCAACAGTTCAAAATATCGAAGCTTGATTTGTCTGCCATGTCCTTCTTTAATGTGTTTATATCAGCCATATGCATTTTACATCATTGTAAAACAAATATTGTAAAATATACAAAAACAGTTTTATTTTTTTTTACGAAAAATAATTCAAGTTGGCTTATTTATAACATTAAAATGATACATTTAAGAGAGAGTAAAACTCAATCTGGAGTAATAATATTTTTAAAAGTTATTAGAGTGAAACTAATAAAAGTCAGTTTGGGGCAATAATATTTTCAAAATTTAATCTAGGGGAACTTCAAAACTTACTTTTTAATTAATTAAGATTATACTAAAAATTTCAAAACTATCTTTGAAATACATGTTGATAGCTTTCAAAATACTTTTGTGCTACATTTGGTAGCTCCAAATCCATTTGTAGAGTATTGTATTTTGTGTTTAATGCTTTTTACAAAGGGAATTCGTAGAAATAATGCCAGCCTGAACCAGTATTATGTTAATAAACAAGTTTTTATTGCAAAAGAAAATTTAATCATACAGCTTTCGCTTACGTGAATAATAATAAAAAATCCTCGAAACGAAATTTTGTTTTTAAAGGTATTATGTTCATCTAAGTGAGATAATTGTCTATTATAGGTTTTGAAAATAACAGCTTAGACAGTAAATCATTTTTTCACTTTGTAATTTAGGACTTTTAAAGATTAAATTGCAAAAATAACTTGTTTCCTTCAATAGTAAGATAGATATCCTTTTCCGAAAACAAAATATCCATCGACACGTGCTTTATTATGTCGTATAACTTTTTTACACTTTGACTGCTTCCTACAGGAAAAGGATTTTAAAAAAGGAAAATGAAAAAAAAAAAAAAAAAAAACATAAAAGATATTTAAATTTAGTGACAACTAAAAGTATTCATATAAATATAAAAATTATCCATTAATCAACTATTTCCAATAAAATAAATTTATACAGAATATAAATGACTTCATTTCAAATTCAGTGTTCATTTTAGATAAAATTATAGTAAATTTAAGTTTTAAACATTCATTTAATTGTTTAGTGGATTAAAATAAATCACAAAAGAATTTAAACTTTTACAAGAAAATTACAAACATTTATTTGAACATTCAATAAGTTTTCGCAACTAAATGCTGCTAAATAAGTTATTTATCGAAAGGTTAATATATCATTTAAGACATTACACTAAATTTTTCATGTTGCAAAAAAAAAAAAAACAAGAATCCATTTTTTTTTCAAAAATGTTCTGTCACATAAATAAATTTGAATTTCAAAATATTTATTCCATGAAATTGAATAAAACAATGAATTGAAGTAAGTAATTAAAAACATTAAATTCCCTTTTGTATTTTAACTGCGATATTATTTTTCATAAAAATTCAATTTTATAATCTATCAAACTTTTTCTTTAAAAATTAGAAAGAATTAAATTTAAAATCGTTTAATTTAAACTCACAAAAAAGTTTAAAAATTAAAATTTAAACTAAAAATCATATAATTGAAAATTAAATTTTGGAAAACTTAAAAGCTTAAACTAAAAAAAATATTTTAAAAACTTATGATTAAACTTGAAAATATTTGGCTTAACATAAAAATGTTAAAACTTAATTGCATAAAAATGTGAAACTTATTATTATTTCTTTTGAAGAAAATTTGTTTAAATAAAAATTTAAATCAAAAGTACACCTTGAATATCAATAAAAATTTTAACATGAATTACAGAACTGACATATTAAATTTATTCGTCTTTAAAACAATCTGCATAAGTTCCAAGATTCATAAATCAAAAATATTAATAATAAAAATGCAAGATGTTCCAAAAATTTCTATTTTTGAAAAATTATGCTTTTTTTAAATATCTCAAAACTATCTGTTGGTCATATTTAAAATGTGGTGAAAATTTATTAAATTTTATTTATTACATTTATTTTATTCCCGGCATTCAATTAGGCATTTTTAAAATAAATTATGATTATATTTTTGGCAATGTCAAGAATAAATTTGAAATTTTTTGGATAAATATGGGAAAAATATCGAATGTTTTTGCGGCTTATAAATCTCTTGTTCTATATTTTATTGTTTTTTTACACAAATCTTTATACATTTGTTTATTATAATCTCTTATTTTTGTTTTTGCTTTCATAATTGAATTGATTTTTAAATTATGAAAAAACAAGAAGGGACGGGGCACGTCAATCTACATCACAACACAAGAGCGAAAAGATAAGGACAGAAATATTTATCCCAATGACTATACAATACAAGATTCTGATAGGGATTTATTTACACGTGTCGATTTACGTAAGGTTAATGTATATATCTTTTTAAAAATTTCGCTTAGCTTGACAGATTTTGATCCCTTCTCTCGGAGCGTAGGAACTTATCAATTTCAGCAAGAACTCATGACGCATTAATTAAATAAAAAAAGGTGGAATTGTATCAGGAAATAATATAGCATTTTAGAATGAAGGTATTATGGTTTAAATAAAAATAAAAAGTCGGAATTTAATCAGGATTTTAATTAGATGTAGAGGTGTCATTACACATACATATATGCATGTATATGTGTATGTACAATTTCCTATTTTACAAAAATAACTTACTTTTGCAACATCCAGAATATTATCATTCAATCCTAATTCTATTTTTAAATTAATATTTTTTATAAAAAGCACTAAGTTAAAAATTTACAATTATCTTCTTATCCAGGCCAGTGTTATTTCGCATAAAAGAGCTAAAACACCAAGTTTTAATCCAACCAAAAGCAACATGAACATTCCAATAAGATCACTCAATGATAGCGGCCTTCTTTCCAAGGTAGCATCTTGCTTCTTTCTTTCTAAGACTGCCAATCGCGATTTGAAAGCCTCCTCCTTGACAATCTGCATGTATATCCCAGCATTATTCAACCGAGATATTAATTTATACAGTCTCATTTTATGGCAAAATTTTTTACTCATTGGTATAGCAAATTGAAAAGTAACGAGAGAATCTTTCGACAGAAAATGTTCCTTCCATTCTTCTGGGCCAGCAATTGTTTCCAACAAAGACCGGATGGTCATGATTGCCGAATGTGAATCAATTTGTGGACTTACTGTTAAATCATAGCTTCCCAAATACCAATCATGACGGAGGACAGCTTCAGCTAAAAAGTTCAAATATCCCTTTTCACTGTTGATGAGAGCGTCAACTACTATTGAGCCCTTGGGAACGAAGCATTTGTAATTATTTATTGCCACAGCTTCAGAGAGTTCTTTGAAGTTCTGAACGACCGGCATTTCCGGAGGGACCGTGAGAAGAGACAGAAGCACTGCAGAATAGCTGTAAGAGGCAACAACTGCAAAGATTAACCACGAAGAGAAAAATATCCTGCTGCTGAAAGAATAGAGATTCATCATAATAGATTGTTTCAGCAAAACCCCTAAAAACAAAAACAGAATTCTGAAATATGTATACTTTGTTCGTATTAAAATTCGGAATGCTAGGGGCATTAAAACTATCAAAACGAGAATCACGATCCAAATGCTGAATTGAAAGGGATGTATAAAAGCCGAAGAAGTCGGAATTCTACCGGGTTTCTTAATAGCAAATGTTACATCTTCTGTCTTGTAAACGGGACTAAAGTCAACTACTTGCGTCCTTTGTTCGGTTACAGTCATGAAATGAATTCCCAAATCAGCCTCACCATTTTGTATCATGCCTATCATGCCAGTCCAGTTACCGTTTGACGACAAACGGCCCCATTCTTGGTCCTCAGGCATAACTACTTCATATGGCACATCCATAGCTTGCATGATGACATTTAAATATCTTCCAATAATTCCAGAGAGAATTATGCTGCCATCTTCATTCTTCTTAATTTTCAAATCTCTTGTAATAATTGTGGTAACTTTTGTTATTGCCGGACAAATCATTTCTTTTCGAACGTTTCTTTGGTTTGAAATAACACCAGAGCTGTTTGAATGATAGAAGCTTTGATTTGATTCCGAATCAATCAAGAATTGTTCCAGTTTTTTTTGTGAAGCGAAGTGTTGCTCTGATTCTGAATCAAACCAGAACAATTAGAATTACTTGGGCAAAACTAACAGTTGTTCTCATTCTGAATCACATCGGAAGTGCTGGAATTCTCGAACATGAATAATAATATTTTTTATTTTGAGTCATACCAATATATTTATAAAAAAACATTGTCGTTTTTGTTAATATTTAGCTGTAACCTAACTATTGCTTCAATTCGAATTTCTACAGAACATTTAAACTACTAGTGAAGCTTTAAATATTTAAGAGTGTTAGTTTTTTTTTTAAAAAAAAAGTGCCTATAACAAGTCTTTTCGATCCACTTAATGAAAGCAGGCACGACATTTTTGCCTTTGATGCTCTAGCATTCCACTGAATTGTTATGGATATGAAAGTTCAATAATCCGATAAAATTTGTAATGATATTTCTCACCGTCATATTCTTCAATGTAACTGAACTGTAGTCACCTTGTTTCGTAATTATAAAACATGGCGCTAAAAAAACAAATTGTTGTAATTTTTTCCTTTTTTGCACATGTCATTTATGCGAATCATGTGTTTAAAAATTATTGACTGGGACAGAGATGCCTTGAAGACACTACAAAGTATTGTACGAAACAGAAATTCAACTAAATGCTTTTCAATTACAACGAGTTTCAACAGAAATAGATTTTGGAAAGGTATTTCCATATCTTTAAATGCTTGTTTAAATGAAGATAATAACACTATACCCTTCGTAGAAAAAAAAGCGAACAATTTGTGCTTTTGGTTCTGATAAGGACCCTATTAGCATAAAATATTCATCAATATTATTACGATATCTTCATGATGATGCACGGTAAATATCTGTAATATTCGAACAAAGTTGTGGAAACATCAGACAATATCGTGTGCTAATAGAGAAGCCGAATTTCTTTAATCTGGTTTATCATGATATGAATCTTAATAACTGAATTTTTAAAATAAATGCAACTATATACTTAATATTTAAGAGAGTTTTATTGACAAATTTCCCAAAAAGCTAAAAAATTAGAAAAGGAAAGAAATTTCCAATATGTTATCACCAAAGAATGCTTTTAAAAATATTATGAGCTTTTGTTTCTTAGCTGTCAATCAAGAAACGGAAGAACGCAATTTTATAAAGAATGAAAACAGTTTGAATTTCATTAAAAAATAAAAAAAGTATTATTAGAAATTAATCATAAAAATATTGTTTTAATTTTGTAAGACTAGGAGAAAAGATTGATGGATAGCTAAAACTTTATCAATAATAATAATTATTATTATTATTTTAATTTTAAGTAATACAAAATTACTGACATCTACGCCTAATGTAAAGAAAAAAGATATGGCAGCTCTGTAGATTTTTATATAAATTATTAAATATTTTCTATTGAATTCCATTTTTGATAGAATTTTTGAATTTTAGTACTTCAAATACAGTTTAATTAAGTTAATTATATCGATAGTTATAATTCAGTTATTTTGTGTAGCTTAGGTCGTCGAAGTCCGAAGATTTAGTTCAAAAGTGTGTTCATTATTCGATTTCGGGCTTTTTTAATTCTAATTTTTATTTTAATTTTATTTATTTATTTATTATTAAATTATTTATTATTTTAATTTAATTTAATTTTAATTTCAATTATTTAATTAAATACTTTTTCACATAATAAATTGTTTTAAAACGGATTTCATAATTATAAAGGTGTCTGGAAGACATGGATAACATCTTACCCAATACCATCGTAAAACATGAACCAGAGTAACTTTCCCGACTTAATGTTTGGTGGAATCGGATTTCGAGAAAGACACCTTGTAGAAACAAAACCTTACCAACAACCATTATAACCCTGATATTTTTTTTAAAAAATTGCTCTAATTTTTATAGAAATTTCAATTTCTTTAAATTGTAATCCCTCTCTATAAAAACTCTAATGAATTACTGCAATTATAATTCTAGTAAATTACTATTAATTGCATTTGTGTACCCTTATCACTGACTCTCCAACTCACCTGAAGAAATAAGGATAAACCAAAAAACTGAATGGCCGGGCAGCGAAACAGAAACACTGACAGTCATCGATGGGAGGAGTCTAATTCCCACCTATTTGAGTATCCACCAGGGTGACGAGATCCAACCACCATGCCGGAAGCATCTCAGCCTCACTTCGAGGTACCCCTCCGGGAGAATTTCTTAAGTATAGGATATTTCAATAGCTTGATTCGAAGGGCAATAACTCTAGTAGAACACGAATTTTGTTGTTTTTGTTACTTATGGCTCTTGCCATAGATTTGCGAGCTGACGGCTGTCAACGATTTTAAGCCGAATGAATGTCTCTTGTTTTTAAAATGGAGGATAAGTACGACTGGAGCCATAAGTAAGGCTTAGCTACACACTCATCACGCTCGCTCGTCAATTTTTCTCCTTTTTATCTCGAGACTCTAAATTGACTAGGCCAAATAAAATGCTTATTTACACTGCCTACTTGCGACCAGTACTAACATATGCATGCCCAGCATGGGGATATGCTGCCAAAACTAACATTGAATTTATAGAAAGGCAACAGAACAATTACTTTAGAAAAATCAGCAACATGAGATAGTTCATTCCCAATACTAAAATGTATAAAGAATTAGATTACCCTCCCCTTAAGAAAATCATTAAAACACTAGCAACCAACTTTTTAAATAATATTGATAAACTAAATAAGGAATCAATAGCTAATATACCCAAGTACATCTCTAATAATAAAACCAGGAGGCCCCGAAATATTCTACTCTAAATTACCCAAAAATTGTTCAACACCCCTAACTTTTAATTTTTTAATTTCTTCTTTATATCTAAATTCTGAGAATAGCTTAAATTACCTTAAATTCATGGTAGCACACCCTCTCACCCCACACCCCTAACTTACCAATCAGAAAGAGTCCTGGCACTCGCCACCTCAACCACCGATCTACAATGGCTACAACTATTTAAACCATCGCAGTGGCCCACGGAAGAAGACTGAAAGCCACGTCCTTAAGATCCTGGTAGTACTGGAGTTAAGCCCCTTCCGGAGCTAGGAACCCCTTCAACCCAATCATCTATTCATCACATTCGCTTGCGCAGCCCCTTTTTACAGGGGGGCACCATCACACACCTCACAGATAGTACTCAGAACAACCCTGTCCTAACTGGGACATCCAGATCATGAGGAAGAAGCACAACCTCTGTGTCATGACGCTGGCTACAAACATTGTACAATATAGTATGACATTGATCAATATTCGCAATATTGTATAATATAGGGAAATATTAATTAAAATCATACAATATCGCATAATATTGTTCAACATTATGCAGCAGGCTTTATCAACTGGAAATCGTCTAAATAAGTTGCAAATAATCGTGATTTAAACTGAGAAGTTCTGAACATTAATTTTTACACAAGTCATAGCTGGACAAGGACAAAGAAATATTTTGTATTTATAGTTTTATTATAGTTTTTATTGCCTTCATAAAGAATTTTGGAAATAGTAATCCAACGCCCTGAAAAATCAAAAGAAGGGCAATGCAAATGAGAATGCTTTGCCACCATTCAAGGAGCTTAAAAAGACTGTGAATGAATCCAATGCTAATTTTTCTATTTCAAAACATACCGGTGAAATATATTATGAAATAAAAAATTGAGGAAAGATTTAAAAAAGTATATTAAATATGATTAATTCCCTATAGCTGGTATGCAGGAATAAATTAACAAATAAAAGTCTAAAACCTGTGAAACAAAATCAAATTTATTCTGAAACCAAACCTAATGAATTTACAAATTAATCTAAAATATTTTAATATTAAAAGACCTGATTAAAGTACGTAAATTCCAAACAAAATTTATTTTATATACTTTCAATATATTGAAATTTTTTTAAGTCAAAATCTATTCTCTAAAAATTGCACAACTATTCCACAAAATGACTTTAAATACATCCATATTCAATAAGGAGAAATTTGAGAAGACACTCAATTGAGAAATCACTCATTCTTCCTCCAGCGATTAAAATAGCATCAAAAATGCATGGGGAAAATGTGATAACGATTTAAAAACGCCACGCTTTCCATGGAATGACGTTTCCCGCCAAATTACTGCATATTACGTAAAATAGAATCTGTTCTATTTAATCGATGTTATCTTCTGAATTTGTTCCATAATTTAAGGAAATTTTTGTCATTAATTTAGCTTCATTATTTATTATTTATGGGAGATAAGTTTATGAAAATGGCCTATCATTAAAGATTTTATAATGTAAAAACAATTGGAAAGAAACATAAGCAGAGATAAAATTTTGATATCATTATAAAATAATTTGAAATATTTTACCTATGCTGAAATAATTTACTAAATTTGAAATGATTCTGCAGCGGCATTATCAGTTTGTAAAAAAGAACGAAACGGATTAATGAAAAAAATTACCTCCCAAAAAATATTTAACTATTGCATGATATATAAACCAACTCTAGTAGGCAAAAGCATTGATGAAAAACTGAACAAAGTAAGAATGTTATGGTTGTGCTCGTGCTCCGCTTTATACCGGAAGGTTGGGTGCAGTAGCTTCTGAGTGTTAGTCATAAATAGACTCTCCAACCCACCACGAAGGCGCACGGATTAAGCGAAAAAAGTAACGTGTGCCAGCCACCACACGCAGAGAGAAAGAGAGTCTTCGGCTGACGAATTCCTATTCCCAGCACTAGGGATGCAAATTCAAGCTCTACCAAACAGGTTATCTCGGCCCGGAATTGATATTAGTTAGCTAAATTAAACACAGCAGCTTAATTATTCGTATCCTTTTAACCAATTGTAATGAGATGTGTTCTGTATATAGGAGATTATTTCTACATTCTAAATACACCGCATTTTAGAATATGCACAATTTTTTTTCCAACGAAATACCATCAAGTTAGAAAATTAAAGATTGACTTGAAAAATTCAATTACGTTATTGATATTTAAAAAAAACTAGATGCAGTCTTTAAAAAATTTTCGCTTACTTTCTAATAAAGATGTATCCCAGAGAACGCTTTGTTATGCTATTGGCGTACAATAGTGACAAAATTTAACTTTTGGCGAGAGTTTAGCATTTTTAATGAATCTATCGTGCCCTTCTTGGCGAATTTTTTGGCGCTTAATCTCTGGCATGCGATTAATAGTATCCGAAAATTAAATTTGTGCTTTAAACACGTTTTTAGCAATTGATTGAATCCAAGATTTGACACAAATCCACATTTTTAGTCTTAAAATCCCATACCTAATTCGATATATTTAAGTCATTAGTTTTTGAATCATTTCGTTTGCATGTTTCTGAAAGTACAGACAGACAGTCATTGATCAACCCTCAATGTTTGATAGGTATCTACAGTAAAGATTCAGCTCCCTTACCTATTAACTACTGTAACATTCTCTGATTCCCGCACTTAACAATTGGCATTTCTGGCCAGTTGAGTCATCATCTCTGTAATACCCTCACATTGTTAAGTGCCTCTAGACTATCAGGAGGATCTTCTCCCCAAATCGGATAATCATTAGTTGAGATCATATAAAGAACCACGTGCGTTTCCGTCGCTCCAAGGAAATAAATCCCAACTTCAAAGGGGAAAAGTGTCAAACCCTTCGGAGGCAAATCTTAAATTTTTTCATTGTGAAGGGTCAGCCATGAGGGTGGATCATTAACGAACATTCCCACGGTCACTGAGGTTTATTTCTGAACAACTATTGGGTAACAGAGAGCTCAAGTACAATAATGTGAAAATGAAAGGTAAAGTTTTGACAGAAAATAAAATGCGAAATTTTTGGAAGAAACGGGGGGAGGAGGTATTTAGGGAATCGTCGATATAAAGTATGTAAGTGAAACTTCTTGCGATTCGGGCTTCTGAGTTCGGCTTCCAATGAAAATCTGTGAAATCCTTAAGCTACCCTTGTAGTACAGTTATTAACTTTTTTTGTGAGAGTGTTACTCCGAAATTAATCGATAAATTATTCATGTATAACTGTCAACTGTGATTTAAATACTATCAATCATGTTAACCTAGAGAAGAAATCAGTTGTGTTTATGTACATAAGGCTGTAAATAAAGAAAATATCTTTAAACGCTACCCTCTTAACCTGTAGTGTAAATATTTGATATGACAGGATCAAGTATTTACACTACATTATAGATGTTAAATATATATACGAAATCTTATTTATCTAGCTCTCTTCATTTTGCAGTTATAATGACTTATATTCGAACAGCCAGATAGAAAATTCTTCCTTTAGAACGGATTTTGCATAAAATTGATAGAAATTTACAAAATGGTCCAAAGAACGTATACCAATTTTCAACTCTCTAGCTTAAAGCTTTTTTAAGGTATCTTTATCACAAAAAGACAGGCAGACATCTTACAGAAATTTGATTTTTCAACTGAGGGAGGTGTAAAACGTGGAAATTCGTGATTCGTAGAATTCTAGAGTTCGAATTTTTTGATAATTTCTATACTTTATATATACTACATATCCGAGAAATCAAATAATAATAATAATAATGGTTTAAATTAATAGGAATTTACTTTTATAAAATACAATCATTTTAACATAAAACAGTAAAACTGACGATTTAAAAAATGATGGACATTTTGGCAAAAAATAAACAAAACAAAATGTTTCCGTTCTTTCCAGAATTTTCCATAAAACATAAAGGAAATCTTTTGTTATTTAAAGAAAACATTTCCTTGTCTTATGATAAAATTGAAAGGAAACATTTGGAAAGATTCTAAAAACTTCTAGATAAAGAATTAAGTTGTATTCGTGAACAATTGTCGTGATATTTTTTAATCCTTAATCCCTTTCAATAAAAAAGAGGTGTTATTGATATTTAAAGTCATGAAACATTGCACATAAGGTTTCTGAATTGCCATAAAATGTTGATTATCAATGAGAAAAAAATATGCCGAATTGAAAAAATAAGGCAATTAATAATTCGGTTTCAGTTTGCATCAACCTACCAGATGAACCAGATTTCGAAATCAACCAGAAACCAGGCTTTCAAAATCAGTTGCCACTGAAATGAAATATAGATCTTCATCAGAACTAAAGGATCGCTTATGGATTATTATTTTCTATACGTATCTGAATGTAGAATAAATTAAACACTTATTACAAACATATACCTCACATTTAATGTTAATGTTAGGGTGTAAAGTTTTTGAAAATATCTCTTTTATTAAAAATGTTTATATCCGCATATATAAAATCATTTTAACATAAAATTATATATTCTATTTCTAACTGTAACAAGTGCCGGCTTTCTGGAACAGAGGTAGAGCGTGTTCTGTGAGTTCCAAGTTCGAGTCCCAGTTCATGCATGGTCTTTCTTCTGTGTTCTATCTGTGAGATGTGTGAACGTGTCTTCCTGTTATAAGGGGCTGTGTAAGCTTGTGGGTGTGTGTTTCATCCTCATATGAGCTAGGAGTCAGAATTCTGCCTTCGAGTGCTCAGGAGTCTATATCCTCAGAAGCTACTGCCCTCTTCTTTCCGTGGTGAAAAGCGGACACGACACCATCATCATAACTATAACAAGTCAAAAAAGAAATTCCTTTTTGGGTTCAAAAAATTCCAAAAAGAAAATTATTTTAACTTTGTTGGCTATTTAATTAAAAACTTTTCTGAAGTTTTGCATAAAATGAGGGAAAGGTGAACATGAAAATAGTTTTTAATAACACAATTCTATATTATTTAAGATAGTTGCCTTGTCAATTCAAGCTAACGCTAGTATTAAACGCTTAAATAAAATATCAAAACACAAAAATATTTCATTAAAAAAGATATAAAACTTTCTTCTGATAATCATACATTGAATATTCCGATCGATATTCCCTGAGGCATCGGTGAAATTTGTATGACTGGATCGCCGCGCAACACTGTCGAGAACCAAGGTTAAATCCAAGGGGACATCACCGGCCAATGTGCAACCTCTCCCATAGGGAGCATGTCCCACCTTCGATAGGGGTTAGCACTTCAACCATTATGACAGAAGTTTCCCTTATCTAAAATACACCTCGTTGGGATACTTTCTTCGGATAAAAACGCGAACAATATCCAACCAAGTGAGAGGTATGCATGCATTAATTTTCAACGTCAATGAGAGCAACGGAAAGACGTGAATTTTAAGCACCAGTTGGGGTAACACAATGCAGATTAGAAAATTTTAATTTCAATTCATATATTTAATTTTTATTCAAAAGCACTTCTGAAGGAATCAAAAGATCTATTAATTAACAATGTTTAATTTTAAATTTATCATACACTGCGAAAATAAACAGAATTCCTTGAAATAACCAGTCGAAAACATGTTACGTCTAACCTCATTAGCGTGGGGAAAAAATTACTTAAAAACTATGTACTTAAAACTATATGGGCTCTTTTTCCATTTGCCGGGCACAAACGGACAATCGCCAAAGAAATTTGAGAAAAGTTGGCGGAATTCTAAATTATTTGCTAACGGAAATATACCACTAAAAGCATATATAAAAAAATATATAGTTAACACAAATACAATTTAATTGCAAAACGGAACAGCTTTGATATACAGTCACTTTCGCCAAAAAAAAAAATAGTTAGTCACCATATTTTAGCGAAATGGCCGAATTTAGCGCGAAAGGCAACAATAGCATTTCCAATCATGGTTTGGATGAACGTTGCAACAAAGTAAAGGAAATATAGAAAAAAATCAATAAATGCAATAATATGGAATGCTCTAAAAAAATTAATCGTAAATAATGAAAGTGGGCAAAATGAATACGTACAGGAGGGAAAAAATCAAAAGAAATGAACAGGACAGATCAAACTATTTAACACTAGAACAGCATAAGAAAAAAACGAATACATTGTTTTTTATTAGCTTCACTACTACAGACTGCTGCTTTTCTTAATAAGAAATAGGAAAGAATAATTACTCTGTTCAACTAATTTTTCTTATGAGCAGGAAACAGTTTAATAATTTCTATGAAAAACAGCTGAACTTTTCAGTGATGATAACTTCTTTCTGCCTGGAAATCTACGATAGGAACAAAAAATCACAAAGCATTCCATTAGAATGGTAAGATCACGGAAAAGGATAATATATTTTCACTGTGGGTAAGATAATATTAAAATGAAAAACGGCGAAATAAAGACAAACGATTCAAAAAGTTCGGGCAAATGTTTTCAGATTTTTTTTATTTTCTTTTCCAATTAAATTCGTAAGCAGACGATTTTATTCAGAACAAAATAATTGCTCTGAAATAAAACAAACCGGCAATGCGCATGCTTGAATTTCATTGGGGACTGAGACAACAAAATGCGTGATTTTTCTACACATAGTGGGGTACGCCATACAGATTAGAAATTTTTAATTTCCTTTATTATGTTTTATTTTAATTCAAAAGTACTTCAGAATGAATCTTAAAGATCGATTACTTAACAATGTTTGGGTTTAATTGCATCAAACACTACGAAAATTCAGAAATAAGTTAAGCCAAACCCCATTAGAGTGCGAAAAAAAATCGAAGACTTTCTCATTTAGCGGTGAAGAATTTTGGCGGGAAAGTAAGTTTTTAATTAATAAAAAATTAACCACTCAATTCATCGGAATAAAATTTAGCCTATATTCTACTGTTGACTATAATCTATCTTTGTTCTAAATTTCATCCATTTTCGTTCTGCTGTTCTGACGTGATTGACTCACATCATCCATCCATCCAAATTTTCACATTTATAATAGTAATACAGACGATATTCTCATAAATCACACACGTGTAGATTTCTGAAAGGAATTTTTATGCATTTGACCTTCACAAGATCAAATGCATAAGAAGTGTTATTATTCATCGATTGAATCCTCTAAAATAATATTTACACCAGTGATTTATTATCCATCCACTCGGCAAGTGGTATAATCAATGACGCTCTATCTTTATAATGCTTCATTTGATTTATTAAATAGGAAAAGGGGAATGGATCAGAAAATAATAAAACATTCCATAATAAAGTCACTGTGAACTAAATCAAGACAAAACCTTGGAAATTAATTACAATTGAAATAAGATTTTAAAATATCATTACACACACACACACACACTCACACACACACACACACACACACACACACACACACATATATATATATATATATATATATATATATATATATATATATAAGATGAA
>JAOUZG010032541.1:204134-238408 GCA_026289955.1 Argiope argentata | reverse complement strand
ATATATATATATATATATATATATAATGAAAATAGGAGATTTACCGTTTTTGAGGCATGATTTTTTTTTTCGCTTTTAGGGAAATTAGAAAATGGTTAAGAAGGTTATAACTTTGAACGACATATCACCAACAAAAAGATACAGTTTTCATGCGAATGTCCGCTATGTACCCTATTGTCACGTGATTGTTTAAAATAAGTTTAAACTAGTTTTTCACGAAAAAATTTTCTTGCTATGAGAAAAAAAATTAAAAACTCGACTGCTTTTGAGATGCTCAAAAACCATCGATTTTCTAATAGTCGGTGACCATTAAATATTTGTCATAAGAGAGCATGATGGGTTTTTTTTTTTTCGTTTGATACCCTGTGACTTTAAAAAATAATGTTCACTCATAATAACTTGAAATTTGCTATACAATATTCCCCCTTTTTTGAAATTTTATTGTTTTGAGTACTTTTTAGTGAGCACCTCTCATAACAAGATTTGTATTATCAACAAAATAAAAAAAATTCAAACAATAGTTTCTATAGTCAATGATATTTCACAAAGCGAATGAGTAAAAGAATCTTGTTTGCATGTTGGCTGTCAATCTGTGTTCAATGCTGTTTGGCGATTTTTTTTAAATCAGTGGTAATGGCATCAGCATCTTTTTCGCCAATTCTCTAATTAACTTGTGGTGCCAGAGAACGCCTTACATAACAATGGTATACAATAGCTACAAAATATTAACTTTTGTAGTGTTAACATTTTTTACTGAATTAATCGTGTCCTCCTTGGTGAATTATTTGGCACTTAACCTCTGGCATGCGGTTAATAGTATACGAAAAATGAATTTGTGCTTTAGACTCTTTTCTTCTCAACCAAATGAAACAAAAATTTGACACAAAATTTTACTTGCGATTGCAAAATTCCATACTAAATTTTATATATTTAAGTCATTGCATATTTGCATTATCCTGTTAACATGTTTTTAAAGGTACAGACCGACAGACAGTTAACACTTTTATGTCATCATAAGAGGTCATAAAAAACATGGTTTTATCAGAAACTTTGAAAAGTGTTTTTACTTTAGATATTTAGCCTGAGTACCAAATCTTAACTAATCAGCTCTCTTTGTTTTAGAGTTATCGTGAGAAAGCAATAAAAGCTAAATTTATAAATATATAGTTAATTTAAATAAAAATGTTAAAAAATGTGAGGGAAACATCAAAGTTTCACATTATGATACGCGTGAGAAATATTTCAGTAACACGTGAATGCAAATTTAACTACCGTCAAGAATTGCACCTAGTATCACAATAAAAATTTGTAGATTTTGGCAAGAGAGGATGAGAAAATTGACAAAATAGAACACCAAACTTTCTCTGAAATAATACAGATGTTGAAAGCATAGGGAAACTGATCCATCTATTGTTGAGAAGAGTCACCCTAAAAAAATCCAATTCTATAAGTGTTATTTATTTAACGATAATTCTTTCTCAATTTCTTCAAATTTTGAAGCATAGATAAAAAAAATAACTTGTAAAAAAGCATGTATTATGTATAAGAAATCCCATTATTATTATTATTATTATTATTCAATTCCTACTATTAAAAATGAATGGTTGGATAACGAGGCACATTTAATTCCTACTATTAGCTCATACTCTCCTTATATATAAATATACCTTGTTCAAATTTTCAATCGTTAATAAAATGCTTATTATTCATCCAATCAAGTTCAAGTAAATTTTTTAAAACTTGTTATAGATGACATTTGATGTTAATACAGTTTTTTCAAATAGTAATTCCTTAAATTTTTATTAATTAATTAAAAATACAAATTTTCTCGTTTTTTATAGTTGTTACGATTGCTTGGTCTGGATAGCCTGGTTGGTTGGGCGTTGGAATTTTATCCTTTGAGCTGCGAGTTCGAGCCTGGTCACAAAGTTCTCCATGTCGAGAGTTGTACCACTTGGAGTACTGAATCAAAGGCGATCATTATTCGGGTGCTCAGGGGTCCAGATCCTCAGAAGCTAATGCACCCCCTCCTTCCGTTGTAAAGCGGAACACGACAACAACAATTGTAATTATTAAAAACAAATAAATGTTTTCTGAATTTCCTAAATTTTTCCTAATATCCAAAGTAGCAGTAGATTTTTAAAAACATTTTTTTATGTTTCTTGTTTTCAATGAAACATAATATTCTATTTGACTTAGATTTTAAGGAGAGAAAAAAAAATAGCTTCACTTAAAGAATGGTTTTCATCATGAGTAAAATTCTAGAGAATGAGCTAGATTCTTAAAATATTTTTGTTATGGCAAATATTTTCTCTAGATTGAAATATGAATATAAGTAAAAAATGAACGATTGATTATTGATTAGTGAAAATCAATTGGAATATACTGTAAGAGAATAATTTTTCCACCAATATTAAAAGTCCCAACATGTTTTTATAGTTTCTATATTCTGTCATCATTCCTTTTTATTATTCATCTTAAAATAGCCCTAGTGTTGATTTACTGCGGGGCGTTAATAAAACTAAAACTAAACGTTTTTATTATTCAGCCCATTGAGTGAGTAAAACAGAAATAAATCATTAATAATTTGTTATTTATTTATTAAAATATGCTAGGATCAGAGTAAAAAATTTTTTTCTCTGATAATGACAATTCTATATTATCTACAAAAAAAACAGCATGAGGCGCTAGCTTCATAAGCCAGATAACATCTACGCTATCGAAGTCAACTTTTGGTGTAGTGGTTATGTTACTCGGCTACTGACCCTAGCGTCGCAGGTTTGTATCGCAACCTTCACTCGGTACAAGTATATTTGCATTTACAGTACACGAAGAATTACTGGTTGCATACACTAGTGATGCAGAAAACTACTAGTCCATACAGCTAAATCTGCTCGTTTTTCTAAAAGTAAAATAGCTTCCATTTAAAAAATATTTTGATATGTTCCTCCAAAAACACTGCTTCGACTAAATTCTTTTCTTTATTTATCTAATTCCTTTGACTATCAACTGATTCATTGGGACTGAAAGTAAATAAAACTCTTAATGAAATATTTTATGTAACTTGCAATTATGCTATGCAAACAAGGTTTTTTTTTTTCACCTTCAGCTTTTACCAATTGTACAATTTTAGAAACTTTGCACAAGTTTAGTTGCACAAGAATCTTCAACTAATACAGTAACTTTCTTTCTAAAGCGAAGTCCGTTTATCTTTACTGTTGTGGGGTGTTCGGGGGCTCTAATAAAATAGGTTTTGTGTAACAATTATTTATTAGAAAAAGTTATGTTACACACAACACAAGATAATTTTAAAAATTTACACAAGCACAAGGAGAAGTTAGAGATGTGTCCATGTCCGTTGCTTGGGCTTTACTGACGTTTTCGCTGTTTGTGCTCACCAGTCTAGGTGACGCAGTAATTCCGGTTACAGTTAATCCGGTTAAGTTAATAGTGGCTGCTACATTACTAATAAAAAAATGAATGTGGCTGTGCATTAATATCTGTATCTGTATATGTGTGTTAACTCTCTACGGGCCAGCTTAATTGACCAACAACTACGAAATTGATACATACATGCATACATGGGAATCTGAGAATACGCATCTTGAAGATATTTCTTTTCGATTCTAATTACAATATTAATTAATTACAACTTATCCCATGCACAAACTTTTGAAAATAACATTGCACAAATTTGGCACCGTTTCACAATACAAATTTAATAGCCATGAGAATTTTTCAGAAATTTTGGCACTTTTATCGTGTGCGAACATGACGTTGTTGTGGTCAGAAGATTTTTATGTCTCTGAAGTTTACGGTCAAAAAATATTTTTACCTTTTAACTCGAAATTTGAAATAACGGATTTCTTATCATGTTATCATGTTTTTTATCATGTCAGAACATGATGTTATTTTTGGGATGAGGGTTTTGGAGTCAACAAAAATCCGTAGACGAAAAATAATAAAAACCGTAGTTGAAAATTAAAAATGTTATTGTCTGCATGAGAATCTCAAAAAATTCAGCTTTTAATAACCCGTTGCATTTGCATTTACAAAAGCTCTGATTTAAAAAAAACAAGCTAATTACTACAGCAAATAAAACCTAGAAAAATTTTATTTTGGTCATGTGATTACATGGAATGAAATAAATAGGAGATGTGATATTTTTTTTAACAATAAATGCGAGACAAAGTTTTTTGGATCGTTTGCGATACAGTGAAATATGCATACTAAAGTGACTCATTCGATGAAACAATTAAAATGAATAATAATATAATTTAACTTGCTCAAGCACTTGGTGCTTGACTATTCAAGAAATTATGTTCTAATATGATACATTAAAATATGCATAGCAGATTTCATTTTCATGTTTTATTTCCTCTTTTTTATTTTGCTTGATATCGAGCCGTAGATTACATTGTAACGGGTAAATTCAAATCTATTCATTATTCTATTAAATATTTAACAGCTTGATTTTCTTTTAATTTTGAAAGCTAAGAAAGAAGTATTCGATTTAATAGTTTTTAATTTATAAGACAAATTATAATCTTGACGTACATCATGAAATGGAAATTTGAAGATGGATGAACAAGATATTTACTTTTTTAATAGCACTATGATGCTTTGTTAGTAAAGTCATGAAAGATGTTGATTTTGAACTTAGAAACTAAAGATCATGAACTTAGATAAAACTGTTAAAATAACAGGCTTTAATAACTCACAGTTTGGCGGAATAAAAAGTATGAAGTTATATCTAAAATTAAATATAATCGGCATTCCAGTAACTACTTAGAAATCTAAAGATATAGAGAAGAACCGTTTAACATTGAAGTTTTGCGTATGAAACAGTTTCTGTTTCTCAATTTATATAAAATTTCTCAAAATTATTAAAAGAAAGAATAATAATAAAAAACTTTCCTATTCAATAAAAAATTTAATGTAATATTATAAAATAAAAATTAAAAACTTCAAAATAGTTTATACATCAAATTAAATTATAAGGAAGTGTAGCATTAACATTATAAGCCAGATGATACCGAAGTGGACTTTTGTATTATGGTCATTTTACTCGGCTACTGGCCCTAGGGTCGCGGGTTTGTATCGCGACCTTAAGAAACGGTATTGCTAAAAGTGGGAAAAAATTAGCAAATGATCAGGTTTGTTGTACTTAATTAGTTATGTTTTAATATTATGTGAAAATATAATGGAAATCTAACTTGAGCGCGAGCCGTATGCGGAGCCGTATGAAAACCTCGAAAGAACTGTTGAAAAATATAAAAATCACGAGAAAAAATATACCAATTTTTAATTATATTAATGCATTGAAATAACTGTGAGGGTTGAAATACCATAACACCCATAAAAATTTTATTTGATGTTCTCAGAAAATTAAATAACATGTGCTTATTATTCGTATTAGAGTCCAAAAGATAAAGATGAGCCAATCACCAATAACCTCACTCTCACTATGTTATTGGTTGTCAGATCGTATGATAATATTGAATCATGTCCACTTTTGCATAGCAGAAGAAAAAAAAAATTGGTTAATTCTTGGTAATAAAATAAACATTAATGAAGTTATCATTTACATCCTTATTGCAAAGTAACATACATGTTTTACTGTAACATAAATATTTAATTTAGAGCAACATAATGTTTTACGGTACTTTTCTTTTCTATTATTTTGCGAATTCAGCTTACAAAATTAAAAAAAAAATTAGAAAAGTAAAGAATTGTAAAATAAATAATTACAAGTCTAAATATTTCTATACATAAAAGAATTTTATAATTGTAGTTAAATTTCATTGGAAATATGTTATAAGCTACTAGTTTACATTTAAAAGAAAGGACTTGAGAACATTGCAGCTTATTGAAATAAAAACTATTATGAAATTGCTGCTATTTGACTAAAATGATAATAAATATTCGTTAAAATATTAATTTAAGTATTTCTGTAAAAATTTGAACATTTGGAAGTATTTTTCAATTACTTCGAAGTTACTCAGGGCAGGGCTTGCAACTTTTATAGCAAGCATAGCCCATAATTTTTCAAGATTAAAATAAAGCAAAATAAGCCTAGAACAAAATACTTTTAGTTGAAGATTTTTTTCTTTGTCTTAACTAAATAAAGCTTAAAATTTGGCGAAAATAATTCCAAAATACGCACATTTGTAATATCTTTTATAATAAAAGAAGTGGGAGAGAATTTTTTAGTACTTTGAAACACTAATATGATAATTAAAAAAAATAATTAATTTTTCCAATATTTTAACTTTAAATTTTATTTTTCTCAGCGAAAGTTTAATGCACGATGAGTTAAAAATTCAAGATTGATTTCGAGATTTGAAGAAAAGCGTCTTTAGTTAGTTTCAATTTTCCTTTACGAAAACTTACATTAGTTTTAGCTATAAATTATTAAATTTTTTTTATGCTCATGAAGATTATTGCTAAAACCAAACAGGAAAAACCTCCAACGAACATAAACTTTGTAATGAATCTTTTTTTTTAACGTATGTTTAAATTTTTTTAACATTTTTTTTAGTTTTATTTGAGTCATTCATTTTATGTTGACGTATTTCGATTCCCGGATTGTGACGTCACATCAAGTCGAACTATCGAGTTGAAACTAGAAAGGTGACAGGGTTATTAACAAACTGTATTTGTATTGTATTCAATTTTTTATAATAGATTTTTGGTTTTTAACTCCAGTTGCAAAGTGATCACTTACTAAATTAAATTCTGTGAATATATTTTGAAAGATTAAAATAATGTCTACTCCTGCTCGGAGACGACTAATGCGTGATTTTAAAAGGTAAGTGTTAAACCTTAAACATGCTCTTTTTCCATTGAAACCCAAATTTGCTTCAAAAATTTGAATGTATTATCTTTTTAGTTGAAATATAATGTAATCAACATATTTTTTATATGATTTTCTTTTTAAAAACTACATTGAATATCTAACTTTTCTATAGCTACTTTGTTCTTCCTTCACATTATTTACATTTAGATACGATGTCCTAGATTGATAATACAATTAATTTGCAAAAAAATGCTGGATACAGCTCCAAACTAAAGCAGTTTCTTTTTATCTGATTATTTGTAAGGGTAAATATTGCCGTTATTTTGTGCTGTGTAGGTGCTTCATCAAATTGACTCATGCCATTAATCATGGTTAAGTAGTACTTGTAATCAAGAAATATGTTCATATTACTATTACATAATGAGCCTTTGATAATGTTGATATCTAAATTTAGTGTTTTTAAAAAATATGATTGTTATTAAGTGCATAATTCTAATTTTGCATTAAGTAAATTGACTTGCGTTTCTTAGTTTCCATGCTATTGATGCATACAATGGTAGACTCAAGTATACAACTCTTTGAAAAATAACTTGAAAATATTTTTTTAAAAGAAAACTTAATTTTTTTCAAGAAAACAACGTAAAGCAAGAATTTTCAATAAAAAATGTTATTAAGAACAAAAATTTATTTTCTATGCAGTGAATTAATACAATTCATTATTTACTAGAATAAGGACTGTTTGTTAGTTGTACCAATAAGTTATAGAACTACTTTCACAATTCTCAAAGATTTTGTAGGATTTAAAGTTCATTTTAATTTCCATTATGCTTAATTTATTAACTGAGTTTTTTAAATGATTTGCTTTCCCTAGAAATGAATGTTAGAATAGAGAAATCTTGTATATTTACTCTTTAGTGTTGTTTTACTTGATCAGTTTCTTTCGATGTGTTTGAAATTGTATGTAAATTATGAAAATATGGAGGGTATACTGCATTAACCAAGGCATTTATTTGACAAAATAAGCTGTAATTTGAACATGTATTGAAAAACTGCTGAAACTAATAATCTGTTGTTATTATTTTTTGATATTTCATTTTTAAATTATCCAAAATAATATTTATAATAGTCATTTATTCTATTAAAAGCTATCTTACAGATTCATTAAAAAAATATTTCTTGTATTGTGTTTTTGGAATACTTTCCATTAGAACCTTGGATGCCTTTTAAATGATTTCTGCTATTTAAAATAAAACAATTTAAGATTTTGTTAATTAATCATATTAGCCTCATCATTAACAGTTTGTTTTTCTATAAATAGTTATTCTTATTTAACATTTATTCTTACAATTACTTTGTTTTTATGATAATAGTTTTTTAAGCGTTATTGATTATTTGCTTTAGTTGTATCTTCTTTTAATGAGTTAGAAATATTTTAAGATATAAATTTAATTTTTTGCATTTCAACGTTGCTAATAATAAAATATCTTGAATAACTACAAAATATTGATAACTTGAATAACTACAGTATATAACACTTTGAAAAATAACATGAAAATATTTTTTTAAAAGAAGACTTTATTTTTTTAAAGAGAACAACATATTACAAAAAATTTCTATGGAGAATTTAAACCAATTCAATATATTCAGTGATTTAGTATTAATATATTTTTTGGTTATAAATTTGTTTCAGTTAATGTAATATTCACAATTTAATCTGCAAGCTCTTAATTTATCAAAGCAACAACATCTGATGGTGTTGGTGAAAACTTTGAAACAATTTTGATATGCTAATAAAAAAGTCATTTTAACTATGGAAATTCTTGAAGTAGTTTTGATGTATATTTTGTCCTATCTAAGCAAGTTTGAAAAGACAACTCTCATGTTATTTCATTAATTATGATCCGATCATTTTGTTTATGCCATAGATTTTCAATATGCCCTTTATTATACATTTCTGTTTTTTTTTTTCTGAATTATAAAATTTATATATAATTTTTCTGAATTATAAAATTTATATATAATTTTTCTGAATTATTAAAATGTAATTTAAATTTGTTTGTTAAATTTCAAGATAACTATGCAAAAGGATAGAAAAGAAAGGACATTTGCATTTGTTTTATTTTTCTAGGATTTTATATTCAAGACTGATGATTGCCAAAATAATAAGATATAAACATCTAGGTCACTTATTGCTATTCTATGCACATATAAACTTGGTTAGTTTATAATTATTAAAAAAATTATGTATGTTTTCCCTGTGATCTAAATCATCTACACTGTAATTTTTTGTGTCAATGAGAAAAAAAACAACTTACAGAATAAAATTTATGTATTTATATTAAAATCATTTCGTGGATTAAGCATAGAAATATATAATAAGGAAATGAAAATCTGCTGTTAAAATTATAAAAGCATAAAACCTTTGTGAATAAATAAAATAAATATATTTGTTGTTCTTTATATTGTTCACTTTTACTGGAATAAATGGAAGAATATCCAATAAGGAATATTTTGACTATAAAAAATTCATGTTTGTTAATTTTTTTTTCTCTCTCTCATCATACAGTAATCATTTCTTAAATTACTTTAATGTTAAAACTTAATAGGATAATTGACTGCAATATATTACTTAGAAAATTGTTTCTTAGTTCTAGAAAATCCATTTCCTGTTATTGATCTTTGGTGTATTTTTCAATTTATAAGATTTTTTATTATTTTTTTAGCCAATAAATGAATAAATAAATATTAGTTTTTTTTTTTTTTCAAAAATTGTCGTGATTTCCCAATTTAATCTCAAAAGTGACTGAATAACTGAGTGTGAATTTAAATTTTTTACATTTTTATCATTTAACCTGTCTTTATGTTTAACATTATTTTTTAAATAGATCACTTCAGTAATGGCATTTCTACATTACACTTTATACAATTTGGGAATTATAGTATATTGTAAACTATATAATAATACTATTCAAAACATTATATGTAGCTGATTGAGCTATTGGTTATATAACATCTTCAGTTATAAATATCTAAATAATAGGCAGTAATCTGTTATTTAACTTGAATTTGTTAACATAATTCTTGTTATAAAGCTTTTTCTCAATTTTGGCATTTTTTAAAATATTTTTATGAGTATTTTAAAAGGCATCAATATAATATATTTTTCAGAATACTATGTTTTATTGATTTTGTCTGTTTCATTCATTTAAGAAATGACAGCTGTAGAATCCACTTTGGAAATATATCGGAGCTCTATCTCAGTAATATAACAATTGGGATTTCAAGGCCATTTTTAATGACCAAATAAATATAGCTTCTTCTTGATATGTATTGAAACATATCACATCTATTAGTCAATTTGAAAAAGTTTTTTTTTTCTTGTATTTTGAAGAGTATTTTACGCATCATTTTTAGAAATATATAAATGAAAATTGCAAAATGTTTGAAATAATATATAATCATTATCTATCTAGCATATCCTTCATAAACTGATGCTAAGAATAACTGTTTATTGTTATTTTTATTACAAGGCCATAGAATATTTTTTAAGACACAAAACAGTAAAAGATATGATTTTTGAAAGTGTATTTTATTTGAGAAAAAATATACTAATTAACTTAAGACTATTATATTATTTTTCTGTCTGTCAAAACTCATAAAAAGGCATTTGCTATTGGAATAAAAAGTATGTTAAGATAATATTTTACCTTTTCTTTATTCTGCTCCATTCATTTTGATATTATTACAAGTTAACATAATATATTAACTTTGGTTCAAAGTGTCATCTGGCATCTAAATATTCTTTTCCTTTATTGAAAGCTTGCAGATCTTGTTTTAAAAAGCAAAATCCGACATTCATAAATATATAAATACTGTTTGTCAACTGATTCTGAGACAGCTATATTTCGATTATTCTATATCATTAAGAGACGAGATGCTTAACCATGAGCGCAATTCCAAGTATTTACCTTCGATTTCAGATGTTTGCTATTAGATACTTTTTAGATTTTTTTAAAAATTCGTGTATATGTGATTGTTGAATTATTTCTGATCTCATTTTATTTTAACTCAAAATTCTGTATTGATATGATTAGTTTAAGTGGTAAAAAAAGTATTCAGAGGCGGTACAAAAATTTATTTACATAAAATCAATAAATATTGTGATCAAGAAACAGGAAACGGGAAACTAAAATAACTCCGAAAGAATTCAATAGCATATAAAAGAAGCATTTTAATATTAAAAAGATTATTATTTTGTAGAAAAGTAAATACCAAATTTTAAGAACAGAAATTTCTCATTTATTCTTTGTAATTTAATGTTTATGTCCCTCACATTAAATGAAAATTGTTCTGAAATATTTTACTGTGCATTAGTACCTTTTTCTCATCTGTATTACTAATTATCTGTAATGTTTACGTCTTATAAAACTGCGAGTCTTCATTGTTAAATGTAAACACCTTCTCCTTTCATCTTTTTTCTTACCCCTACTTTGTCAAATTAAACCCATCGTAACATACAGTGGGACAAACAAATGAGGATACACCTTACTTTTACTTAATAAATCCAACTTTCAATCGAAATAACACATTAACTAGAAGTGCAAACGTGTTTTCATTTTCACTCGTAACAAAAGGGTTAATTTACAGTAAAAATAACAAAAATCAACAAAAAATATCTAAAGTTAAAAATTTTACCAGTATTTGAAATTAACATTGGCAGATTTTTACCTCAAAAAATTAAGGATACACCAATAAAATTTTTGTATAACTACCGCTAGATTTTTTTTCTGCTTTCTACTGTAATAGCCTAAGTTTGGCCAATTTTATCTTAAACCTTTTTGGCTTCTACTTTTGTTTTTTGAAGTTGGTTATGTGAATTTAAAGTCGCAATTTTAAATGGAAAATGGGTCTTCGAAAAGAGACCAGTATTGATGTAAGAAAATTTATATTAAGGTTATTTAAGAAAGGAAATTCTTATTGTGAAATAGCTGAAATTGTCGGTAGAAGCCACTCTTGTGTCCAGAAAATCATTGTAAGATTTAAAAGCGATGGATTAAGTGAAAATAAAAGTGGAAGAGGAAGCAAAAGTATTCTGAGCGATGTAACCAAAAGGAAAATTTTGAAAGATATCTAGATTGATCCTAAACTAAGTGCAGTCAAACTAGCTGCAGAAACTTCTCGAATAATGGGCAGAAGTGTAAGCGCTGAAACTGTGAGAAATGTGATTAGACATGCTGGATATAGCAGTCGAGTACTTAGAAAGAAACCTTTCATACGCTTATAAAATCAGAAAAAGTGCTTAGAGTTTGCAAAAGCTCATCAATTGAAGACAGATAACTCGTGGAAAAAAGTTATATTTAGTGACGAAAGTAAATTCAACATTTTTGGAAGTGATGGCAGTTGCACCGTTTGGAGAAAGCCGAACACCGCTTTGGATCCAAAATATATACTTCCTACAGTTAAACATGATGGTGGCTCAATCATGGTTTGGGGTTGTATGGCTTCAAATGGGGTAGGAAATTTAGTTTTTATAGATGGTATAATGGATCATAAGCTTTATATAGATATACTCAACAACAATCTTAAAGAAAGTGAAAAAAATTGTGTTTAGATGGAAATTTTATTTTCCAGCAAGACAACGACTCCAAACATACGGCACGTAATGTCAAAATGTGGTGTCTTTTTCATTGCAAACAGCAATTGCACACACCACCACAGTCCCCTGACATCAATGTCATAGAAAAATTGTGGGCCACACTCGAAATAGCGGTCCAAAAATACCAAATTAGGAACAAAGCCCATTTAAAGCAAGTGTTAGAAGAAGAATGGAATAAAATATCCCCACATACCACCAAAAAATTGGTCGAATCGGTACTAAGATGTTTGGAGGACATTATAAAAGCCAAAGGACATGCAACCAAATATTGACACTGTCTTTGTATGCGATATGTCACACAAATTTTATTGGTGTATCCTTAATTTTTTGAGGTAAAATTCTGCTTAAGTTTATTTCAAATACTTGTGAAATTTTTAATTTTAGATATTTTTTTTGTTGATTTTCGTTATTTTTACTGTAAATTAACCCTTTTGTTACTTGTGAAAATAAAAACACGTTTGCACTTCTAGTGAATGTGTTATTTCGATTGAAAGTTGGATTTATCAAGAAAAAGTAAGGTGGATCCTCAATTGTTTGCCCCACTGTATGCACAAATATGCTTTGTTTTGCAATCTGTTGTCAGACAGTATTGGTTTTGAAATAGAAAGTGCAAAAAAATGTATTTCTTAATTATTGAAAGAATAAAAATTTGATTCTTATTGATCAAAGTATTTATGAATTTAACAGCATACTTAAATATTTCTTTTTATAAATCCCTTTTATAAATTACTTATGGGAATGTTTGTATGAATTATTATGAACATTATTGGTGTTAATAATTTCATCTTGTTTCTAAAATGGCTTATAAAATGTTGAATATAGTGTTTTGCCATATTTTCAATTTGTCTGAGTGAAAATAGCTGATCATTATGAATAGCTGAGTGAAATAGCTGAACTCTAAATGATAGTAAATTTTAGCTGGTATATTAAAATTTTGTGTTATTAAAAGTCAGAAATAATACTATAGCCTTAACTTCTTTTCATAAGTATTGTTATTGAATAACCTCTCTCAATCTTTTTTTTTTTTTTCCAGAAAATTTACTAGGGAGTTTTAAAAATCTTCTTTGTAATTGAGGCGGGGGTCTTTTTTGGTGCCATTTCAATATTAATGTTTTGTAATTTTTATTTGTAAATTATATTAATTCTCCCTGCTCAATATTTTATTATAAGTTGTTGTTTTTTTTAAAAAAACAATTGTGCAGGTATTGTTTTTTAAGTTTATCTATCAATCTTATGGCTAGGCGTTATTTGATCCTCCATTCGCATCTACCTTATGAATAGATCAGAAATTATTTATAGAATCTATATATATATATATATATATATATATATATATATATATATATATATATATATATATAATGACTTTTATGAAATTTTGTTTAGTTTGTACCTTTTGTTACCAGTCCCTTCCTAAATATAAAATAAAAATGTTTGTTTATTAAAAATAAGTAATGATCATTGCAAATGGATTAAAATTGTTGAAATGGTTATTATTAAAACTAGGGGTAAAACTCCTCTTATTTTACTTTTATATTAATGTATTATTTAATATATTCTTAGCTTGTAATTAGAAAAAACGATAAACTAGACTCTTTCTATCTTTATAATTTTGTCCGTTTTTGTTTCATATAAAACCTCATGTCTTCTGAATAGGTTATCAATAGTACAATATGCTCCAATGTTGGTATAAATTAGTAAAAATTTGTAATGCATTTTGTACATGGACATCTTATGATAGAATTTGCCAATATTTGATTTGGTGGGAAAATTTATATTTCCTAGCTATGTCATGATGGTTCAGCTTTTCCTTCTGCCATTTTTGAGAAGAATAGAACAAACAAAACTTCATTAATATATTCTATGTTAGAAAAATTTGCTAGGTATAACCAGATAAAACCACTGAACTGATTTCAATAATTTTGGATTTTAATGAAAATTCATAATTTCTAGATATGTCATCGATGACTGTCTCTTAATATTTATCTGTTTTTTAAAGAATTTAAAATCCTGTTACTTTCATGCATATTTCCTATAGTGGAAAACTTCAATAGGTTTTCCAGTCAATTCTAAAATGATTTTCATATGAATTCTCCTGATATCTTCGTGCATGATCTATAGTGCTCTATTCTACATTTTGACAGATACTGGGAAATAAATTTCTTCTAAGGTACAGAGCTTCATTAACAAAAATATTTGCATTTTATCAGTAGTATCATTTGGAAGTATGATTATCCATTCAGAATTGTATAAATTTTATGTATATTACTGCAACCTAATTTTGTGATAAGTCGTAGTTCATAAAAGTTGATGAACTAGATTTTTATTTATTTAGTCTTGCTATGCATGAGTCAGACTCATTACTTTACTCATAGGCTTCAACGATAATCTAGAATGTAGCTTTATGTTTCATGCAAATTGCTTAGAAATTTAGGAACTTATATTAACTATATGGCATTGACAAACATTACGATTGATTTGCATAAGTTAATATAGTCATTAGGTTATCATGTTATCTTTTATAATTAGATATGGATTGCAATAAACCTGACATTTGTGATAATTAGGGTAATAGGCAATTAATATGCAAATGCCAAAGCTTTTAAAAGGAAAGCTTACTAACAAAAACTAGGATTGTCTTTTTTAAAAAATGCTTTGCTAATACTTTTTTTTACTGTTTTGAAAATTATAAAAGTTTAAAATTCTAATTACTTTAAATTTAATCAAGAATTTTTGAATGAGAATTATAATTTTATAAAATTTAGATTTATCAAAATGCGTATAAAAATAGTTAAAGATTAGTTCTTATACAAAGTTATTTTTGGATTATTTATTTCAGTCTTGATTTTTTTTACTTCTAGGCTTCAAGAAGATCCTCCAGCTGGTGTTAGTGGTGCTCCTACTGATAATAATATTATGATATGGAATGCTGTTATATTTGGGTAAGAAATTTCATTAAAGCTTTAATTTTTATTACAGAACTAGTTGCCTGTGGTGACCAGCTGGGTTGCCATATATGATCATATTGAATATCAGTTAAATTATTTAGATAAAACTTCATCAAATTGCCAAACATTAAAATTGTGTTATTTTAATAGAATAACCTTGCTGTATTGCTAATTGTACATATGAACTTGTCTAATGGAGACCAGTTCCACAACTTCATGGTGCTGTTATGTCTATTTATCTCTAATTTTAATAGAACTGAAGCTTCATGTTTTTATTTGTCCTGTAAACTTAAATAGATATTAAATAGAATTCTTCTTTAGCTTTAAAGAATGAAAGAAAATCGTGTCATCAAATATTTAATGAAACAAAAAGTATTTTGGTTACATACAGCAATGAAGATATTAAGAAATATATTAAAAAATATTTTTAAAAAGTTAAATCCATATTAGAAATTTTTTCAACAATAGATCATTTTTTGATAAAAAGATGGTAAAAAGATAACTTTTTGAACTTAAAATAATGTAAAAATCGTTTTTGTGCTGGAATATTTTCAAAAAATAATGCAAAAAAAAAATAATCTAGATCTAGTTATTTTTTAAATTAATTTTTTAAAAACGGCATTTTTAGGCTATTCCCACCTTTTAAAGTAATTTTCGAGGCTCCAAGTCAGATAGCCTAATCTGTGAAGGCCAACACATATGCACTTTTATCTTTATTTTATAAATGTGAACAAAATGATTTTAGTCGCATTGATGGTAAGAAAGAACTTGATTAAATATAATATTTTGCTATTAAAATTTCTTGTTTTTTTAAATTTCAAAAGGATCAGAAAGGATTTTAATATCTAAGAAACAAGAGTAAAAGTTAAATGGTAGCATTTTTGTTTAGAAGCTGTTGATGCTTAAGTTATTTCTTTCTTAACAGGTTAAAAGGGAAGTTCCGTAAACTTTCATATTTTGTTATTATTCAGGCTTTAAAGATTTTATCTTTCACCTCCATTTGTATTATGAATGAAAAAATAAATCTATTTTGAAAGGTGTACTTTATTAGAGGTAATTTTGTCATAAATTTGTCCTAATGAATGTGATATGCATTTACATTCATAACAGTTTCATCAAAGTTTCAAGATTCTATATTATGCTATAAAATCGTGCTGATGATTACTATTAAACTAGTTGTCCAATAATATTTGAAATATTAAATTGAAAAGTGTGTCTGAGTGAAAATATATTCTTGATGTGGATTGAATATCTATCATGCAATGGACTTGTTTGAATTGTTATTACATCTTTCTGTTTGAAAATTAAACCTAACTAAATGTTACATTATATTACTTGGAATAACATTTGTCACTAACATTTTACATAATAATATAAAAATGGTGTTTATATAAAGCATCAATTTTTTAATTAATTTACTCAACCATAATAAAAATTCCACTATGAGTAGAAAATTATACAAAGTAGATTTGACTAACTTTGAGAGTTAATAAAAATAATGAGAAGGGGGGGAACAAATGTTACTGTTGTAATGCAAGAATTCAAATTGGTTAACTAGAGATAGTATTTAATAAATTATTTCAAGCAATAAAAGAATCTTTTTTTCTAGTAGCTACTGCAGAAAGCAGATTTGTTTCAAATATGAATTGGCACAGGTTATTTATTTAGAGAATAAATTTATTCTAATTAATCATTTTTTTAAAAAAATATTTCCTGTCAAGCTAAAGTTGTGCAGTGATTTCCAAATTATATGCTTTGATATCTTTTGATTTATGTAAGGAGTTAAAATTTAGAATTTTTATTCCATTCGTTGCTGTTTATATGTGAAAGTTTTTTAGCAGTTGTTATAAAATTGAAATATTGTGAGAAAGAAAATGTAACTATGTTTTAATTTGCAAAAACTTGTAGTGATCAATAACCTTGTGTTGTTACTAATTATATTAAATTTTTTCAACAAATTTTATTGACTCTAAATGTGGTTTGTTTTTCCTCTAAGCTCTTTTAAAATGATTAACATTACAATTCTAAAAAAAATATTTCATATTTTTTTTAAAAAATATATAAATTAATGATTTTTTGCTGCTTGGAAAAAAATAGTAAGAATAAAAGAGTGTAGATAATCGAGAGACAAGAAAATAGGATAACTAATCTGACTTCATTTTATCCTATTGCAAAACTATATGTTTGGTTAAAATGGTTGACTTCACTGTTTTCCCCCCTCCCCCTCTTCCTTTGAAGTGGAATGAATATATACTAGTTTCAACATGTTTTTAAACTATGGGATTGAAGAAAGTTTGTGTTTTGATCTTTATGAATTTGTTTTTTTTTTTTTTTTTTTGAGCAGATGTCTTTCTGGTTGCATTCACTTTGTATGGATTGGTTAGTTTCCAACTTGAGTTCTGTTTTTGTTACATAATATCTTCTATGTTTCTTTATTATCTTTTCTTTCTTTCTTTTAAAAAAATAGGGTTTTTGGGGGGGAGCAGCAAGATAATAAACATATAATTGTGGGAAAAAATTTAAAATTAGTTTTACATTTCCAGATGCAGAATTTAGATGAATTCACCTCTTTCTAGTTCATTTTTAAAAAGATAATCTTGAAACATTGTGTTTATCTAAATTTAAATTTGCTCCATTCTATAAACATAAATTTCAACAATTTTAAAGTATATTCTGAATTTTAATATTAACTACAAGATATTATTGATCCCTTTATTTATTTCATTCTTTATAATTTGTATTTAATAGATATAACAGCCATAAATTGTTTTTGGCTGTTTTAAATTGTATTAATATCTCCTTATTTAAAAAACGGAGACAGCAAAAGTCACTAAAAGTTTTAATGATTAAAATTTTTAAAAAAATTCATTTGTAACGTTTCCTTTTTTTAAATTTAGATTGTTGTTTTTTTTGTTTGAGATAATTTTTCTATGATTCTTTGTATATTCTATTTCATTTTTTTTTAATCTAAGAGAGATAGCTTTAAGAATTGCATCAAAAAAAAAAATTTTTTTTTTTCGTTTTTATTTTCATAACAAGATTTCTTGAGTTTTTAAAAAGTTCAAAATACTTGTTAGTGCATGAGATTTTAATTCTAGATTAATGCTTAGTGCTTGATTTTGAATTTTAAATATAGAATTAAAAGCTTTGTTAGAGAAAAGGCTGTATAGGGGCAATCAATCTTGTATAACTTAATTATAATATTGCTCATTAAATAAGCTATGCTTTGCCATTGTTTCCAGACATTATTCAAACTTAAATTTGTTTAGTAAATTGTGGGGGGGGCATTTATGTGGTACTACTGTTAATTTGGTAATTGTATGCCATGCCTGTATGTAAAATACCTAAATTATTTTAAAAGCATTTTGTGTGTGTGTGTGCCCAATTTATTTTTACAGAAATTTCCACTAGAAATATGACTGAATGAGAAAAATAGCCTTAAATTTAAAAAAAAGGGGAGGGAGTTACTACCCCCCTCTTCTCTATTTGCAATTGGCTAATTAAACATTCAATCTTGTAGTATTTCTATTGTTAGTATTTACTAATTTTTTTATTGTTAGTATTACTTTGTTATTATTTCTATTCTTGTTAGCATTTTACTAATCAGAAAATTGAATACCTTGTACATTTATGGATATTTTTCTTTTCTTTTTTAAGACCAAGTTATTGAAGAAACTATAACCTTCTAATTAATTTTGTATCAGGGCATTCTTTTTATCTATAAAATTTGTCATGAATAATCTTGGACCTTGATAAAATCCTTTTTAAATTTTTGATGTAGAATAATAAAAAAAAATATTACAATATTTTCAAAACGTTTTTATAACGATTGAAGTTATAATAGTTGAAGCCTACTTTTTAAATACATAAAGTGATGGACATTTTTAAGTAAAGCAAATATGATGCAATAGTTTTTTTTAAGAACTTGCATGACTGAGTTGAACTGTTTGACAGATATTTTTTGCAAACTATTAGATCGCTATTTCTTGTTTTTCTGCTATTTAACTGTTTAAGTTTGCGAACATTTGAAGATAATCCATGTTTCTACAATTCCGTCTTTTGAAATTACCGTTACTCATTGAGGTCAATGCAACTAACTCCAGCTTCAACGGCTTGTAATATCCCTGGGTGGTAGACGCGTATTGCAGTTAAAAATATCTCTCATCTGTGGGAAAATATTTCGTAACCTGTTTGTCAATGTTAAACGTCTTCTAAGAATGTTCGTCGCAAATTCTTTTTTAAGATATTCGACTTGCAACATTCCCGCAGAGGGGGTCGATTTGTTATGCTTAATTTTAAAATGTGGCTTTGGGGTGAAAAAAGTTTAAATGTCAGATAGAAGTAATTTATTTACCTATTTGGGAACAAGTTATTTTTTTGAGTCTTACGAGGAATATTACTCTTAATCCGTAAAATGAACGAATTTCTTGTTTATTCATGGTCTTATGTCCAGTCTAACTTGTGTATAGTGATGCGTCTTTTTTTCATGTTTTGTCCTTGAACAAAAAGATCTTACCGAAAGAAATAACAAAATACCAACTATTTCTGTAAGAACATGATTGATTGCGAAGAACATAGAAAACTTTTTATTACATCTAGTTTGATTAATATCATATATTTATTTCTGACATGGTGGGATTAAATCGGTATTAGTTGCGAAAAAGTTAAGTTTCTTATTTTTACTATAGCATTTTGGAAATTAAAATTATGTTATCTTGCTTGCTATTAGTGACGATTTGCGATCTTTGACAGTAGAAAACGCCATAAATTCATTGATTGAAATATGCTAACTCAATCGTAACTTCTTAAGTCTGTCTTATGGTTTTTAGAAACTTAAGTTTCCATAATATTTTGAACAAGGAAACTAAAATTTGAATTCCACCGATTTAAAATCCAATGTGCATTTAATTTTGTTTACTAAAAGTATAGCGACAAAGCATTGATGATTTTTCATATCAGTTTACTGTTTTATTTAACCCCAAACGTGTAAAAAATTTATATCTTATTGCTTAATAGTATTAAAGTAGTTAACATGTTGCAAATTATGGGAAAAGCAATGATACACACACACTCACAAAATTTATACTTCTATTGTAATTAATAAAGAAACTAGAATTATTTTTATCTTCAAAAAATTGATCTTTCAATTTTAGTCTAATAAAATTAGGTCATTTCGCTGATTATACAAGAATGTACAATTTGTAGAGATTTGAAAAGTCTGAAGTTTAGTAATCTTTGTTTAACAATAAGTCTAATTGGAAGGGTCTATGAAAGAAAGATATTTTTTAAAAATTTATTTTTGCCATTTTTTTTTAACTTGAAGTACATTTTTTAAAAATATTTGTATGCATAGAACACATTCTATTCTGCATAATCAAGAAATTTTATACAGCAGTATTTACAAACTTGATGCATCTTTTTTAACCTATTTTTTTCTGTGCAATGCTCTTACTATATAGATATTTATCATGTAAAATATATTTAGCAGATTTTCAAGATACACAACATTTTTTTTAAAAAATTGTGAAATTTTTATTATTAGAATATTTAAATGAAAATAGATCCATTATAGTTATTAAACATATATTCTATTATATATTATGCTAATGTTTCTAATTTTTGAGCGGACCGATTTGTGGTTACGAATAATCATATTATTTAAGAATAAGTATTTAACTAATTATTCGTTCTATATGTTCTAAATTTTCTATCAAATTTTTATTTGAGAAAAAAAAAATCCTCCATATTTACGAATGAAATTTTGGCAATTTTAATTGTAGAGAGTGTTCCGGTCGCTTAAGATATTCACTTGTACTACGATGAGCTTACATTATGACTATGAATGTCTCGAAATTTTCTTTTTTATAACGGGAAGTCACCTTGCAATTTTAGTATCCGAATGAAGCTCATACCCTTAGGAATCTCGTATCTGTGTGTGCGTCATACTTCCGATTCTGACGTCATCCTTTAAAACTTTTGTATGATTAGTCCATTCTTAAGATCGTTTCCTTTATTCTATTGTGTGTATGATCGTTTGGAAATTTGTAATTGGCCTTCTGTATATATTGCTTAGAAAAACGAATTACTGGGGTGTGTGGATTTATAATGACCCTAAATCACCAGATTCCGTTACTGCTATAAAAGGAAAGAGATCATTATAATTTTTAGCATTTAAATGATAAGTTGTGGTACTAATTGTTTGGAATTTCATAAATTTCTTCCATTTAAATCAATGAACGATGGTCAAAATGTTGCATCTTCAAATCTCTATTGATCAGTTTCAGATTCAAAAACTATAAATGGTTAAAAAACTGAGTGACTATTAAAAAACTGTCTGATAAAGAATGAGGAGTGGGGTGGATGGATAGGGGAAGAAAAATGATAGGCATTGAAGCATGACAATCGGTTTTTAATATCTTTAATATGGATAATGATCCCATTGTAAAAATTGAAAGTACTTCAAATTAATTGAATAGCTAGTTATCTTAGAAATGATTTTCAGAAGAAAATGAAATAATTTACTAGGAAAAGAATACGAATACATTATACACGTTTTTTTAGTTACGGCAGTTTATTATTTTTCCTTCCCCCTTTTGTCATTATTCTGAGTTTTTTTTTTTTTTTTTGATAATTATTGTTAAACTGTTTGAGTTCTCTTAATTATGGATTTTTACTAAATTTCATTATCGGATAATTTTAAATCCTAGTGTACAGCTGTTTCTTTGTTTAGCTCTTTCCAGATTTTCTATTTGGTATTTTTTTTTTCATGGTTTTTCTTTTTCTTTAAGAGTTTTTTTTTTTTCTTTCCTCCCCTTGAAACCTTATTTTTTCCCCCCTCCCTGTCGCAAGAATTATTTTTGGACGATTATCAGATCTCTCTCAGAAGGTGAGGGGAGAAAAAAAAAAAAAAAAAATCTTGGCTTGAATCTGTCCGAAGGTGATCTTTGATGAAAGCTTTGGGACGGATTCGTATTTTTATTTAGAGTTTTTGTACTCTAAGCCGTTTTCTTCTAAGTATAAGTTGTAAGCAATCTTTTGTTTTTTTAACGTTGCAGTATTTACGCACTTAATGTGCAATTTTTTTCCCTAGAATTTTTTTTAATGATTCGGGTTATTTTTTAATAGTTTTGTTTTTTGATTCAATTTTTTCTAATTGTCTTTATCGGGGAAATTATTTCTCTCCTTTTCTTATTTAGTACTGTGCAACTTTTAATAAGTAAATGACAATCGAAATGTCCTATTTGTATTTTAGTGAGGGCATAGGAATCATTATTTTTATTATCATGTCTGAACATGATGTTGTTTTTGGGATGAGGTTTTTGGCGTCAACAAAAATCCGTAGGCGGAAAATTGAAATTTTATTATTTGCTCGAGTATCTCAAAAAAGTCAGCTTTTAATAACGCGTTGCCATTGCATTTACGAAAGCTTTGATTTTTAAAAAAATAAGTGAATGATGATAGCAAATAAAACCGAGAAAAAGGTCATTTGGAGCACTTGATTATGAAATACAATAAATAGGAAACGTGATATTATTTTAAACAATAAATGCGAGACAAAGTTTTTATGAATCGTTTGCAATACGATTCAATGAAACGATTAAAATGAATAAAAATATAATTTAACTTGCACGTGGTGCTTGGCCATTCAAGAAATTATATTCTGACATGATACATTGAAATGTGCATAGCAGATTTCATTTTAATCTTTTTATTATTATTTCACTTGGAAGGAATATCTGCTGAAATGTATGGATTCGATTTCATAAATTTTACTTCACAATTTATTTTCATAATATGATAGAATGTGTTAAAAGTAGATTCTGTAATTAAAATTTCTTTCGGTTTACAAACAAAAAATCGTTTGGCATAGCTATCATTATGTTCAAGGGTCAAATATATAAAAATCTTTAAAATTAGGTTTCATATTGTTGGTGTCGTTGCATATTTTATAAATTTTAGAACTAAGAAAAATAATTGTGGGCATTTTTCCCCCAATTGTTATGAAACAATTTGTAGAACTTCCAAAACTGTTCTTGGATTTGCTTCAGAAAAGGATTCTTGTGAGTTTTCCTTTTGTTATGAAAATTCCGCTAGCTTTTTAACATCCTATGTTAGACTTTACAATGCATGTTCAGACAGTTATCAATAAAAATCATTAATAAGTATAAAAATGAACATTCTAAAATTTTAGTTAGATTCTTGTGTGTGTGTGTGTGTGTGTGTGTGTTAACAATTTTCCTCTGTCGTCTTAAATTGTTTCGCCTGTTTACGAAGTCGAACTTTTATTGTATTTGTTACTCGTCTGGCACCCAAATAAAGAAATTCTCATTCTTACTGCGATGGTACTCGTACGTTATTCCTAGGTTTATAGGTTGACTGTAATCCAGAATTTATTATTTTGGAGCGCGTCCCAATTTTACACATATACTCGTCGAATTTTTTTGTTGCCGTGGATTTGAAGTTAACGATTTTTTTTTGTTTTGTTTTGCTGTCCATTATAAAATTTCATCAAGCTTTGGCGACCATCTTGTTTGCACAGATTTTTGATTCTTTGTTGTTGTTGCTCTTTCTAATGGCACTTGCCATGGACTAGCTCGTTAACGCAATCAGTGATTTTAAACCGAGGGTGCGTCTTTCTTTCTTTCTTTTATTTATTTATTTTTTAAGTAGCGAGTAAGACTAACTAAGGCCGAGAGTACGTCATAGCTATTCACGCCTCACATTCGCGTGCACAGCCCCTTTTTACTGGGGGGCACATTCACACATCTCATAGATAGAACCGATGAGCAACCATGCCCTAACCGGGACTCGAACCCAGGACGCCCAGATTACGGGGAAGACCCGCTGCCTCTGTGCCAGGAGGTCGGCAAAGAATTTAAGCCGAGTGAGTGTCTCTTGTTTTTTCATTGGCGCCAACTAGGGGCAAGAGTCCGACTTAGTTGTCTCATGTGTTACATTCGCTTGCACAACTCCCTTTTACTGGAGGACACATTCAGAAACCTCACAGATAGAACACAGAAGAACAACACGTCTGAACCGGGACTAGAACCCGTGACACCCACATCACCTTAAAGATGATACTCCTATGCCAGGACGCGGCAATTGATTTGTTTAGGTTGAATGTATTTTTTAAAACTCTTTTCATTTGGGCTACTGAAAAATATGTATTAACTTAAAACAATTTACTGCAAATTTGAAAAAAAAAAATTCACAAAAATCATAAAATAAAAGTGGAACTAACGATCTTGTTGTGGAGTTAATGATTATTGAAACACGCGATAGAAGTTTGGATGGATGAGTTAGAATTCCATCTTAGCCTTTATAAACACTGTCACAAATAACGTATCGAATCGAATTAAAATGCTATGAAAATCAAGAGGAAAAAAGTGTTCTGAGTAGAACATGTCATTACAGTGGTAACTTTTTAAAACTATTTTAGTAAGAGAATCGTTTTGAGATATAAACATCTGTAGTCAAATCGTAACGATTACTTTTATGGCAACGGTTAAACTTAATTAATTGCGCTCAATTAAATTTTTCGCTTAAAGTTGATTTCTTGATTCCTTTTGTACGCTCTTTTCTCTGACTGAATATATTTTTTGATAACACTTCGAAGCATTGGCAGGAAATTTTTAATGATATTTTGAAGTTCAATTAATTAGCCAAGGAAAACATTGGATTGATTGCAGCTGTAAAAAGTTCCGTGAAGTTGTATGAAAATCTTAAAATGGTTTTTTTACTTTTGACTGTTGCCATTCGACAATAAGTAATGAATGTGGTATCTGTACTTTGTAAGTTAACTTTATAAGATTGATGAATGACTCGATGTTATTAAAATCGTTCTTCTTAATTTTATAGTATTCATAACATTTCAAAAACATATCCTACTGTAAGTTAAATAATTTATATTTTACGAAATAATATTTATACAAATAGTTTTACATTTATAAAAGATATTCAGATGATGTTTTAAAGTTTGACTGGTAAACAGCGAATGTTGTGCGCTCTTATACTTCAAAAACCAGGTCGAGATAATCCAAAGCATTTCGATTGACGAGTGATCCAAAAAGGTAGTTTATTTAGGAAACAGGAAAATACTTTCTTCGCAGTGATTGTAGACGTAAATTAAAATAGGGTAACACGAAAACATCCAAGAGCAACAGATGATTTTGAAAGCGTTAAAAAAATAACAATAAGCAAAAATATATTCCAAGTAACGAAAAACAAACATTAAGCAACGACCCCTTTTCTCTCACATACATGAAATTTAATATTGTTCTTGGCTTTGTTTCTGAAATGAGTTTTTCCATCTAACTTGTCTTTGGTGACTAGCTTGTTTACCCAATTGTTGATTTAATTGACTTTTAAATCTATCTCTATCTAATTAATTGCTGCAAACTTCGCATTACATTTAAAAATACATCAATAAAGAAAACACAGAAATAAAATTACTTTATATATTGATATTTAAGACAATGCAAAAACCATTTTTATTGAATAGTTTTGAAAGTTATTATTCATGAATTTTTTTAAAAAGTCATAGCAATTAAACATATGAAAATAATCGAGCCTATTTTCTCACATTAGACTTTGATTGAGGTTTAGTTCTTGATTCTTTTACATCTACGTTTTAATCTTTGGTAGCCCTTTTCCTGTTTTAATAATATTTTGCAGCTTCACGAATTCACGAAACGACCAGTATGTTATTAAAAAACTCCATGGAAAGTGATTTTTTTTTTATGAATTTCTGTTGAAATTTTAAAATTTATGAAATTCGAACTGTTATTTTAAAATATTGTTTCATGGGTTTATTCTAGTCTTTTATTATATTTAAAAATTTTTAATTCTAACATTAACTCACTCATTTTGTATTGAATTGCGTTGTAGAGCGTTTGTATATAAATGCAATAACTGAAACAATGAGAAAATGTTATTGTGGAATCTTTTTTTTTTTAATTTTATTTAATTTAAAGAAAAAAAAGATTTAAAAAAATTAGAGCTACCTGAAAACTAAATTTAAAAAAATGTAACAAAAATGGAGGTTTTTTAAAATAATATACTTCAAATTTATTGAGGAACAATGATAAAAATGTCAGTTAAATTTTAATTAAAATTAAAAAAAAAAGAATCCTTTTATAACGAATACCTACTATATCCAAGAAGTAATTAATTCAAAAATTATGGTATCTCTGTGTTTGATGGGCCGTTTTGTACGATTTTGCGTCCTGCTTATCATCGTATAATTCATATCGCAGTTTATAATATCTGGCTTTATAAGCAATCTCGTGTCAAAAAATGAATGCCAGCTGTTTAAATTAGAAATAGTGGAAATCTCATTTAATTAACCTTAAGCTTCGGCGCAGTTTATTCTACAAAAGAATCTTCGCCTGAATAATACCCCATTTATCTTATATTAAAACATAGTGAAGTAAATAAATTATAAAGGTTGCTTTTAATTTTTCTCGAACAAAATAATTATATTCTTCTCTAAGTTGTAAACGTTTTCTCCCATTTTCTGCATGACAAAATTTCTTCCATTTCAATCTGCGTTTATGCGCTGTGTCAAACGATTTTTATGCATTAATTAGAGTGCTTTAGATTTTTTTTGTACGCCATCAATCTAATAGACTCATGCTCACATTTTTAAAATTTGTTTTAAAATTTAGTTCTTAATGTTTCTTTTTTAAATTTATACTCGAGCAATCATTCATCAAATGAAGATGTGATCACTGATTTTTCTTTTCTTTCTTTCTTTTCTTTTTCTTTTCTTTTCTTTTCTTTCTTTCTTTCTTTCTTTTTTTTTTTTTTTTGAATATTTTCCACTCTGATTTTCGGATGGAAAATATTAAAGAAATTTATATTGTTTAGTAATTGTTGAATGAAATTACTCTATGTTGGAAGAGGTTAAATTTTATACTTTAAAGTATCCAATTACTTTTGGACGCAAATTTTAAAAAAAAAGATACATAAACTTATTTTATTGTCCAAATAGCTATAACAGACTTGAAAGGTTACTATTAGGAGAAAAAAGAAATTATTGCCTTTAATTTTTGAGAAAATTGCTTAATTAATGAAAATTTAATGAAATGTTCGATGTTTGGAAAAATAGTTTAAAAAAATGATGAAATTATTTCATTTTTTCCCCATCTGTATATAGTTCAAACTATATAAAATGTAACAGACCACAAGTAAAAAAATTTTTAGTAATAAAAATCTTATCCATTAATATGTGTGTGTGTTTTCTGTCAATTTATTTTGAGTTTAAAATATCTGTAATAAAATCCGTGGTTAATCACACCCTGAGAAGTTTTAGATACACGCTTACCAAATTTCATGAAATTTTATTGAATTCATTTTGAGATAACATATTTTCCATGAATTAATCAAAGTAAAATATTTATTCCTCAAAAAATGCGTTTGGATTTTGTACTTGTAAATTAATTCCTCCAAATGTACTGTAAAGAAATCTAGTTTTCATGCTTTTTTAAAAGAAATTGCCAAAAATAAGTACAGCTGAATAGATAGTTAATATTAACATATTTTAGAAAATTTTACGGTTAAAATAAAATCACTCATTTTCAGTTTAAAATATCACCTTTCAGATTTCATTTTTATTTATTACGTATTAATGAAACTACTTTATCTGTAGTTCTATTTAACATATATTAAAAACAAAGTCCGTTTTTAATATACGTAATTCTAGAATCTACGAAGGTGGAACTTTATTTTCAGATCATTAAAAAAAATTTCAAATTTTTTTGGCTGAATCATTTTTATAATCTAATCAGGACACCGTTAGAGATGAAAAAATTGTATTAGGGCATACGTTGTATCGTAAATTGGAATTTTATTCTATTTCTTAGCTTAAAGATCATGCGCATGGTAAGTTTGATAAAAACAAACATGGCATTCTTTACTAAATCATTTAATTCATCAATTGGCTCTTTTTTTAGTGACTTATCCTATTGTTTATAAACCTTACAAATTGCCCCAATGCATAGGTACAAGCTCTTAGCTCTTTGTCTCCAAGAAGATTGGCATAGCAACGTGGAACCTTTTCTTTCCTCTCCCCCTGTACTCGCTTTTAGGGAGACCTTCAAAAACTCAAGGTCCTTTTCTACGACCTACTTTGCCACTGTGCGATTGTTTTGATTTGTTGGACTTCTCGCTCGCTCCAAAGATGCACTGTTAGAAACGCCAGCTTGAATGAATTTTTTAGAGCTTTAATCATGATGAAATGCCTTCACTTTTTGCCGTTGGTTAGTAGAACGTGTAAACATTACAGACTGTTTACGTCATTAAGAAAAACATCTATCCGGAAGAAATTATCACAGCTTATTTTAATTACCGGAAATTTTAAAAAAATTCAATTGTTCTAAATTACAGCAGAGAAGTTATTTGAAAATTTTCTTAATTACTATTACTAATATCCTTGGTATTTAATGACAAAACGCCGTTACATTTCCGACCTTGTAATCGTCATTGTCGTGTATTGATAGTCATAAAACGTAATCTGGAGTCATTCAGAGGTGACCGAACTCGGGCTCGAATCTGATAACTCAAAACCTCTCTCTAACTTGATCTGAAATCGAATGCTTGCGTTGAAGGAATAAAAACAACTCATGTGTCGTAGTTTTATCATTTGATCGTAATTTAAAATAACATTCATCCATAATAACTCGTTCCGACGAAATAACTATCCAATTCCAGATACTCGCCTTTGAACCAAGGAATCGTGACGTGGATCTTATTGAATTACCCTGCGTGAGTTATGAGTAATTTCTGATCTGATACAGGCTAAATTTGTTTTTAAATTAAAATTTAACGGTTTTATAAACGTGCGGTGAACTGGTATTAACAGTTTAAATATAATTTTCAACATATGACTAACATTTAGATCTCTGGCTGGAATTTCCTTGGCATTTAACTATCTAATCGATGAGGTGTCTATCGATAGCAGAAATTGCTGTCATTACATTATATAGAAGGTGTGTCATCATTTTTTAACTGCTTGCATTACAGGGATAAAAACTGTGCGTTTTTGCTCGATTTATTCCTTAAAACTTTTAGATTCAAAGAACAGTGTTGGTGGTCTTTGTTAAAATGCATGATTTGGGTGTGAAAAATTACCTCGTGAAATTATACATCATCCTAAGACACTAATAATAACCGTAAATAATCTATTTTATTGTTTTTTTTTATATTGCCCTCACATTTAAATATTTAACATTTCATTTTATTCTTATTTCCCCAAATTGATTATGCTTCCGACTAACGATGATATACTCTACTAATTGGAATGTTTTTATTTTTCTATCTAAATTTAGTGGTTTTTGGTCCAGCGGTTTCTTTTCATTATTAACAAACATACCATTTGCTTTCATAAAAACTTTTTTTTTCTCTCTTCATAGACTAAGATGTTATGATTCTTTAATAATCCTCAACCTTGTCTTCCTCGTTCATTGCTAGCGGAACAGAATGTAAGCAGCGTTGCATTTACTCTTAGGGATGGGCACGCGAAGTAGAGCTATTTCACTTAGGTCTCTTGAATCCGTTGGTGGTAGGAGTTTCGACATCAGTGATGAATAACAAAACATGAGTAGTTAACTTTTTGCCAAATGTATACATAACAAAATTATATAGATATCAGTTTTACGTGTAATCGGGTACGTTTATAGTGAGTGTGTGGTGTGAAGGCACAATCAGAAGGTCTGACTAGAAAACAACGACGTTTATTTAACACGAAAAAGACAAATATTTACAGCCGAGACGAACGCAGTCCAACATACTACAGTAGACAGTAGCCCACAAGTAGTAATCGACTATAACACTCAAAATGACCAGACAGAATCCAGCAGGAGAAGGGATCCTCGGAGCTCCGCTCTATTGTCTCTCCAAACGGCTGAAATTATTACTGCCCCCTCGCTTTAGCTGCCGACTCACTACCATACAACTGTTACTCGGCACGCAGCAGTTCAGCACTCGCTTGAACTACATACAGCGATGGCACTCCGCCGTTGCGTCGCTTTACCTCTCGAAGACTCGTTACTTATTTTCTACTCCGACTCTGCTTCTGGCTCAACTGAATTCACTTTCAGATTGAGACTGCCGGCCTTTTATAGCTCCCAAGAGGCGGACTGAGAATCTTCAAAATCTAACAGGGCGCATCTGACAGGTGCGCACGAGTTTCTCGTAGTTTCCAGCATTATCCATTTTGTCGCAAAGCTCTCAGTTCACAGATGTAGCACCGGCTCTTCGCGCAACACGGCTGTTCTTAAAACAATCTTTCTTACGATGACACTTTTCGTGCTATGAAGCTAAATTACAAGTTTGTAACATTATATAGAATGGCTGTCGATTTATAGAAAATAATAAAGCTCTTAGAAAAGAATTTCCCTCCTTGACTTCTCCATGTTGTGAATTTTATTTTTGAATTATGAAATGCTTTAAAAATTAGTTTTCTTTTAAATTAAAAATCTTTTTTGGTTTAAGGACTTACTAAAGAGTTGGAGACAATCATAAAACAGTTCTGTGGTCCTACCGTAGTACAAAAATTAGTTAAACTTTATGTGAATTTATACTTAAGTTTGTAGGGTATATTTGCTAAATAAGATACCGAAATTATTATAACTTTGTGGAAATTGCTTACAAAGAACGAATAAGCGTGAGTTTTTGTGTTGTGAATAGAAAATACAATTCACGGTTATAAGAAATATTGCTTGATGGAATTCTTATTAAAATCAATGTGAGATTCTTCCCTTAATTGTCTCTTGCAATTCGTTTTGTGTTCCGTAGAATAATAAGAAAACAGAGTAACCATTTTTGTCTTCTTCTTTACTACATCTACGGTCCAAAATCTCTAGATTTCAGGTTTTAGTGGCACGTGCGTTTACGTCCGTGCGAAGTGACAGGAACAACTGCCCGATAATCAATAATTTGGTTGATCTATTTTAAAAATTAATGCAGATCTACATACTGCGGATGAAACCATAAGTTAAGTTTCAGCCGTATCTCTTTTCACTTTTGCAGTATCTCGTTCATTTGCATAGGGAAGCCATAAGCAACTAGGTAATTACGGTCGGAGTGATCGTTGATGGTTTTCCTCCTACATTTTCGAAGAATCTTCCTGCCTTTAGAAAGTGTGTTGCGTTTTTGAATTATTGTATTCAGACTTGCATAATTCTAAACAGCGAATTGCCCCATTTTCTGTCTGGCAGACTCTGTAATAAAAGTTGCATGGTGTCTGTGTTCAATAGTTATGAAACATTAACCTTGTACGGGAAGTTAACATTTTTAGTGTGGGATCTTTGATGAATTGTTTGACAATTAATCCCTCACACGTGATTAAAAATATCCGAAAATCGAAAGCGTGTCTTAGACAGTTTTCCCGAACTGATTAGAAGAAAAATTTGACGAGGAACTACACTTGCAATCACATACTGGATTTGATATATTCATTTTTCAATTCCCATATTTATATTGCTACGAAAATTCTCACAAGAACAGTTAAAAGATGCAGACTTTGTCTGCGAAACGTGTATTAAATATACACAACACAAACTACAAATACGCAGCGAATTAACACTATTTAACCATATGAATACGGGAGCCCTAGAACGCACGCCAAAAAGAAAAGACGCTCTCTCAAGCTAAGCCAAATATTGAAGCTCTCTCTCCTCTCTCTCTCTCTCTCTCTCTCTCCGTGTCAATCTCCGACGAGCCACGCGTTCCCCCGTATAACCCCTCTTGCGGTTTCTTGGGGTTCTTTGATGCCTGGACACTGCCGACAATTTTCGGGAAAACTTCGGACGCGTCCACAGACGTCAAAGCACCCCGAGAAACCGCAAGGGGGGGTAAAAAGGGGTAGCGCGTTGCTCGTCTGAAGATTCACAGGTCGTGTAACTGCAACTTCAATCTTCAGGCGGGCCATACGTTCCCCCGTTATACCCCTCTTGCGGTTTCTTGGGGTCGTTTGATGATGCTTGTGGACGCGTCCGAAGTATCCCACAAATTATCGGTAAAGTGTCCAAGCATCAAAGTCATCCAAGAAACCGCAAGAGGAGTAAAATGGGGGAACGCGTGGCCCGCTTGAAGATTCGACGAGTCGTTGGAACTAGGCTTAAAGTGAGCAAACAAGAAACAGCGTGAACGCTCCTGGCGAATGTAGAAATTTCACCGATGTTTCCTAGGAAAACATCTTTATTTCTGAGCTTCCACTGCACATTTTAGCGTGTAGTAAAAACCGTTAGCGATCTCATTATGTCGCCAACACACCTTACATCGCCAAGTTAGTCAACTATAAAAATCTTCTGGTAGAATTCCTCTTAGAACTGTCTTTTCTCGCTGACGCGCGATTCCATTACAAATAATTTCATACAATTAAGCTATTTACAAATCTAATTTACACAATTCTTAACAATATATTTTCGTAAGTACAGATTAACAGACGGTCAACACCTTATAATCCATCTAGATATCTTCGTTTTGTTTTTATTACGTTAGTTTATATTCTAACAGTCAGACATATATACTTCCTCTAAAGAGATTTTGCCCGTAATTTGATGGATATCTACAAATTTGATGTAAAAAGACCGTAACCAAATTCCATCCGTCTAGCTAAAACCACATTATATTTATCTTTGTCTCAGACAGGAATTTTTTAAAAATATGTTTTTCGAAATGGGAAAGCTTTAGAACGTGGAAATGTATTAAAATTCCTTGAAAATTGCAATTATTTTCGTCAACATACGAAAAAGTAGTCAAATAAACTTTTCGTTCTTACTTTTAAAAAATCATTCATTGCGTTCCACAAATTACCAAAGATCTTATTGAGTTGGATAATTTTACATCCATTAAAAATGTTACTGCGACGTCTTCTGCCCCTCCCGTTACCCGTCTCGATTGCGTTAGTGCTTCCAGCTGCGTGCTTCTGTGGTGTTACTATCCTCCTGAGACGGAGCACAACAAAAGCCTGCTGAATATGAACACACCGATGACCTGATATTCGCACGTGAATTTTACACAAACAGATGTTTCGTGTAACAACGATCGGCATTTATCTAATAACAGCTGGAGAGTGTCTTGAGCGTGTTAAAAGCCGAACATTGGCTCACAGTGCATCTAGAACTAATTCAATTCCGTGTCTGTGAGTGGGTGGCGAGCTCGTTCTTTCCGGAGTGTGCTATAAAATTCGGTTTTTATGACAGATGTGTCGAGATGAGATCGATTTGCGAAACGTGATACATTTTCGCGTGCCGTTACTATTATAAATGTTGTTTGATCTGTATATTCTGGCGTCGTGCAGTTTTTTCAATTAAATGTAAACTTTTATCGATATGAACTGCCGAATGTTGTTTAAAAGCTATTTTTAAAGGGAACTCGCATTTTTTTCTCTGAAACATTGTTTTATGTTTGAATTATCTGGATTTATATTACGTTTAAAAACTAGCTGTCGTTGACCACCAGTTTGTTCATTCAGATTGGCTGTTTAGGCTAACTTGAAATTCGTATTGTAAAGTCGTTCACCTTGTTAATTGTTAAAGCAGAAAAACATGAATTTAACTGAATATTTATTTGCAACAATTACACTTACAATTTAAAAAGTGCATATATTAAAAAATGAAAGCAAAACTGGGAATGAAAAAAAGCTTGAAAGCCTGAAGAAAGATTAAAAAATTTTTAATACGGAAAAACATATGATTGAGCATTTTGTTGGCTTGATTTTAAATTTCATCGTAAAATTATAATCATTACAAACAATATATTACATTTAAAAAAATTGATAAAAACCTAAGGAGTAATCATATTGAGATAAAATTGTTATCAAAAAGTTTTTCATTTAGTTCCTGCTGTTAGTTCACATTCTCCCTAT
>JAOUZG010032541.1:149398-204034 GCA_026289955.1 Argiope argentata | reverse complement strand
AATATTTTTTATTCATCCACTCAAGTTCAAATACATTTTTTTTAACTTATAGAGGATGACACTTGATGTTAATATAGTTTTTTCAAACATTAATCCATTAATATGGTTACTTTTTTGTTAATTAAAAACCAACTTTCCCTCTAAAAATATTTCCCCACCGCCAAATGAGTAAGACTTCAGTTTGTTTTTTCCCCCACGCTAATGAGTTAAGGCTTAACATATTTCCGACCGATTATTTCAAACAATTCTGTTTTTTTTATGCATTTAAAATTAAACATTGTTAGTTAATAGATTTTTCCGATTCACTTTGAATTACTTTTGTATTAAAATAAAGCAGAATAAAGGAAATTAAAAATTTCTGATCCGTGTTGTGTTACCTCAACTGGCGTTGAAAATTCACGTATGCGCAATGTGAAACTGTCATTAAATATTGTGATTGTATCATATGTATGCACATATTTATATTAATTGTTATTAGTTAATAAAAATTAACCTAAGCAGTTTGTAAAAAACGAGTAAGTAAAATCTAAGTAGGAATTGGCTTAAATATTTTTTACATACATTTTTTTCTTTTTAAGATCTGCAAAAAGTATTTTTGTGAAATAAAAGTTTTTAAAAATATGGCCATTGATTTCCATTAGTCAGCAATTACCATCTGTCAGTGGCCAATTTTTGCTCTCGATTAATCGTTAACGTGTATTTAAGAGTTTAAATTTTCTGATGGAATAGCTTTTGGTGAGACCTATCCAGAACATTTCTCATGATATTTTGCAGCTGCATTAATTAACGAAGCGTCGAATTGAGAGGAGCTGTAAAAACGTTCCATGATGCAGCCTGAAACATCATTCGTTGACATTTGACTGCTGCCTTTCGACAGTTTGTAATAAAATACAATATTACGCAAAAAATGTTGTTATCGTCGCTATGTGAATGAGTATAAATGCAATTTCTTAAACGATAAAATTATTTTAAAATCTGTTGGAGATTTTTATAAAATGAGATATCTTATATGGAAATAAATTTCACTTATATGCTTTTTTTTAATTGTAAAAATGTGGTACTATATTCCGAAGTTACAGATGGATTTTTTAATTAAAAAATTAAATTTTAATATCCATGAACAACATTGGTTGTGAATTGCCACTTCCAAGAGGAATTGTGTGTTGAATGCAATAGTTCTCAGCCCAGTGGTTTGCGTATTGAATAATTTTATATGATGAGTATAACCATTTGAAGATAGTTTCCAACCGACCAATATTATCATGTTAAGATGTTAAATACTGTGCGAGTTTTACTGAATTACTTGAGATTTTTATTGTATGATATTTAAAAATATTATCTACAACAAATGTATTCAGATGCATGAAGTTTTAATGAATTCGTTTCATGACGGCCTTCGATTATCCCACCCTAACCAACACCTCCTAAAGCGCAAAGCCTCCTGACGGCTGGGATGAGTCATCCGCGGTAGTCTGACGATCTCAACAGCCGAACGAAGAGCGTAATGTAGTTACATGCATTCTCTATAGTCTGACCGATTTAAAATGCTGGTTAAATTAAATTGGAAACATTTTGACTTTTAAAATACTTCATTACAATCAAATCTGACCTTTAAAATTCTATTCTAACAATTATATTAGATTCTGGAGTGCAATTTCTCTCATAAATTTTTAAAGAAATAGTCATGAACATGAAAGTTTAAACCATTTTATTTTGAAAGTATTTCTACAAGAAATATACAAGCTCTGACAAAGAAAAAAAAAAATTCAAATCAATAGATATTCTAAATGCAATATATATACAATTTCTCTCATAAATATTAAAAGGAATTGTCAAGTATAAGATAGTTTAAATAATTTTATTTAAAATAGTTTTAGATGAAGTATGCAAGTTCTGACAAAATGGCTAATTAAAAAAAAAAAAAAATTCTGGAGAAAATTATTTACAATTTCTCATAAATTTCATAGAACAGATTATGAATAGATAAGTTAAGTCAATTTATTAAAAAAGATTTTTACTTCTTAAAAGCAAGTAAGGGCTTTTTAAATTTTTGAATGAATTCGAACAATGTAAACAAAATTATTAGCTAGGTAAGTTAGAAATGCATAATAGCAAACATACTTATTATATTACAAGATGTACACAACATTGCTAATAAACTATATTATAAATACTTAATAACAAATTATGTAAAAATACATTACATAAATCAACAGTGAGAAGGTGTTGCCCTAACCCCTCCCATTCTCTGACTGAGCTATAGAAAAAACAGCCCCGGTCAATGATGAATTTCACGGCATTGATGTTTTAACAGATCCCCTTGATAATAGAATTGAGCTTTGTATTCCTCCTCGTGAAAACTTACCAAGAAAACGGACACGAATTAACAATAATGCCTAGAAAGGCTAGAACTGTGCGAAGAGTTTTCAAAATGGGATATCAAAAATGTTCATTGCAACTATTTCCCTTCCCTTTTTCTTTATCTAAAATGATTTAAAACGATAATGTGCAAGAGCAATAGGCTTATATTTTATGTAAAAATAAAATTATTTTCATGTTTTATAATCTACGTTCTTTGCAGGGCCTGACTAAGGCAGGGGCATACGGGGCAGTTGCCTCGGACCCCCTCATAATTGGGGGGGGGGCGATTCGTATATAATTAATGTTTCCTTCTTAAATGAATCTAAAAAAGTAGTGAAGCAGAGGGGGGCCCCCAAAGAAGTTTTTGTCCCGAGCCAAAACTAAGCTAAGTCGGGCCCTGATTTGTACCATTGTTGTAATGGTAATAAGGAAAATGATGGTCATGTCAATATAATAATGGTAATATAATGATGAAAATTTTAAGCCTTCAACATTTGTTCAAATTATCCATTTCTAGAAATCTGGATATGTCGATATTTTGGGATCTCTATGTCAATGAACCTTAACTCAAACCTTTTCTTGAAGATGTTAGTGAATAATTAACTGTTATCTGGTCCAAATGTTAAATTTTATGTTCTGGATCATCTCTTCGAAAATATTACCTGCTTAAATTTTCCTGTGTGTGAAATGAAATAGAGGTGATTTTTTAAAACTATAACAAGAGAAGAAACTTAAATTCCACGAGAGAGGACTGTTACTTTTCCACAATCACTTGCAAACTTGCTCTCATTTTGAGCAAAAAAAAAGGGGGGGAGAGAGAAAACAACGGTTTCGTGAAATAATTTCTTCTTAGCAAAATGAAGCTTGTATTTTTAGCTCTTTTAAAAGAACTTGAAATTCACCCTTACTCTCAGCGTGGGATTGAAACAAGTCTAAATCTGTCAGGTCATCGTTGGTTATGAACTTGGCAATAACAACATAAAGAAGTTGTATAAAATGTTTATAGGTCATTTTGTTTAGAATGCTTTAGTTGCATTCTTAATTGAAAAAAGTTCCTTAAAAACTCAGCTTTCTGTCCAATGTTATGTTTGAAATTTTATTAATTTACCTACATAAACTATATTTTGCTCGAAAAGAACAACAAAGTTTGGGAATTCTTTCCGTTTTATTTTTAAATCATTTGAAATTAATTTATTTTTAGAATAAAATCATCAATTTAGAAATAAGAAAAAAATGCGATGAAGATGGTTGAAGTCAAAATTTTGGTATAACAGTTGGTACCATTAGCGACATATATTTTGCGAAACAAAACAACCATAAATCACATACGATAATTACAGAGCGGATGTCGCTAATCTATCCAAGGTTTTGCATCAGTAATGTATTTTAGAAAGTTTGATGTTGTAGCCATTTATTCTCAACATCATTTATGTTAATCTTAGTATATGTAAATGTGCTTCTGAAAATCTTTCTTTATTCGTATTAATTTTTTATTATTATCTTTATTACTTCTTTCTTACAAGTGCTAATGAAATGTACATATTTTTAACTTGTAGCTTCGCTATTTATTATTATTGTTTAGTTTTAAAAGCTAATTCCGTGCTTTTGCTTTAGAAATTCTTAAAATATAGACTACCTTTAAGTTCTCTTGTTTTGAGGAGCTTATTTTCACCATTTGTATTTAAAATAAATTTAATCTGCTGTTCTGAAACACAGTAATTAATACATTGAAGGCTATATTATGGAAATTTTTTCTTTGGGTTTGCAAATCTTTCCTTAATATTGATACTTTTTTTAAATATATAGATGCAGAATTTATTTGGGAAAATGATAAGACATGGTGACATTGAACATTCTGTCGATATGCTACCGTTTATATAATATCATGTGAGGCTTTTTTATAGCTTCAAAATGCTCGAGCAGAAAATTGGCGATTTATCGCTTTTGAGCTTCTCGCTTTTAGAATTAATTAGAAAATGATAGAGAAGGGGGCCATATTTGGCGATTTATTGCCAGCAACAAAAAGTTACATCTTGGCACGAATGTCCGCCTTGTACCGATTCTACTGTTTGATCAAAGGACAAGGTCGTTAGAATTTATCGCCCGAAGAAGCACAGAGAAGAAAATAGGAATAAACGCCAAACAGCGTGAGGAGGTATCGATATATACAAATTTTCAGTTTTTCTTACTGGCAAAAAAAAGTTTTGGTTGGAGGAGGAAATCATTGCTTTTTAAATATCGAAGCATATGTAATCTGATAATCGCGCGATTGTTTTAAATTGGGTTAAACTGGTTTTTTACAATTTTTTAGAACTCGATTGGTTTTGAGATGCTCAAAGACCATCGCTTCTCTCGATGTTTTTTGGTGATTGTGAAATATGAATCGTTTGAGAACATGTTTTTACGACTCACCACGATTATCACGTATTTTTTTAAAAAATAATGTTCTCGCATAATAAATTTACAATGGCATATTTCATTTCTTTTTCTTTAAAAAAAATCAGTGAAGAATTTTGACAATAGTTAATGTTAAATTTCTGATCATATTGAGACAAAGGATATGTTTTAAAAATCATCTGTGATGTGAGCATTAGTAATTGTATTATCCAAGTGTCTCCATCAATGGCCATATCATCGTGTTATCATACTTAAAGCCAAAATTTCTCTCTTTTTTTTTCTTCCTTTATTTAGATGCATTTATTAGATGCATTTTGCTGATAAAAATAATGCACGTAAAACTACACGTGCAGATTTTTTCTGTTGTCCATAAAATTTAAGTTGCTCTGTACATAATTCTGGTAAAAAGTTTCCTACATTTTTTTTGTTTAATTTTATTTCTCTTCTATTTTCCTTATCAAAGTTTTTACCTTAACCATCTTTTATGTGCGTGATTTTTTCTAAATATTTCTTGTAGCATCATTATACGATAAATTTCTATTGTCAGTGATAGGCTCGAAATTATTCTGGATCACGATCCAGTTGATGTTTGTTGTATTCGTGGACTTTGTTCTAGAATAAAAAAAAATGCAAATGTTGAATTGTCAAAAGTTTTCTCTCGACTTAAAATACTGATAAAAGTGCATTAGCTTTGATAATAAATATAATCGCATTCTTACTATTTGAAATATTTTGCTACACACTTTTAAGAATAGATTTTAAGCCCTTTTTCTTATTGTTTTTAAATGAAAATAAAATGAGAAATTTCATTTTAATAATTACTTTTATAATTCAAAAAAAAAAAACCACTTTACGTCGTTTTTTTTAACAAGTTTAATTCATTGCATGTTTCTACTAGAAGTGCTATAAAAAATTTGCTAATTGAAATTTTAGAGCTTTGGAATAACACACACGCATTGTAACACTATTGTTAAGATAATCAAATCAGTTCAGTTAAATAAAAACGATAAATATTTTGTTTACTACTATTTGAATACACGCAAACGATTCTGACACCCATAACGCAGACGTCTTGTTTTGAAAGAGGAAACTGTATGTAGAAATCAGCTTTATAATGCTTCGTGTAGTCTTTTGGCTACGCATTTTTTCTATTTATAAGCTTTACACGACTGTTTCAAAGGGTAACAATGAGTGTGTGGAAATCCTTTTTTAAATGCGTCTTGATAAACATTTACAGAAAATACCGATATATATAACAAGCGGAACTAGAATTAAATTCAATTGGGAACTTAAAAATTTTAAGATGGCTTTTGTATGAATAATTCTACCATTAAAAATGCTATCAAAAGATTTTATTTCCATTGTAAAAAAATAGATAAAAAAAAGGACTTTTATTTTTATTGCAGAATTATTTTAATGCGATTTATGCCTCTAGGATATTGCTTAATTCATAATGTAGTCAGATAATTTTATTAAAATATCGCCAGTAAAAAAATTAACTAAATTTTTTTAAAAAATTAGTATATTATATGTCGTTATTCAAAACGCATGTTTTTTTTTTTTTTTCGTAAAAAAATAATGAATTTAAGAGTTAAAAGTCAGTTTTGCAAAAACAGTGAACAAAAAATATTTTTAACTAATGGGAAATTATCAAATGACTCGAGATTTTTTTATAGAATTTAAATTTTTGCTTCTAATTTAGAACAGAAAAATACTATATTATTTTTATAAAATAAGAATAAACTTTATTTTTAAATCGGAAATGTACGTCATCTGTCGAAATCCTTTGTTTTAAATTAATCTGTTATTATTTTTATAGAACTTTCGATTTACATAGGAACATTCTTGTACAATTTTACTACAGAGCTCGTGCACAATTTAAATGCTTTTTTTAGAGCATTTTTGTCTGTTTCTGACAAAATTTGAGAATTTGAAATGCTTGAAATAAAAATTTAACGAAATTATTTTTTCTAAATTAATGTAACAATTTTTAAATTGCAATTTAACGATATAAAGAATAAATTTTTCATATTCCTTTAGAAAGACTTAATAGATATTGATCCTTAGACCTAATAGATATTAATTCTATTACCGTAGCCTATTTTAATGATTATATAGTCGTGTTTATATTATAAATCTGAGGTGTTAAATTTCTTGAATGATCAGTGAAACCCGTGAAGATTATTTTATATTCCTAAATGAATTGTTAGATAAATGAACCCCAAATCTCAGTAAACTCTTTCGTTGTATGTATCAGTATGTTATTCGAAAATGCTGATTTTCTGAAAGCCAAGTGTGGCATTTGTAAGGCTGCAGACATTACATAACTTCCTATACATCAACTGATGTCGCTTCAGCTTCTGTCGTAAAAAAAGAAAAGCTGGATGGATGACCGATTTATTTTCGCATCTTGAAGGGAAAACACGTCTTGGAATTCTTTACTTCTGGTACTTCTACAGTGATAGCTTTTAAGAATTTCCGAAATGGACGAATATGTTTTTTCTCTGTCTCTCTTGGAAGGGTACTTGACTAAGGAAAATAGATAATTTTAGTCCAAAAATTTCCAAATAATTTGCAGCTCTTGGGAAATAAAAATAATTGAAAAATGAATTCTTTTTAAATTCCTACTATTAATTTACACACTATATATCTCAAATTTTCAATTTTTAATAAAATGCTTTTTGTTCATCCACTCAAGTTCTAATACAATTTTTTAAAACTTATAGTGGATGATGATGTAAACACGTTTCTTCAAATATTAATTCATTTTTAATACTTTAAATAGAGTTTTAGCTGTATGTAATAAAAATTTAAATTAATAAGCAGTAGCTCAATCGGTAAAATACGAGGATTTCAGTATTTTTCTGATGAAGGTGAAGAATGCGAGTCCAATTCTTTGATCTAATATTTATATTAATTGTAATTATTTAATAAAAAGTAACTAAAATAAAAATTTTCTTTGTTGACCTCAGTAGGAATTGACTTTTTTTATATTACTTGTTATTAACTACGTGATATACTCAGTGTTCTTTTAAGATGAAAATGTTTGCTATATTTAATTTTAACTTGATAATGTTTCCGATAAAACAATGAAATATATTGTTTTATCTTTTCTTTTTAAAGATCATAATTACTGCAGACAAACTTTAAATTTAATGGTTTGTCGAAAAATGAACTGTTCAGTGATTCTTCAATTTTTATCCCCCCCCGTAATTGTCTTTTAATTGATGAATAATTTTTTCTAATTGAATTGATGAATATAGAATCTTTGTTTTTATGATTACAAATGTAATTATTGAATTGATTGCTATGAAGCCTTTATCGTATTTTACTTATATGGAACTTATAATTAAAATATGAAGAAAATCTATTCTTTAGTGATTTGACTTGTTTATATTTAACTATGAATATTTAACTATGGATATTATTGCAACATTTAAGTAGACTTATACATTAATTCGGGTGAATTTAACCGTTTAAAAGGCAGGGTTTTTTTCTAGTCATGGTACATTAAATTAGTTTTAGGATTAAGATTGGCTTAAGTAAAGTGATTCGTTTAGCTTATTAAATAAGATTAATTAACGCGGTTAATTAGTAATTAAGTTACAAATCAAGATACACCATTGTATGCGAGATAAGGAACTGGAACATCCTTGTTTTTTTTTTTTTTTTTTTTTTTTTTAATTTCAAAATTTGCCAGAACTTGAGTTAATCTACATAATTTCACCCAAAAACTGAAAAATTTGGTGGGTCCTTGAAAAGATTAAAATAATGCAAGTAAATCTAACAATACTCTTTCATTGACTTTATAAAAGGTTCGGCTGTTCTTTGAACAATTTCATCTTGGTTCTAGCTTCGTCGTGTGAATGTCACTGAATCTCCCTTCCCCCTTTACAAATTTGGTGCTGTTCCAATTTTTTTTTAGTAATAATAAAAATATTCACTATCCTGTGCAGTTTCAAAAACTTCATTCCAGTTGCCCGTCTGTGAATCCTCAAATCGAAACCTGCATATTAAACCGGATGACCTAGAAGAGTTTTCAGTAACCATACCCATTCGTGTTACAGCACAAGCTGCCTCGGTATTCGGAAACGCTTTGATTTCAACCCTTGACGTCCTCTTCCTCGGTTTATTTTGAGTACTTCTCTTGAGCGTTGTGTGTGTTGACGCCCTTCTCCGGCTTGCGCAACGCGCGCGACCTTCGTTGTCAAGGTGCGTGACATCGGTGGATTGTTTTCCCCACCCGGGTTGCGTTCTCTAATCCTGCGCCTCGTGTTACTGCGGATTGGAGTCTATCTGCTCTTACATAAATCACATAATGAAACTGGATTACTTTTTCTTCCCCCTGAAATGTGAACCAGTTTTTCGTAATCCAGAATAGTTGCTATTCGTTTTCAGTTCGTTGCTGTGACGGTGAAACATTTTTTTTATTCGGTTATATTTGAAGGAGTAAGACGTATTTAAATTAATTAATTTTGATACTTATACCTTGTAAAATATTTCAGAGGGAAAGGGGGGGGTTTACTCTATAATATTCTTTTTCCTAAAGATGATAATCCTCCCCCTTCCTCCTATGATACTTAGTAACATTGTTTAAAAGTAAATCTTTCTTATCTAACAGTTTAAAAATTTTCTTTTAATTGCAGTTATTTAATTATAAAAATTCCTTTTTTAACTTTTGTAGTAATTTACCGTCAGCAGACTGTGTCGACTTTTTAAAAATACCGAGAAACAATTTGTAAAATTTAAATTTAAAAAAAAAACATTTTTCAAATTTATTTGCGAGGGTTCTTATAAAAGTACATTTCATTAGGTAGGGATTATTACACAAAATAATTCATTTCTTAAATATTTTTATTTTTTCCCGTCAAAAATAGAACGAATTGAATATTTGATTTCTCAGCGAAGGTCTGATTTTCAGAATGAGGAAAAACGGATTTTCAGAATTTAAAATTAGCACATTTTTTAAGAGATGGGAATGTGCTCCCCGGAGCTGTATTTGAAATTTTAATTAAAAATTAAGCAAAAAATTGCCCTTTTCCCACTATAATATAATTATCAAATTTATTAGAATACCAAAATTTTGCCTTATATTTTTCTTTTTAATTTTTTTGCTACTTTAAGACTGGTCTGCCAAAAACTTATTTTCGGCTCTCGTAATAAAGATAACTGTATTTGAGAAGTATTTACCAACCGATTGGAACCAAAGTTTGACTCAGAATTATATCTACAGTCACCAAAATCGGATACCAACTTTAATGTAGATATCTAGCCATAAGTCAATATAAGTGATTGCGTTTACATATTTCTGAAAGTACAGAGGTCAACCCCTTGACGAATTTGGCTCAAATTTTGTTAGATGTATGCACTATGTATGTTAAATCTGTGTACCAAATTTTATTTATCTAGCTCATTCCATTTTGTTGTCACTATGTTAAATTTATAGGAGAACCACCGGACTTTCTGATTGGATTTTGCTCAAAATTTGATAGAAATCCAAAGATTTGATCTAAAGATCGTATACCAAATTCTGTCTCTCTAGGTTTTAGAGCTATTTTTGTCATTGATTGGAAGATTTAAAGTCAAAAATGTATTTTTCGAACTCGTAGGTCTAAAACGTGGAGTTTTATCAAAATCTCTATCTGCATTTTTTTTAAAGTGATGATTTCTGAATACTTTGTATATGAGAAAGTAAAACAAGTAATATATTTTTAAAAGTCAATTCCTACTTAGGTTAACAAAGAATTTTTATTTTAATTACTTTTTTATTGAATAATTACAATTAATATTAATAATTTATAAAAAAAGTTATTGATTTTTGCAAGAATTGAACTCTTATTCTTCACCTTCACGCGAAAATACTGAAAAATTTGAACAAGATATATAAACATACAAGGTTTCGATGCCCGTTGCAGAAAATTAACGGAAAATAGAAAAAAAAATATCAATAAATGCAGTAATATGGAATGCACTAAAAATTTTATCGAAAATGAAGAAAATAGGCAAAAGAAATAAGTACAGCAAGAAAAGAAATCAAGAGAAATGAATAGGAAATAACGAATTATATTAACACAAGAACAGCATAAGAAAAAAATTTAATAAACATTCCTTTAGAATAGTAAGATAATACTAAAAGAACACCGGAAATAGAAAAATAAAGACAAACGATTCAAAAAGCTCAGGCAGATGTTTTCAGATTTTTTATTTTTGAGCGGAAAAGTTAGTTTTTAATTAATGAAAAAAGAACCACTCAATTGACCGGAATAAAAATTAGCCTATGTTCTTCTGTAGACTATAATCTCTGTGCGAAATTTCATTGAATTTCCTTCAGCCGTTCTGGCGTGATCGAACCCCATCATCCATCCAAACTTTCACATTTATAACAGTAGTATAGATACAAGAAGAGTGTGAATTAATAGTAGAAATTGAAAGAAAAAAAAATCTCTAGGTAGCTAGCGAAAACGAATAGTCGGGAACATTTGTTCTGACTTGTTTCAAAATAAAAAGTTAATGGCTCTTTCTTGACGAAATTAGTCGATTTGCTGACGGGCTGCTTGAGATTCATTCGTGGGCATCGGAACAAACGCAAATCCACTCGGAAGTATCGGCAAGAAGAGGGGAAGGAACTTGTTACGCACCTGTCCTTGAGTCACGGCGCTGTTTGTTGCTACGAGCTTGCGTAATATTTTTCAGACTTCAGAATGGTGCATGCGATTTACTTCTCTGTTTAGGCTGCCAGATCCAACAGCAACTTGGCCCCGTGCCGCCTTTTTTAAAATCGTTTCTCTGAGAAAACTCGCATCCCACATAGGTTGGAGTTTTTGCATAATAACGCGCAAGTACCGAAAAATGGAGAATTGCCGGAAGTTGCGCAAGTTTATCAAATTTTAAATAATTTTGTTCACATAATCAACTTTAAAAATATGAAGTAAAAAAATCTTTCTTGCAAAGTTAACTAATAAGAAATTCCTTAATTTACTATAAAAAATTATGAAAATTTCATTTATTTTTCTTTAAAATCAAGTTCATAAGAATTTTATATAAAGGAATTTTACAACTTATTGCACTAAGATAGGCTGTCCATTGTTTCAAAATTGTTCATGTCAAAATTAGTATAATAAAGAATTCTTATCAGTTTGCCTGCATCTCTTTTGTCAAAACAGGAAGAAGCAAATGAGAACAGCTGTCATGGAACATTATTTTTATTACAGCCATTTTTATTAATATTTAGAAGATTTTTAAAGATAAGATTCAGAAGATTAAAAATGGAAGAAAAAGAATCAAGTTAAATATACAGATAATCTCTTAGAACACTAGACTAGATAATTGTGTCTAGTGTTCTAAGAACACCAGCATTAGATAATTGTGTTGCACAGCTGGTAAATATTAAGTATACCAAAAACATTGAAGATAATTATTTTTAAAATCTTACTATTAATACAATTACATAGGTAAAAGGAAAATTGCACTATTTCATAAATATCTAAATGCCTGTCAATTCAGAAATTATCACAAAATTCGGTTTCTCTTTGCTTATCCTTTTCTTATGTAGTAATTATCGACAATTTTAAATGCTCCTCCTTCAATATGTAAATGAAAGTTTGTTAGTTGAGCAATTATTATATAAGATGTGTTAATTATATTTGTGTTCAAAAAATAAAATGGAAATTTATTAATTCAATACTTTTTTTATAGACCTCATGATACTCCATTTGAAGATGGCACCTTTAAGCTAACGCTAGAATTTACTGAAGAGTACCCTAATAAACCTCCTACAGTACGATTTGTATCTAAAATGTTTCATCCAAATGGTGAGTAAACTGTATGACTCCTTTGTTCCTTAAATATTTTAGTGCAAAAAATATTTTGTGAAAAAAAAGTTAGATTGAACTCTAAATTTTCTTAAAAGGGTTAGGCCTCTGTAATATTTGACAGACTATTGTTTTATTCACCAAGTCTTAATATAATTTTGAAGTAACTTCTATGGTAATTGATTTTGATAGTGGAAAGACTTGTGATTAAAACTGAATATTTTAGTCAGGGCATCATCTTAAAAGGTGCTATTTTCATTTAAGTAGGTGGACAGGAAACAAAGTGTCTTCAAGTAGTTTATTCCAGTTCCAAAAAAGAATTCTTTCTATTATTTACACACTGGATATAACAAGAGTTGCATGTAATTTGCATTTATTTTCTAATTACATTTTCTTTATTACCATGAAGATATAGTTAAAAAGGGGAGAGGTAATCTGATTAGATAGATAGGAGAAATCTCAGGCTCAAATTGTAGCAATGAAGTGTCATTGAAAATACAAAAATCATGAGGGTAGGGCCAATTATAAAGACATCTATTATTGAAATAACAAATGAGTGGTTTCTGTTGACGAAACACATGAACTACTGTAGCTTTTTCATTTATTTGTCTTGCTTGATATATGCAAATCTAGTAATGTTTCCTAATAGCTTTTTTTATCACAGATATTAAAAAAATTACATGTTCTCTGAAAGTTAAAATGGTGATTTTCCATCAACTTTTCATTATCACAAGGTCATCATAAAGCTTAACTCATTTTGAACAGATTATCTCCACTTAGCAATGTTTTCCCTATTCCATCTTGTAGATCCATAAATAATTATGCAGTCATTTTTGTGCTGTATGCTATCTCATTTAATGTTAAAAAATTACTGTTATATGTTTTTTAAAAATGAATAGATATAAAATTAAATCTTATTTTACTGTAAAAGCATAAATAATCCCTTGTAGAAAAAAAAATGAATTTGAATGTAAAAATGGAAATAACCCTTTTTAAAAATGGGAAATATAGTTGTAATGCATATCTGTGCCTTAGAAAGACATCATCTTACAAACCAAACATACATGATGGTTCCCCCCTCCCTTTTCCTTTTCATTTTCATTCCAGCTTTTATGGGGAGGAAAAAATACAGGAAGAGGTTTTTTAAAGTTAAATGATTAATATTTTTCAATCATTATTAATTTTGAATTCAAAGCACAATTTTATGATTTTCTCTTCTTTGATATTTGTTTACAAGCTGTTTTTGTATGAGTAATCAATTTCCGAATTTCACATTTCTATAAGTGAGTAATTATGTCTATAAAGATTAGGCTAAATATATTTTACTATAATTGTTTTATTTTATTTTCAAAGAGAGTTTTTACAGAGACACTATTTGATAAGTTTTGTAAATATAATTTTTCCCCATCTTACACTAGAATGTTATTCTTTCTTTGATGTAATTAGTAAATATTTACATTTAAAAATAATAGAATAAGATTTAATTATTAACTAAATATTTGATAAATTGTATTGCTGATTTCCTACTGTATATAGAATCTGAAAATTGTAATTAAACATTGGCTGGGAAAGAATTGTTTTGTAACTGATAAAAGTAATTTTATATATAAATTTTATATTATTTTGTTACTTTTCCAAACCTATTTATGCTGAAAACAAAATTCTTTTTTTTTTAAAAAAAATAGGTGTTATAATTAACATTAATCCCACCTTGAATTATCAAATGTCCATTTTCTAATGGTAGTTCTAATAAGTTGGTGAAATGCTTGTAGATTTATGTTGTCCTATATGTTGGTGAAGAGTGTAGATTTAGTGTTAAAACTTGCCTGCCTTTGCATTAATTAGCTTGAATAAAAGTCTTTATGTTGATCTAATTGCTCGTGCTTTCTTTCACTCTTTAGATGGCAGATGAGGAAAGCATGCATTGTTCAATGTATTTGAAATAATTTAAAAAACTAATCTGTTAGCTTTAAACATATTTATATACATATTATTCTTTCTTGAAATTTAAATTAATCATTTGAATTTTTGAGAAAGTAGTTCTCTCATCATTTTTGTTTTAAAAATCGTTCAAATTTCCATAAATATGATATGTCATATGTATCTAGAATCTAAATATTTGATTAAATTAAATATTTTCTGCAACTGTCTCAATTTTAATGGCATTTTTTTTTCTATGGTTCCAAATCCTGTTACAAATTTTCAGTATAAATATATAATTTTTTTAAAGTAATGTTGTAATGTATCCAATACTGTTATACTAATATCATATTTGTGTTTCTTTTACAGTATATGCAGATGGTAGTATTTGTTTGGACATTCTTCAAAACCGGTGGAGTCCTACATATGATGTATCTGCTATTTTGACATCTATACAGGTAAAGCACTATATATATATATATATATATATATATATTATACACATTTAAGAGCTATGCAATATCTTGGCTAAATCCTGTATTAAGTGCATTTTATGCTGCTTTATTTATTTTTTTATTTCAACACTTTATCTCTCAAATTAAATTTACATTTTGTTTATTACTATTTTTAAATATTCTATAAATTTTCTGTATTCATATTCTTGGAACTCGCATGCAGCTTGCAAATTATTGTTAGAAATGTAATTTCTCTGATTTTTTCTAAAATATTAGAGAACTTGTGCTTATAACATTTTATTTAATGTTAGAAGAAAAAAAAACTTTTTATTGCCAAAGGAGCTTTTTAAAATTTTCCATCTGCACTTATACCTGGATTGTGATTTCATGTAAAACTTGGTAGAGCAATAAATGAAAATTTAAAAATTTTCAAAATCATGTGTGACAAAATTAGGTATGAAATATAGGAATCCAGCTTGAGGAACTGACTAACAAAACAAAACATAATTAGAAAAATTAATTAAAATAATCTAATAGCCTATAAATTTCAAAATCTTTTATTGAAACTGAATTTTGAACTGTTGGCATATATTGAATAAATTATTATTACTATCGGTATAGGTACTTTACTATATTATAAAAAATGGTGATATAGATAGAACTAAAAAAAAATTAAGGTAGCATAGGAACATGAACTACAAGAATTTATCTGAGAATTAATATTCTTTTTGTTAATGTGAATTTATTATTAAAAATATTTCACCATTTTAAATTTAGATGCTTCAATTTGAACTCTATCGGTTCATTTGTAAATTAGTAAGGATGAGGTTGGAACATCGTTTTTTAAATGCTTATAATTAACCTTTTGTTTCAAATCAAAATATAATTAGAAAAAAGGGTACTGCTTATTTATAATTTAGGTATCACTGATTTTGTTGAGTAGAAAAAGAAAAGTTAATAATCAACTAGATGCTATCAATTATTGGAAATTAAATTTCCATTGGTTGTATAATACTTTCATAATTATGACTTATTCAGGGGCTGAAATTTCAAAATATGTAATAAAATGATTATTCAAGATGATTCTTCATCTAAATTAGAAGTTGACTTGGAGATGTTAATATAAATATATAAAAAATATAAACATTTGTTCATATTGAAAATAATCAATATTCATTATTTTTTGAAATGATCTTAAGGCAGATGGAATGCTTGAAGAAAATATATTTGAGAGGAAAATTGCAATTGTGTTGTATAGCGAGAAAATATTTGATTGCCATACATAACATATATTTCACTTAGTGTATAATTATTATAATGGGCTAATGGAATTTTTTCTTTTTGTAGTCTCTATTGGATGAACCAAATCCTAATAGCCCTGCAAATAGTCTAGCTGCTCAGCTTTATCAAGAAAATCGCCGAGAGTATGAAAAGAGGGTTGCTACCATTGTGGAACAGAGCTGGTTAAATTTTAATGATGACGAAGAAAAGGAACCAAAGAAAGATTCTTAGAAATAACCCTTTTTAGCCCTTCGCCAGTGGAGGAAAGATTTCCAGTGGTGTCCGCACTTAGTGCTCGTTTGTATGGGTGTGGCCTTGTGTGCTTTGCAATGAACACGTCAAAACTTTTATGCCGTACGTGACCACGTTGCAGGTGACTGCAAGGTCGTGAATTGTGTTATGTATATGTATTTTGTTTGCAATGTGAAAAAAAAAATTACCTAAAAACCCAGCTTATACTTTTTATATATATAATAAGGTATGTTAAAGTACCCTATATTTCTCCCAAACATTTTAGGATACTCATCAATTTGTATATTGTGTTGTATTGTTCAATATTAGTGGAAATTGTTATCTAAATTTTTTTTTATTTAAAGAAAAAGGAATCCTGTACACACCAATCATTGTATATTTTATTTCTTGAACATTTTTTGGTTCCTTTTGTCATTCATACTTTTACATTATAGGAGAAAAAATATTAGTAAATTAATTTGTATTTTTAAAAAAAGTATTGCTCCAGGTTTACTCGTTCTAGACTAGCATCTTTTGTTTCTAACTTTTTAAAAGTTAGACCTAGTGTTATAGAAATTAGAGTTCTGAGTTTCGTGGACAAATACGCTGGAAATGCAGTCAGAAATTACTGTTGTGCATATTGTAGAGTAACACCGTGCAATCGAGTACCTATATACCTGTGCTTTCAACAAAGACTTTTACTCTTGAAATACTCTTTTCGTGTACTCCAGCAACAAAGCATGATCAGTTTTTGAAAATGGCACTCTTTTATGACACCTTAGCCTGGATTTAAATTAGTATCAATTTCCCACAACAAAATTGGATCTAAATTTATTTTTCTCTTCAAGCATGTATTAATTGTTCTCAAATTTCTAAATGTATATTGGTAACATATGTAGACAAATTCTCATCATATATATTCTTTTTCATGAAGTGTGTACAGTGTGAAAACATTTTCCAGTATTAATACACTCAAGGCAACAGGATTTGTTAAATTACAGTATCATTTGCTGTATAGAAGCTAATGCAGATAAATGCTTGTACAGAAAATCATGGGTATCCAATTGTAAATTTAGAGGTGAATGTGGGAAAAAGTAAATAAAGCTGTTTGCTTGTTATCAAATCTTAATTCATTCAACTCGAAATGTGGACACTTTTTCTAAAGATGTTCAAATTCCAAACAATACAGTTGGTTCCTGACTGGTTGTTTATTCTCTTTAGCATTTTGTAATCATTTTAGGTTAGTTGGGCAAGTCATGTTCAATATTCGTGAGTACACCTGGAGATTGTTTTGTGCAGTTTGATTTAAAGCACTACCATTTGTGTGGTTCACATTTTGATTTTTAATTCTTTTGTTTTTATGTAATTGAATTAATAAAATCTTTTTCTGCAAAGTAACAACACGACTAAAATATGTATAAAAAATACTTTATTGTTGAACAACTTCCAGTGCAAAATAAACTGTACATCCTTTAAATAAACATTCTAGCAATAAATGTAAGTATTTTAGACAACTTCTGGATCTGGCAATATTTACATTTCTTTAAAAGTTCATGTCTATATTTTATATTTCAAGTGGTCGCTGTGGCAGACAGAGATTGTAGAAAGCAGTCTGATCCCAAAATTGAATGCCTTTCCATCCACACCAACCCTGTATTTAAAAAATGTTTAAATAAGTATAAAATCAAATACCAAATAAAAATACATGAATCTGCACAATATTTTTACCTTTTTCATAGAAGTTTCACAAAGGTAACATAATTAAGTGTATAGAAAATTATTAGATCTGAATAAAGGGTAAATTGAAATAATGTTTTATACTGAAACAGGAAAGAAAAGGTTGACATCAGTGCATCGTGCCCTTCTTCCAATCAGTTTTAGAATTTAACAATTTCAAGAAGTGTAAAACTTTCATTTACTTTGCCATTATGATTAACAGCATTATTTTAAATGTTTTAAAAACATACAATTGATTACTTAACCCAAGTCTGAAAAACTTAAACTATTTATACAAAGTTGTCAATATGTTTTTGAAATTAGATTCATCACTATCCATCTATTTAATTTTAAGCAGAAAACAAGAATACAGATTTTCATATTATTTATCTTGCATTTTAAATGTATTGAATCTATAAGCACTACAAATCACTCTTTATCAGATATATTAAAAGGAAAACAATACAGCATAATGAAATCATGCATTTCAGGGGGGGGGGTAACTCAAATATAGCTCATTTAGTAAATAGATAAATCTAAGAACTATGGGTAAGTAAATTATTTATTACATGGAAACTATTGCACCAAATTTGTTACTATCATAATTTTATTGTTATAAGCATTATGTACATCTATCAAAGTTCTGCTGGAGAAAGCATTAATTTATGTATAAGGAACCTTATTCCCCCCCCCCCCATTATGCAAAATTATTAGCATATACAATAATAACACTATAATACATTTTTAATTGTACACATTTAAACAATATAAGATTCAGTGGAAAACTTCAGACTGTTTAGCAGAATTCAACAATTTTATATAAATGTAATTTGGATGGGAAAAGCCAATCTTTCAGTGTTCACATAGCATATTTTTTCCAGGTACTCCTAAAGGTCATTTCAGGTGCCACAGATTGGAAAATACTAATCAAATAATTTTTAAAGAGGGGTAATGAAGGGTTTAATATCTTCTACATGAGGGGAATATATCAAAACTGTTCGTTGTCATTTGTACGAGATGTATAATCAAATCAAATATATTGATTCTGAGAACCAGGGAAATACTTCCATGGCATCAAATTTTCTTCTTCTCTTTTTCGACGATTTCGTTTTAAAATCGATACGGCACGACTTAAACTAAAAAGTTTTGTCTGTTAACTTTTTGTTTAAAAAAACAACAATACAAGAATAGCGTTGGGGAAAAAATCTTATATAACCGCATGTTTATGTTTAAAGGTGAAGTTGAAGCGTTCACAAACGGAGATTAACAAATTCGACCTGATTTTGCGTTTATGTAAGCGTTATAAGATATATTTAAGCAACTTGTAAAATCTGGTTACTTTATCATTCTCCCTATACAGTCTTTTACATCTTGTAACTAATTGTCAGTTAGAATAAAAATAAACCTGCCTTATTCAAAACAGTATGCAGATCTTCACTACCAGTGTAATGTGGATCCAAAATGAGGAACTTAAGATCTCCAGTATCTTCATTAAAATCTACTCCTATTATTGTATGAGCTAGAACTCCTCCACCTGAAAAATAAATCATTCATATACATCACAATTCTGAATTTATCAATTAATATTGAACATTGTTAATACAAAAAATATAAAATGAACAAAAATTTATTTTTGAGGAAGCTTTCTTTGTAAGAAAAACCACATGATATAATTAGTAGGAATAGTCCCTCCCCCCCAATACTTTCTAATAAAGGTGTTATCTCAGAGATAGTCTTGCCTTTGTATTGGAGAACAATAGTTAGAAAATATTAACCTTTGGTTTAAATTTAGCATTTTTGCTAAATCTGTCATGAAATCCCAAGATTTATTTTATTTATTATTATTATTTTGCATTAAATTTCTAACAGGCACTTAACAGTATCTGAAAATTAAACTTGTGTGTTAGATGCACTGTTTCAAGTTGACTGAAATGAAAATTTGACAAAGTATTATATTTTGGAGTATAAAATTCTAAATCAAATTTCAGTCAGCATTTTTAAAGTTATATTTATGAGCTCCTGAAAATACAGACGATTTTGTTTCCTAATATAACAGGTATCTATACATATTACATGTTAGATCAGAAGTTTGATGGAAATCTACAAATTTGATGTAAAAACTAAATAGCAAATTTCACCCAAAGCATTTTTGAGTTATTTTTGTACAAAAAAGTAAAATATGAAAATTATACCTTGGCTAATTATTATTATTTACCTTTCAAGCCAAGAAGTGAGTTATCTATTCAGAAATTTATATAATTAAATAAAAATTAATCCATGAAATCCTTTATTGATACTTTACCAGACCAGACCATATTACAAGTGAGCTTAAATGAAAGATTTTTAGGATTACAAGACAAAAATATGGGATAAAATTGTAGTTTTCCAGACATTCCATTTTAAATATGACTCAAAGTCTCGGAACTTAATTTGTCTACTTTTTTAGAATTAGTTTCAAAATTTGATATGGATCTACATTCTAGATGTTTAATTTGTTTACAAAATTTAGTTTTGTAGTTATGTTTACCTGCATTCAAATATAGTAAAAAGACAGTTCAAATTTTTAATAAAATTAGCAAAATGAGTGAAAAGACCATATACTAAATTTCATCCATCTAGCTCACATAATATCTGAGTAAACATACCCTAAGGCACAACTTAAAAGAATTCTGAAATATGTAATTTTATTGAAATCTCAAAATTGAGTTTTTGGGATAATTCCTTTAATAAAACTTTATATCTGAAAAAATGGAAAGAAAAATTATATATATATATTTCCTTTCTATCATACATATTTCAGCCTTTTTACTGTATGCTATATAAATACATTTATTCATTAAAAATATTACCATAAATTAGAATTAAAAATATTTTCTCCTATAAATTTAAAGTAGAGTTTTGGGAAAAAAACAATGAAAGATACAAATGAATTATGAGGAAAATCCTTTCATATATTTAGTTTCTGTCAATACTTCAATTCAGTGATTGCCTTTCTCATGTCATTTTAAGAAATGAGCTTCTTCAAATATTGAATATTGGCAGGAGAAAGTATATATTTTAAGATCTTCCTAACTTGTTTCAGTAGATAACAAGATTTGATATTTAAAAATAAATTTAACCATTAGAGCATTACAAAACAAAGCTAGCAAATTGTAAATCATTATATTTTGTTATATATAGTCGATGCTGCTTGTGGTCCAAGCCAAAGTGAACGTTGCATCTAAATTATCAATACATCATAAATGTCTTAAAAACTTTTCAATTTTATAGGAATACAAGGAGGGCAGAAAAAAAAAGAAATTATTCGTTCATTGTAATTAGAGAAATTGACACAATATGCAAAATAGGAAAAAAAATCATGTAACATGTTTTTAGGGAATTTTGAGTAATTGAAGACAATGAACATAATTGCAATATTCATCATAATCTTTTAATCACATAAATTTTTTTTTACCTGTATTGCATTAATACTATGTATACTTTGAAAGCAGATGCAATTTTAAAAGATTGACCTGCTTTTACCAGTATTGATTTTTCAAATTGGTTTAAACTATTTAATGACATATTAATTAAGACAAATAATGACAAAAAAAATAATAATGCTTCCACATGATAACTTGAAATTTGTAATCATTGATTTTCTTTTTTATTTAATTTGTTATGCATAAAAAATTATTAATAATTAATATTAGATATTCTTTTGAGTTCTGCATTAACTGAATAAATTATTCATATTAATAATGTTTATCAAAAGATACAATATGCTATTAGAATGAGTTTAAAGTCTTGTGTAATGACAAAGCAATTCGATCATTTCAGTGGAGGAGGCAATTGAAAGAAAATTGGACATACACAAAAAAGACACCTTTTTTTCAAATAAACCATATTATATCTGCAACCTCCTGATAGGTAACCCCCCCCCAAATTAAGTTCAAAGGATTTGATTTTAAGAAATATAAATATCTATTATCATTTGCAACTGATTTATTAATCATTGCATATTTTCTTTATGGTAAGATGATTATTAGGTATATGATGCCAAACAAATAAAGAACATATGAGTTCAATGGTATTATCCAGATCATTAAAATCAGGAATGATACAATTTGGTTTGTAATACCATTTTTGGTTTTGTACTAAACTAATTACATTTTTTTTAAAAAGGCTAAATGATGATGAATCATGAAATTTTTTGGTGTTTATGCAATAAATGGGCAAAGTAAGCAAATACCAGTAGCAAGTGTGAAAATCAAGAAGCAAGTACTTCTTTCAATAAAAAATTTCTTAAAGCTTTGTAACAAGCAATGTGGTTTTTATTGAAGAATCTTAACAAAACCAATACTTCTATACATTACAGCATGCTTATTGACAAAAAATAGCTGGAATCCCAAGATTTAAAAGTTATGATTGAAAAAAATAAAGGAATTATTTTTTATTTAAATTTAACTGGGTTTTATTTCATTTAATTTAAATTTCATTGTTTTATTCAATAATCATTGGGTTTAAAATTATGAAACTTTAAAAACATTCATTACCCTCTACTAAAAATAAATTATAAAAAAGAAACAAATATTTTTATGTCTATATTTTCATATTTGATAATAGATGCAGTGTAAAAACAATCCTATATTATGCAGTAAATTATATAAAAAAAGTTAACTATATTAAGAAATAAAGTGAACAAGGTAGAACTAAAATTAGACCAGAAAGTTGTCATACTTTGCAATTTAAGGATACTTCTTTTGAGATTGCATTAAAACATTGCATATGTGATGTTAACATTGTATTACTAATACCGTAATGAATTTGAAAAATGAGATCAACTAATGTACATAGATTTTTTTTAAAAAGTGATCTCATAGATATAAGTGTTACATATTATAAGGTACACAAAGTATTTTAACTATGGAACAAAATTTAAAATGCTCCCATTTTAATGGGTACTGAGTATTTTCAAGACTATGTTGAGTCTTAAAATGTAGTAAAATTGAAGCTTCATGATTATTTTACTATCACTCTGTATATTGTCTGTTTTTTATATCCCCATACATATTCCAAGAGATTATTTCATACCACACTATAAAACTCACTGAATACAGCTATAATTTAATAGAAAACAATCTATGAACAATACATTGGAAAGAATAGAAATTCAATTACTCACTATGAAAATAAGTCAAAAATTTTCACATAAGTAATTTTATTTATTTTTCTCAGATTAAATTAAAACATATTCTAGAGTTTTTTATAAGTATTTTAAATAAATTACTTGGGTTTTATGATAAATACAGAATTAAATTTTAAAACTTTTGAAATTATATGATAAATTTACACAGAAATTATACAATAAATTTAAACTGCAACACCTAAAATACTTTACACCAAATTCAAAAATATGGAAAAAAATGAATACCTGCAGATCTTTATTTTTATGAAAAATTATTCTTACTGAATGTTCAAATTCCACATTTTAAAGTAAATTCTCAGAATTTTTTAGCAGTATTAATAAGAAATGTATTAAGAGCCTGCAATACATTTTATTAAAGAAATTAAATTATTTCTCAAGAAGTGTATAGCATTTCATTTTTGATCAGTGATATTAAAATGAAATTTATCTAATATTTATTCCAATTATTTAATGTTTTCCCCTCTCCATCAAAATTTCTTCTTATTCTGCCACAATACGATTCTATAGCAAATGAGAAATATAACTGAGCGAAAGGCATCAACTATAGAAAAACCGCAAGCTGAAATGGAGAGTATTATTTAATAGACAAAAGAAAACTAAATCTTACCAATCATAACTGGTGTTCCTTGATCTCTAAAGTGATAGTATAATTCACGACCTTTACTTGCCATTTCTGCTCCAGAGCTAACAAACATGATTTTTGATTGAACCTGGATATTCATTGAAAAAAAGCAAATATTATAAATTATAAAAATAATGCATATAAATCTTAAGTTATAAGCTATTAACTAACACTAAAAAACCTACCTACTAAACCTATTAAAAAAAGTAAATATGTCTGTGTGTAAAAAGTCTGTTCAAGTACTACTTTCATTTTTTAATCATAGCTTAAGATGCAAGGAAAGACAAACAGACTTCCAAATTACCTAAAAATCTAAAATTTTGATGTAAAGTTCATAGATAAAATTTTATATATTTAATTTGTTACACTTTTGAATAACCCTGTAGCAGACAAACCTTTATGAGATCAACTTTTTCTTAAAGAATCGTTCTCTTTTTTATACTTTATATTAAAAAAAGTAAAAGAATTCAAAAAATCTCATAAAATTACAATTAAAAAAATAACAAAACAAAAATAAAACTAACAAAGAAAAATTGAACGAACAACTAGATACTTTATTTTGACAATGATAAAATCAATTGAATTTTTTAAAAAGCAGTTGTACCTGAATTAAGTGATCTAAGCAGAAGCTCACTTCCTGAGAACCAATCCACTTCTTGGAGCCAACAAATGCCTGTGGTTTATCCCCTATTTCTACCAAAGCCTGTAAGATACTTTAATTAATTATTTATTCAACAAATAAGTTCACCATAAATTTTTAATTTGAGCTTTTATGCAATTCTGAATAAAAAGGAATTTGTCAAATCTGAATATTTTCTTACAAACTTTAGAATTGTCACTAATATTGCAAAAATCCATCACATACGTCCAATGAAAACATTAAATTTTTATAAAAACAGATGTAAATTTTAAACTATATCTTATATCTTTGAAAGGAATACCAATATATAGTTTAAAGAATTTATTACTTGCATGAAGAATGTTGAAGTATTCACAGATTGTCATGTGATACAGGAAGAAGTAAATTTGTACAATACTGTTCCATTCTTGTGAACTTATGGTGATAAGTGCAGAACATTCCACTTTCTCAATCATGAATGTTATCAAGAAATAAAAATAAATACGCCCAAAAATAGTGAATTGAATGACTAAGAATAATTTCTATATTTTATCATTTTTCCAACAAAAGATATGATGTTCTTAAGTTATTAAGTCACTTGGTCACTGCCAAAAGATGCAGTCTTTTATTAATTTTATCAATAAATCAAAGGAATTAGAGTATATTTAATATCATTTAAATAACAGGTTTCAGTCAAATAACATGGTTACATTTTATCAAAAAAATCTTTTGAAACTTTTTTAATTTTCTAGTATTGGTTGCTTTTGATTAGTTCCCCCTTCAAAGTCCAGAAACCAGATTTGAGCAAAACAGCACTTATGATTAGAATTAATTAAATCATTGGGATGAAATTATCCATGACTATAGATTCTTTCCCTAAGGATCTTCTGGACTTGAGCTAAAGTGGCATGTATCATAAAAGGTGACAAAGTTATGTTACTGTTTCATTGATAAATATGTTATAAATTGTCAGTTCTAACTTTACAATACTTCTCAATAATGACAGATTAATTAACTTAATTATTTACCTAGTAAATTCTTTTAATCTGAATTATAAATCTCATATTATTTATATCAACTCATCATTAATACCTATTTATATTAAGTATATATTAGTAAATTTATCTTATAATTGGTATAAGATTCAGCTTATCTACATTGCTAATGTGACCACCCTTCAAATACTCACTTCATCATTTTTTACATGGTCGCTAAGATACCTGAAGTTTCCTTCAATAGATATTAACAAACAAAAGATTTAACATGGCTATTTTCACTATAATTAAACTATACAAATGTATTTTTTTGTTTTAATTTAATAATGGTGGTGAAGACCTCACCACTTTTTAAAGAGGATTTCAATAAACATTATTTAGAATAAAACAAGAGTAAAAAAATGTATTAATATCAGTAAAGGTAGTATATATATATATATATATATAAAGATTGAAATTAATAAGTTATTGAATAATTAATAAAAAGAATTTAAAAAACTAAATGATTATTTTAAAAAATAAAGCTTTATTTAGATTTTATAACTGATGTTATAAAAAATATTGAACAATTTTGAAAAATTAAAATACTTTATCTGAATTACCTCCTGAATTTCAGTATGAGTTGGCACACTTCGGTCTGTATACCCTTGATATTTAAACCATGAGATGATTGTCTGCAAGGAACGATAAGCACATCCCCAACCATTATCATTAACATGATCTTGCATGTAATGATGGTAATTGTATTTGCCATAAACGATGGCACATTTACCACCAACCACTGAAGAAAAGAATTATCATAATTAAAACAAATAAACAATTATATTACAAGAAATATATGAGAATACTTATCAAATTTATCAAGTTTTCTTAATACTTATCAAATAATATTTATCAAATTTATCAAGTTTTCTTAAAGAACATAATTTTGATACATATTCTTTGAAGGCATTATAAATCAAAAGATTTCAAATCAACTCACAGTGCAAATAAGTAGGAAAAAATAAAGAAAAAAAAAAAAACTTCTGTATTCTAAAGAAAATTGAGTGTTCTTTCAAAATGACAATTACCATTACAGCATAGCCACTCTTAATTTTCAATACATTCCACTTTTAAATATATGGATAAACAATAAGGACAGCTGTAATGAGAACAGTGGAATGGCAAAAGTAAATGGTCCATGGGACATGACATGATTTTTTTACCCCCAACTATCACCATTGCCCAATCGCCCTATATATAATACACATAGGGAACAGTGTTCTTTCGCACTTCATTGCATTTAACTTTTAAAACTAGCATAATCACAAAAAAGTTTTGCTTCAATTATATCCGCTAAGATTTGTGGTCAGGGAATATATTGCCACTTGAATCACTAAATCAATGAATGTGAATTTTATGACCAATAAATGATATTCTAGAGAGTAACAAAGTAAAAATAATTCATACCCAATTCTGAAAAGTAATTAGAAATACATATTATACATTAGCTGTATTTCTTTCAGTTAACAATAATGCACATACAACCTTTTTATATAAAATTAGACATATTTTTAAAAATACTTTTCTGTTATCATTTATAAAAAGCAAAACGATGGATAAATTATTCAAGACTAGCAATGAAAATGTCCTGATATTTTATTAAATTTAATAAATGCTATAAAAAACTTTCTGTATCTCATAGATATTTTCACATGATAAAAGAAAACATTCTGTATTTTAAAAAAGTCAGTAGTCAATTAACTATCATTAAAAAAGACAATTTAAATTTATTAAAATTATCTATTTTACTACAAATATATAATATTAGAATTCTCAAACATTAATGCTTTGAATTTCAGTTTTAACCTAAGGCTTTTAATAATATTAAAATTTTTGTTTTCCAACATTCCATTAAATGTCATATATTTTACGTCAATAAGTTTTAGAAAGGAAGCAATTAAGTATTGTTAAATGTTTTAAGTATAAGCACATTTTCAGAATAGTAATCATATATCTTAAGAATAATAATTTAACAAAATAAAATCAGACTGATTAGCTTCACTTTGCAGCAGAGATAAGAATCTACTGGACATTGTATATTCAATACATGTTAAATTAGCTGAGGTCAAATGTCTTCCCCTGACCTTAAATGTAAAATGATTAGCAACAGACATCTAAAAGCAAAGAATAAATTTTAAAAAAAGCAACTAAACTTAACTTATCTAGATGACACAGCTCATAACTGTTATAATTTTGTAATAAGAACAGTACTTTTTTTACAGAAAAGCTTTATAACCAATACAGTGCACTAGTTAGAATCAATAAAAATCAATCACAAATCAATTTTTTTTAATAAAAATATTAGTTTACCTCCAGAGGGATTTAGACCTTCATGAGGATTAATTAAATGACCAGAAGGTGAAACTATTGAAAAATCACATGCATTCAACTTTCTCAGAAAAGGGCGATCAAGAGGTAGTAGTAGTTTTTTGTGCAGTTCTTTTCGGTAGTTTTCTACAAATATCATAAACCAGAAGTAAAACATACAAATAGAATAATAAATTTGATTGAAAAATTATTAAAGCAAATTCCACAAAGATTACTGTTAATTGTGAAGAATGTTTATTACATACTTAAATACAAAAAAATGTATGTAATTGTAAATGTATGAATTTTATGCTAATACATAAAAATACAAATTACCTTATTACAATTTCTGAAAGTATTATCATTAAGTTTCCAATTTTATAGTTTCATACAATTAAATAACAGCATTGCATATTATTTCAATATGAATCCTATAATTTTTTAAAGTAATATTTTTAATTGGCAATGATTAGTTATACAACTGATAAATAGGTAACATGCATTAAGTATGTGCTAATATCAAGCAAGTAAGCTTTTTGAATAGCATATTATGGGTAAACATAATCAAATTTTAGCTATGATTAAGATGGCATCGTTAGTGTTTTTTTCCTCTGATTAATCACTGGCATGCAGTTAACACACATATAACGATAAATGAATATCAAATTAATAATAATAAAGTAGAAACAAGAAATATTCATAAAAGTTATATGTAAATTTTCTGTTTAAAACAATATTTATAATTCCTAAAAATGCATGAAGATTGATAATTCATAAAATGAAGAGGAAAAGGGTAAATAAAGAAGAAATATAAAAATAAACACACACTTTTGATGAAACAATTTTTTTAATGCAGCTAATAGGAAGTATAACTATTATTATTAAAATTTCAATTTTTTCACCTTTATAAGTGTTTTAACTTTTTCATCAGATTGTATCATATTTTTGTACAAATCTTGAATTTTATTCACAATAAAAATGAGAAAGGCTAACATTACAGCGGAGTAGGTACAATTATGACCAATCAAATAATTCTCAATCTCAAACAATTTAAATTATTCAAATATTTCAATGAAGTTGAACTTTATTTATTAGTATTTTTTTAAACTGTTAAAAAAGGTTAACCCATTGCTCTGTAATTTTAATGAAATTTTCTTAACATTTATGAATGAATAATAAATAATAATAATTTTTTAATTCATTTGTCTGAAGAATCTTAACTTACCAAGCTCTTTATCTGTTTTATTCGATGGATAAATTAAGGTTATTGGAAATTCTGACATATCAGGATAAAAGTGATGAGGCACAGGTAACAAAGTTTCTAAAGACTGTACATAAAATATTATGTAATTTAAAAATTTTGAAAAAGCAATAACATAATATGGAAACAAGTATCTATTCTGTTAAACAAAATATGTTTTCAAAATTAAATTATATACAATGTTTCAAAATTTAATTATAAAGAAATAAAAGTATATCAGTAATTATTTATTATTTTAAAATGAAAATAAAAATATTAGAGCTATAAATGCCAGTTTCTATGTATGCATTTTATATCATAATTGTAATTTTTTTAAGTAATACATTATCTTAATTATTTTGAATTACATCAGAGTCTTATCAGTAAAATAATTTCAATTCATCAATAAAGTAATTAAAATTAAATTATTTTAAAATAAACTTGACATTTTGAAGCTTAATGGCATCTGACATAGGCAGAAATTCAAAATTTCAATACTTTCAAGTTACTGCTAGAAATTTTAACCTTACTAAAAAATATTTTTTAAATCTGTAAAAATTTTATTATTTCATTCTTAAAATTTACAAAATGCTAATACAAATGAGTGTTGAATTCTTTAAAAACTTAAAATGATTTTAAAACAAATTTATAATTATTAGCTCTCACCTTTACATGTGTAAGCAAGCACTGACTAATTTGAGATAACTGACGATCAACTGCACTTTGCAAAAGATTATAAACTGTATCAGTACATGTTGATTCAAAACCAACAACAATTACATCAAGTGGAACGCTTAAAGAAATACAACGAAATTCACCTGTAATGAAATGAAATTCAACCTGTCAATTTTTTTTTCAAATGAAATGAAAAATAATTTTTAAAGGAATCCAAATCATAAAGTTTAATATAACGTTTATGAACACCATAAAATTATTTATAAAATCGTTCAGCTGACTATAAATAAACAGATAAACATTTTCATAACTAGAAATTTATTAATTTTTTCTTTCTCCTAAACTGGTTTACCTCTTCAATTTTATCTATACTTACAATTAACAACTTCAGTTATAATGAAATAAAACATTTTCAAATCAAATAAAAATTATATCTAACAAGTCCTATTTGCCCTTCCCCAATTTTTGCCATCTTTAAAAAAAGTAAAAAAGATTAAATTTGAATGCAGTAAAAAAAAATTCTGTCATTATCTTAGTATGCAATAAATCCATTTAATTAAGTCAGTTTGATCACAACCTTCTTATTTCAATTAATTATCACAAATTTTGAAAAATATTTTTAATTACATCCGTAAGAGCTCGTACAATAATAGATGCACTTAATAATTTTCATAAGACAAAAAACTAATGTGGTAAATAGAAATGAATAAAATTTCATAAAAGTTTCTCAATATAACAAAAATATAGTAGATAATTGCTTTAGAAAATAATGGAATGCGCTCTCTCTCCCCCTATTTTTTGCTAAAACTATAGAATATTATGTCCAAAAATTTCTAACAAAAGCTTGACTTTTTGCAATGAAAATAATACAAGTACATTTTCAATATATAAATAATAATAATAAAAAAGACATTTATCTACAATTGCGAATTTCAAGTTCAATCATGAAGGATTATTATTATTTTTGTCATTATCTGTGTTAATTAATTTAAGCCATTAACCAGTGTAAACCAATATGAATCAATCACGAGACTTCCCTATCGATCTCTACCCCAATATTATATATATATATATATATATATATATATACAAATATGTATCCAATGATAGATTTTTTAAACTTTCATTTTCAATTTTCCTTGCTAGCAAACAAAGTTTTGGAGCTCGACCTTCCTTCTACTTCTTCCTCAAAGTATTTTATTCTCATTTCTTACTTATAAACTTTCTTATAAAAATTCTTTAAAAAATGATTTATTCAAGTCATTAAACTAAATATATAAAATCTAGTGAAGATTAAATACTATATTTCACAATAGAACAAATCAACACCTTTCGAATATTATGCTTACTTCAATAAATTGTGCCTCAATATGTAATTTATTACGAAATATCAATAAAAGAACAGTATACAATCAAGACTATGTCTAAACAAATATGATGTTCATTGAAAATTTACAGAACTTACGTCTTTGGCAGTGGATGACTATTGAATGATTGAAATTATTTTCAAGAGCAGCATTACCACTTGTTTGGAGTAATATATCAAAATCCAAAGGACACTACAAAAGATTTTTATATTATTAAATATATCACTGCATATATATATATACAGGAATAATATACATAAATGTTAAATAATATAATTGACAATTTTACGTTATATATAATAACTTATTAAAAATTTAATACTTCTATAAATTTAACAGTATGTTTTCTAACAAAAAAAATTGTTTAAAGATTACAGAGCAAATAAAATACAATTCAAAAAATAATTCACCACCTCCATGTAATTTAGAAATTGACACAATCAGATAATAATGGTGAAATGTAAATACATCAATTTTAATGAAAAATAATGGTACAATTTTCAACAAAGAAAAACAGCATTATGAGGAATACACTTTGCTTGTCTTTAAAATCATCAAAAACTACTTTTTATATGATTAACATGTAGACAGCCAGGTCAATCACCTTCACGTGACAACAAAAGTAAATGTTTGATGCAAGAAGAACAAGCCTGTATTTAGTTTATATCTTCTTGTTATAAAATGTTGCCAAGTACCATTCATACAAACTATCCAATTCAATATTTTCTATTCTACTACAATTAAAAAAGGGCAAATAAGTAAACATCTTATTAGATAGTGGTCCAAATCAATCAAGGCACTGAGCATGTTAAGAATAAATAATACAAGTTACTGCATTTTTCTGGTGATAAAAGAAAGGAAAATTTTAATAGCAAATAAATAAACCAGATATAAAATTTATCATATAAGATATGTGGTAAATTAACTCCATGAGAGGGTACTCTGTGTTCTTCCAGTGATAGCTAGTAGTCACAAGACAGAATTCACCAGAGAGAGAAAAGATGGACATTGGCTGAGAAAGATGCAACCAGAAATCGAAAAGACGGGCTCTTCTGAAAAAAGCCTAAATCTGAATTATTGCTGAATATATATATTTGTAACTCCATAGATTTAACCTAATTTCTGTACCTGTTAGAGCGTATGTTCTGTACCTGTTAATGTTCTGTACCTGTTAGAGAGCCCATTGCTAAAGCAATGGGAAGTAGATAAATGAATTATTCAAAAATATCATCAGCATTGAAAAGCTACATTTAAAGAAAATATTCATTACATATATGTAAAATAAAGACTTTACAAGAGGAAATATAAAAGTAACAACATTGAAGGATTTTTTAAAGTCTTTTAAAATTTAATATTTTTTTAATGAAATGTACATAAAAATAAATGTTTATAGAATGCTTTAAAACAAATGCTTCACACAAGGGATTTTAACATTCCAGAAAAGGTGATGGCACTATTGACAATTTGATTCCAAGAACCAGATATGTTACAGAAAAAGATTAACATATCAATTTATAAATTGATCTAGAGTAAAAATACAAAGTTAAATACCTTTTTCTTAAGATTCTTCTTAATTTTCAAATTTTCACTTGATTCATTCTCATTAACTAATTTTATTAATTCCTTCATGGTCATGCTCGATCCATCTTGTGAAGAGTGCACAATATAATTACAATCATGCAAAATGAATGCAACCATCTGACTTTGGAAAACCGTTCTTAGTTTCTCTAGTGCAAGCTCCACGTTTTCTTTCAGAGTATCTGAAAAATTAAATCACAACTCATTTCAAAAACATAATTCTTTCAAATGCAAGTTACACAAAATATTTCACTACATACAGAAGAATTCAAAGGCAGAACAAGCATACAAAATAGGCAAAAAATCCATGACTTTTAATTTTAAAAAAAACATTTTTTTAAAACCATTTTCCTTTTATCTGATAAGAAGTTAACATTCATAACTTTCAACATAACAAAGAATTGTTTAAAAAAATATTTGATAGTATTTTCTGCAAAATTTAATTTTTTTTAACTGGGTAGAATGTGGGAGAATCAAAATAAAAATATAATTTTTTCTAGGATTTTCAAAAATGTCCACACAAATAAAATATAATAAATGGATAAAATCTTGGACAATTCTTCTACTAAATTTGATTTCAACATGAAATTTAATATATTTATAAAACGTACAAATCACATATCACAGAATATATGGTTATTCTTAAAATTAATTTTTTAATATTAATAATCAGTAAAAATAATTTATTTTATTTAAGCTAGCTTTGACAGAAAAAATATTTTTATCGATTTTTTTTCTTTTGTTATATTACATGATTCAAAAATTAATAATGTTTTATAAAAGTTTACAAATATTTAAAGGTTACTCAATATTGTTTTAGAACTTCATACTGAATATAAATAGTAACTTTTCCTTTTAAAAAAGTTCCAGGACATAAATGAAGTAAAAATATTTAAATTGTAATGTAGCTTCCTGAAATTACAATATAATAATCATACAAAGCAAGACTTTCATATTTATACAAGTATAGCAACACATCACAAATATTAAGATTAGCACATTTTTTATTATTTGCACCTTTACCAGTAATAAAAGAGAATGAGAGTGTGATGATGTTCTACTGGCCAAATCATTTAATACTTGAATTATTAAATTTAATATGAATATATTTTGAACAATGGAAATTCAGAACAATTTTCCATCTCGAGCCACTGTTTAAAAAATTAGAATTTTAATTAAAAATAAAATAACATTTTGTAAATTTCATGTAACAATTTTCAAAAATATTACTGCACTAAAATGATTTGAACATGGTTACCAAATTTTAAAAATTATATTGTTAACTATACCTATATTTGTTGAATGACTTTTCTTAACATTTTGAAAATTTAAAGCAGCCAAAATTTTATACAAGATGGTTATAATTAAACTTTACCTATAAACAACCTCATAAAAAGTAAACGGGTGAACCAATTGCAGCCAAATTTAGTATATTGATTATACACAAAATGCATCACAAAGTTTCAAAAAAAAAAATCCAAAATGTTTACAAGAGTTTGCTTTTACCTGAAAAACAGTAATTTAAACACAAAAAATGAGCAAAATACAATACAGAAACAGTATTAACATTTATAGACAAGTTCCTGATTTCCATAGCATCGAACCTTATTAAGTGAAGGTATGGAGCAGGAAATAACAGTACGCTGTTTGAGAAAAACAATTCAATCTGCAGAAACAAAAACAAATAACTACAAAATTACACAAGAGGAGCAGTTATTAATCATTTCCAGGATGATGTTGTGAAAAATGCTCTGTGCGACTGCTCTCATTCACCAGTAAAATTTCAAGACAACATGTTCAACAGCAGATTGTAACTGATCAGTTGTGGTTTCACATATGATTCGTTATAAAATTCTTTAAGTCATTTAATGTGGCAATACTGTCGCAGCAAGGTGCCATCATCATAACAGCTGGAAATATCAACATAAAACATGACAATGACAGCAAGCATTTCTCATCCTAACCTGTTTTGCATGAAGCTTCCACTTTGCAAACATGCAAATCCCCACATTTTTTTCCTAGAAGTTTTCCCAGTTTTACATTTTATTACTCTTAATTCTGTTTCTGGATTGTTAATATTGTTCCTGTTATCCGTTTTGGTCATTTTTTGAGTTAAATTTAATGTTTTTCATGAAAAGATGCCCTCTGGTGGACATTTTTGGAACTAATTTTTTTCTTCTTCTGTTTAAGAAATTTTGTTAGCGCATTTTGTGTATTTATATACTAAATTTTGATGCACTCATTCATTCATTTGCATTGCAAGATGCTGTTTATAGGGGAAGTTTAATTGCAATTACCCTATAAAACAAGTGTTTGGTGACACTGATAACATATGCCAGATTAGTTTGTCTAGTCAATATTTAGTGTTTTTTAACAGTTCTCTACATTTCGGCTGGATAACGTTTTCAAATGGGACTTCAAACAAGTGCATGTGAAGATTTTTAATTAAATGAGATTATTTCTCAAGCCAAGGTTATAGGGTTAAAGCTGAATAACAATGACATCAATGAGCTAGGGGAAGAAAATAGATAGAACCATTTAACCAGCTAATAAATTTACATTTTGCCACAGCAAAAATCTGAATGAGATTTACATCAGAAGAGGAGAAAATAATAGATTCAAAGGGAAATAATGTTCCAATAAAATAAGGGAGATGCTGAAATCATTGAATATTATTGCATCCTATGTTGAAAAGCATCACCCTAATAAGGCAATAGCTATGCACAATACAAATTAACTCAATAATAATGCTATATTAATTGTTACTAAATTTTGAATCATAGCCAAAAACAATTTTTTTTTAAATATTATTGTAAAAAAACGTACATTACAAATTATAAATTTTTTTAATGGTATGCGTTGTTGTATATGAATTCCTATAGTAAAAAATTGTTTCACTTATTAGGTTTTGTATAAAGAGTAAGATTCAGGAATGAATTTCCATTCTTAAGCAAGGTTCTAATGTACTTTAATACAGAATTTTTAAGAAGAGAGATATTTCTTTTTCAGATCTTTTTATCCCTTGATATTTCAAACTATCACTATCCAATTGATTTATTTTGGTTCATTCTTAAAAGCTAAGGAAAAAGAATTATATTTATCCTTTAACCAATTTACATAGAGAATAAGAAAATGAAATTACAAAAAAATAAAGTTGATAAAGATCAGGTGCAAATAGATAATGGATTGATAAGAGAGTTTAAGGATATTACAAAATATGATTATACAAAGAATTGTACTAAAAATTGTAAGAAGTATTATGTGTATAATAAATAAGATAAAGAGAGATTCCTATTAAAATAAGGAATCTCAAATATCAATCATAATTTGATAAAAGTACTTTTTGAGGGAATTATGAAAAAAATGAAAGCTATGCATAAGAGATTTAAATGAAATTAAGCCCAACTGCTTTTTTCAATGAATCAGTTACTTTCTAAAGATGACTGCTATTTTCATACAATAAAAAAGAAAGCTAATGAATAATATGAACAAATATATTACTATTTTAACATAATACTAATTTTACTTATTCCTCTCTTTCTTATCTTTAAAAAAATATTATATAGATTATTTAATTATGCATTCTTGTCATTTGTAAATCTCTTGATCAACCATAATGGTAATCATGTTTGTTTTATTCATAAAAATTATTTATAATAATTGAAGTAGGAAAAAACAATATAAAATTGTATCTATCTGTAAGTTAGAATATTCACCTCCTTGTTATTAGAAAAATGAGAAACATATGAAGAAAATCTGATTAGCTAAACAATAAGTAAAAAAAAATTGAAGTTACAGTGGCATATGTATTATAACACTGACAAGACATCTCAGACAAAAATCCTTACAAAACAATCACAAAATTTGCTTAAGTAAAATTTCTACGAGATAATATGTAGCCAGCATTTTGAACAAAACTAATAATATGTAATCAGACTGTTATAAAAAAATTTTTCGAATGGGGAAAGAAAACCAGGAATAAGAATGCAAAAAAGAATTTTGAATGAAATTAATTAAAACTGTATCAATATAATTATTGAGAAATTTTACTACGATGGATTTTAACATTTACAAAAAAATATTCTAATATAGTTTGTATATAACTTAATAATTATATTCAAAACAAGTCTAAAATTTTTAATGTAAAATTAACATCTACTACATAATGTTAAGTATCTGTTACAACATCACAGTTTCCATACCAATTTCAAATGCATAAATGCTTTATTTCCACTGACTGTGATATCTACGTTTGCATGCCTTGCATTTTATTTTCATCTTTATTCAATATATTCTGGAGCATGAGTTATGATTATATTTAATCAACTGAAGATTAACTGGACAGAAAATCCAAGTAACTACTCTTAATCTACAGAATAACTCTTCACAGGTGTTTCCAAAGTAAATACAGATCAATGAAATTTAATTCTTTTTAATCTATATGGTATATAATGATTCATCCATGCCATTCCATTTACACCTACAAAAATCTCAGCAGATGTTTCTAAAGTAAACACAGAGCCACAAGATTTAATTCACTCAAATCTGTAAGAAATGTAAGGATTCTTGTTTTCCTTCGATATTTATATTAATGAAAATTATTACTCCTTAGAAGAAAATAGTTATATCCTTACATTCACCTACTTATGAAAGAGATAAATTTCTATAATTTTACATGAATATACAAACATATACAAAGTTTGTAAATTCCTTATGAATGCAAAAAGATAAATTATTACAAAATATGACACATTACAGAAAGAATCTGTAATTTGAAAAAAATATAAACCAAACATTGTGAACTAAATTGCTAATTTTGATTTTATGAAAATATAAGATTTTATTTGATTTTCAACAATAACTGAATAAATAAACAGGAAACACTGAGTATAAACTGGTAGACAAAAAAACATTTAATCTGTTTAAAGGTACAAAAATAATAAAAATTGCCTCTTAACTTCCAACAAATTTCAAAAAAAGTTTTAGAAGTTCAGTTTTAAACATCGTTTTCCCCCCCTTCATCATGATAAGGCAATAATTTGTGAAATTTGATTAACTACCTCACAACAATCATTAAGAAAAAAATAGTTTTATCTTACAGCCTTTTTATCCCCTTTGAGATAGATGGCCTATCTACAAACTTTGGTAAAATTTTCATTCTTCCTATATCATACTGCTCTCATTGAAACAAATTATTATTTCAACACCATATTCACTTTCATATGAGTATCTTTATTTCTTGCTTCAGGTAAAACATTCATACTAGAGCATGGGCATTTTAAATACACCCATGCATAGATAAGAAATTAGTTTAAAAAATTTCTCACTCATGAAGTTGGGAATTTTAAATTGACAATTTGTTTACTTTTCATATATTATTGTAATTTAATGTAATTATATATCTATATATCTCTGTACATATAATACAGCTAGTTCATAAATTTTTCATTTATATTTATTTGTTCTTTTCCTGATCCTGATTCATTTGTAACAATAAAGACTTAGTTTATGCACTGCAAAGATTGCAAACATTTGTTCAGATGTGATTTTTATTCCATATGCAAACTATCTAATTATTTCTCCATTTCTGAATTTAAAAAGAAGCCTTTTCTAGGAAGTAGGAATAAAACAGCTTTCTGTCTTTCCGAATAATAGGACACAAAACAAGTAGAGTATCTGGGAACATTCCGTAGTTGGAAGATGATATTATCAGATCAAAGCCACTTCAAGAGATTGGCTTGAATAATAAGCTCATAACTATTGAATTCCCATAATTTCAAATACATGTGTTTTTCCAGTATTTTTATTCTATTAGCTTCAAAAACCAAAAATATTGTAAAAACATAAAGAATAGGCAGGATTGCCATAAGAAGAATTGCCAAATTTTGATACTCTGATTTCTACACTGAGAGCCATTGTCAATGATTAAAAATAAAAATGATTAAAGGCCAAATAATAACCTGCAGAAATTCGACTATACAGAAACTACATGCACAGAAAGATAAATCATTTAAAAATTATTACTTTTAAATGAACTTGGGAAAGTAAAACTCAATTGGAAATAATAAAAAAATTTAAGTATACATATTTTATTTGAACAATATTTTATATCAGTTCCTTATGTATCAATATCCTCTCTCCAATATCAATTTATATTTATCTCTGTACAAATAGAACTTTTATTGCAAGTATAATTTTTAAATAAAAGGCATCTTTGGTAAGAAAATATGAAGAAAAATGGCCTAGATTTTTTTTAAATGAGGCAATAAAAGTTATTGTTACACATATTTGCCTTACAATGAATACAGCTAAGTAAAAGAACTTATTTCTATAAGTACAAAGTACTGTATGGTATTCTAAATGCATTGTGAGGATGTAGCAAGGTTGTTGGGCATTTGATGCTTTTAGAGATGAAATATTAAATGATTTTTACTGGTGACCTTAAAAAAACTGAAAGAAAATGTACATAAAAATGCAACAGAGATTTTCAATTTACCTGGATCTGAGGCCATTTCTAATATCAAAGGAACATGTCCTCGAGCTCTTACTAAGACAGCAGGATTAGTATCAATGTCTGATAAATCAAGATCAGTAAGAGTACCATAGTAAGAAGAGTATGATTTGGCAATGATGCTTACATCTCCATCTTCCTTCCACAAAAAAAGCACCACAGGATTCTCAAGATCCAGCTGTGAACATCAGACTTATTTAAGAATATTCTTATCTAAAAACTTTTAAAGATTCATTCTTTTTCAGAACTATAATAATGTGCAAAATGAACAGTGAAAATATACAGTTATAATAGAGTGAAAGCAAACACTTAACAGCTGAACACCCAATAAGCTTATACCATTAAAGGTATTTGTTGCTTTTAAAAAATTCATTTATCCCAAATATAATTTAAAAACACCTAATTCCAATAAAAAATAAATGAAAAAAACTAACCCTTATTAAATATATTTGATTGATCCGAGTCTGAAAATTTTAATAATTAATGAAAATATTTCAAGTAAAAAAAAGGGTTGTATATGAATTCCTGTAAAAGTCTATCAGATACTGTCATAAAAAAATAGTTCCCCCTCCCTTAAATTTATCCTTTCATTTTCATCAAAATCTGTTAGAAAAAGACAAATTCCATAAAAAGTCGTTCGACAACTCATGAATTTTTTTTTTAAATCCCATATTTTCTTTTATTTTTGAAGGCATTATTTAATCAAATCATAAGAGCAATGTTTTATTTACGTTCTTTTAAGAACGTTTTAGCGAATAGCTATGTAGATTTCCTTTACTGCTGAGTTCTGTACAGCCACTTTGAGTGTAAATGTAGTTGTTTTGAAACAATTACTACTTATGGCTGCCTTTGTAGTAAATACATTGTTTTATAGCACAATTAAATAATAAATATATATAATAGTTAAAATTTAAAATATTAAATTAATTTTAGCTCAAATATCTAAACATATTTTATTGCAAAACTAAAATCATCCAATTAACTTAACATTATTTAAAAACTTACTTTCTTTACAATAAAATAATAATTACCCACTATTCAATTTAAACTGTTCATTTTTTAGTCTTCCAACAAATTAAGAAAAGGACAAGGTAACAAGCATGCATAATAAGGAAAACACAAACAATAGTTCTATTATTTAATTAAAAAGGGTAAATTAAGTTACTGTATTTTTATTTATTTTCTTACTTCTTATGTATATGAACTAATCCAAATCACATGCATAACAAGAAATATGAAAACTTTTTTCCACGTAATGACAAGAAAATTATAAGAAAAAGGACTCAATTGAAATTTACCGAAATTTTCATTATGACTTGATTTCCATTGTAAAAGAGAATGTGGAAATAATGAATAAATTTCATTCATCAATATATTATGAATCAAATTAAAAGGTTCTGCTGATGTATCAGCTGGGCTTGTTCATGGCAAATGCCATAAGTAACAACAAATTAAAAGGTGCAACATATGACTAGTATGTTTCATTATTAAACTTGAAATGAAATGTCATTTAGGATGCACTTGAAAATGTTTTTCATACTTTAAAAGAATAATAAATTAACTGATTTTTTAAAAAAATCAAATACAAATTTTGACCAAAAATTAAAAATGGATGGATGACTGTTTAATTATTCAAAATTAGTTTTTGTAAAGGCAAAGGTGCATCACTAAACAGTATATGCATTTATATAATTATACAAAAGATAACAATATTTACCGTTTAACAAATAATTGAACATATTAATTCAAAACAGGAATTGTATAGCTGCATATGACACATTGTTTTAAATATTCTTAAATATTTACTCACTTTAAGTGAACCATATTTCTGCTCACAAATGGCCAGAAGTTCATTTTGACCTAATCTTTCTTGCACTTGACAAAAAATGCCTATTACCTCCAGACCAAGCAATATATGCTCCACGGATGCAGTAATACCCATGCAAAAGGTCTCTTCTTCAGATTCCCAGCCCACAACATATCCAAGAGATTCATTTGTAAGCGGAAAATTCTGATAACATGAAAAGTATAACAATCATACAAATTCAATATACACAGAATGTGTTTCTGTACACAATAATAAAGTTGAATAACCACTAAAGGTTAACACTGAATAATAATGAATAGTACCAACTACTTCCTTTAAAAATATTTATACTCAAAGAAAATATAATTCCTTCTTCTCACATTGTTGGATTGAAACTTTCTAATTGAAACACATAATTTAAAAAATTATATTAAATCTTCATAAACAATTTATATTTTCATTAAATATAAAAATTATATTATAGTTGAGAAAGTTACTTTTATCAAGCAAAAATTATTCAAGTTAAAACGATTGAAACAAATTCACATTCATAAAAAAACATTTGAAATAAATATTTTTATTTATTATTAAAGTATATGGCCTAAGAACTTTAATAATGTATTATAAATATACAATTAAACTAATCTAGTATAATATCCTAGAAAATCAATATATAATCAAAGGAATTCTCTCCTCTTAATCATTTAATTAAAAATCACAAACAAATATTGAGAATCACAAAAATCAAATTATAATTCCCTTTGCAACCAATCTAAATTTTTAAATGTATGAAAGATTTCTAACAATAATAGGAATAGTTCTAAATAAGAAATCATTTTCGTTAGGAAACAAATAATAATAATAATAATTTCAAAATACGCAGTTGTATTTGAACAATTATAATAAATTCATTTCTGAATTTCAGAGAGTAATTTCAAATATTGCACTTTAATATAGAAATTTTAAAAAAAGAAATATTAACTTATAAATTTAATAAAAGAAAATCAAATGAAAAATTAAACTCAATAATACGGCATAAATATGCATATTTGATAATACAATAAAAGCATAGTCATCTTAATTAACTATGTAATATCGAAAAATTATTGTAATAATCTTATCATTAAATTCTTACTAGCAAATATTTATTGGAGTCAGTTTATAAAAACCAAGGAAAGATAATAGAATTTTAAATTTTCATTATTACATTCAAAATAATTTTCAGAATCCGCAAAAGAACTCCGTTTCTATTAGCGTCCATAAATGAATAAGTTGTTATATTACATGCAATGCTTTTTCTTTAGTTGAAAAATGAAATGCATACTATAGAATTTTGAAACAAAACTTTATACAGACAACATGACATTTTAAAGATTTGAAAAGAAAAAGAAAGGGGGAAAAAACTTGATTTCAATTTGCCAGTCTAAAATACAACAGAACAAATAAAAAAAATAATACCAAATCATTAGTATTGATATTCAACCCTTTTACATTATTTAATTTGAATTTTTATGAGATTAAACACAAAATAAAATAATAATTAAGAGCAAATAGCTTTTATAATCATAGTTTCGATATGATCACCAACACCGAAAGTTTCAAATAGCATAAATCAATCAAAATTTTCACCTCATACTAATGTAATGAATAATTAATATAAATACATTTGCTACTTTCGAAATATTTTCCCCTCACCTTTTTTATTTTATTTGATAAAAGTATTTTCCTCTGGCACTCCATGTGCGAGCAGAAATTGATCACGACGTAAACAGCTTTTTAAACAAAAACCATATTGCCACATGCTACTAAAATCATTGCCAAAAAGTAAATATCTGTTTCATTGACATGGAACAAATTTGACAATTAACGCTCTTTGATAGTATTATGTTTTATGTAAAGTAATAATTATAAATTTTAATAATTTTTATCTTTAAAAAATATTTTATCATCAGTATAAAATGGATATCAAGAATTTGAACTGCCATTAGGTCATGTATTTTCGGTTTCGTTTTCAAGGTGACGTAGCATTCGGGAAGAAGAAGAGCAACTTTCCGACAGCCAATTTCCGAAAATTTCCAAATTATGGCAAACGAACATGCTTTTTCACTACTCGCAAATAAAGCACGGTGAAGTGAAATTTCCGCGTAGTAATTTTTGATAATTGATTTCTAATATATTTATTGTAGTCCATAGTTCTCCCAGCTTAAAGAAAAATGACGGTAATTTTTGGGATGTCTTCTTGTATTCTAATGTCTATATTTTTCAAAAATTAACATTTTACTAAATAATTTATTTACGTGATTCTTAGTAATTTCTTTTACGCATGATTTATTTTCGCGCAATTTATTTCGTGAAAGTTTTGTACTTCTAAGTATTTGTCTGTCAATGTCTTTTCCTTTCGATTTTGCTGATATGCGCTTCTAGATTGTGCTGAAGTGTATTCATCTAATTTTCTAATCTCGGTTTGCTAGGGTCGATTAAATTTTTTATAAGTATTTATGTCGAATTATCAACAAACAAACACATGTTTATATAATTTGGGAATATATTTATTCCTTTAGAAATAGATCTTTTCAATTATTTTAATGATCTTGTGTATTATAGATTGTATAAAAACTTTACTTGATTATTGAAACTATTTACAATAACCTCTCTTAAAAATTATGTATAGTGCTTCATTGAATTTTTAAATTTTCATTTTTGTAATTGTTATTGTGAATTAATATTGGATGTCAATGTTTTAAATATATCTTTAAAAACTTTAAATTTCAAAGATGTATATGAATTTTAATCTTTTGAATCTATTTAGTGCTATAAATGTGGGATATACCTATTTACTTTCAGTGTATATTGGTGTAAATGTGTGTTTGGGTCTATGTTGTATATGCAACAGTATTTAAATTATGGCATTTCCTTAGAAATAGCATTTAGAAGCTTGTGTGTCTATAATATATGTTTTGGTGTTCGAGTGAGAACTATGTGAATCAGAGAAAACAGTAACTTTGCAAGAATTTAACAATTATTTAAATTCCCCTTCATTGTTTTTATAAATAGTGTGGTGATTAAAAGTGAAATGAAATCTTTTGTAAAACTTTCATAATTTAGAAAATAAATAAATAAAAATTCCAGTAATATTTTATAACAGAAATTAATTAGAAGCTGGAAATCATTTTGTTTAATTAGATAATTTCTAATATTTTTTATATTGCAGTGCAGTTGTCAAATAATTATTAAAAATTCTCATTTAATATGTTTCTAATTATTATGAGTAGTAATATATAAATTGTCGTATTTTAAATATACATGTGTCGAGCAAATTTTACTTTTGATAATATTTATAATCTAAAGAAATCATCTCTAAGAAATTTCTATTGATTATATAGATAGTTCAAAAATGTGATAATCTCAAACTTTCAAGATGAAGCATTTGAGAACTGAAGAATTATCATACATTTATGTTAAAAATATAAAATAAGGCTTACACCTCTATTATTTAGAATCACAAGTAAAAATGCTGTTCTTATTTGTATTTTTGCAAAATCAAACAATCCAGATACTTATGCTTTTTTTTCTATTGCTATATCTATTTTTATTTGTGCTTTATATTTTATTTACCTGGCTTCTGTTAATTTAACTGTCATCATTAATTTATGTGGAGCAGACTTTTACTTAATCCATGTTAATCGGAAAAGTACAATTTGTTTCTATCATTAACTTGGAAAAAATTAACTCTGTTGAATTTTTTTTTACTAATAATATTTACTAATTGATGCTTGCCAAAATTTATTCATTTTATCAATCGTTTTGATTATCTGAAGGAAAGGATCTTTTCTTATTGCAAGTTTTTACTTATTATTGTTGAATTTTTATCACTAAGTAATGGATAAGTGATTCAACTTGATAATTCTTAACCTCCCTGAATGGAATTGTATAAGATTTTTTAAAGTCTATTTTGTTATTTTAAAACCTTGTTATCGAAATTTTAAAAAATGACAAGAAAAATTTCAAGTGTCATTTTCATTAAAAGTTTTTTTAAGGGGTTGGGGTGTTAGATCAATTAAGTAAATATGTGAGAGACTTCCATCTTATACTACGAGATTAACAACTACAAACGAAGTATTTTCCTGCATAAAGTTGTTGCACTTGCCAATTTTGTGCTAATTTTTCTATGTGGTGTGCAGTACTCTCCAGTTAACAGAAATGTGTATGACTTTTATCATTAATCTAAACTAAATTGTTATTTATTTCTTTAATTATGTGAAAGAAACTGAGTGCTTAGAATAATTCTCTATATCCTTGTTTTTAATACATCATTTAACTTTTTTAATTGTTCTAAATTCATTTTAATATAATGCCAGAAACTAATATGTTGATGAAATGCAATTTCTATTTTCTCTTGATAGAATTTTCTCTTCAAACAATTTATTAATATGTCTACTAAATGAATTGTGTGTTCTGGACGCTGTTGAAGCATATCCAAACCTTGTTTACCCGACATAGAGTTAGATGCATTGTAAAGTTGTTTATGTGCTAATATGGTGGATAATCATTTTATCTAATTCTTGATTCAGGAAACATATTTAAGCCTTCAATATTAATTTAAAAAATCAAGATGTTGTGATTGTATGGACTGTTTTTATCTTTTAAACTACTGGCCTTTATTTTATGGCTGAAAAGATAGTCATATGTGACAACTGGCTTTTGCTTATCATGGATATTTAAGTATTAACTGCATGTTAAAATCATCTAGATTTTCTTATTTATAGCAACCATCGATATACTAATAATAAAATGTCAAAAATAGCATAACAATTTATTTATTTGTAATTACTATTTGATAACATTGATAATTTGCATACAATTATTACATTAGTAGCATATCTTCATATGGTCTACTTAACAACTAGTCATTATAACTTATATTAGTATCATTATATTTCTTAATAATTAATATATCTTATTCAATTGATCATGCATGTTATTCTTTCAGTAGGAGAAAATAATAATAGAAGCATATAAAAAGGGTCTTTAGATAATTGATGTATAGAGAAACAGACAGATATGAAACAGTTTCCCCGAGCCCCTACATGAGAGGGGCCCCAAATAGAAAGTTTATTTTATGTTTTCTTTTTTAATTAATGTTCTTCATTACTAATGTAGTAAAGCAGAGGAGGCCTCCAAAGAAGGTTTTATCCTGGGCCCCAATTAGGCTAAGTCGAGTTCCAAACATAGATAGCCATGAAGAATAAGTCACTTAATAAGTTCTGAGGTACACCACGTTATAAATCCGACTACGAATAATATATATAGTAATTCTTTAAATGAAGATATAAGCTACATTTGGCAGTGGGTACAGAGGATACTAACATCATGATCTTCACTTATCTTCAAATCTGGAATACTTCTTGTTATGATAGAACCATATATAATATTATTCTAAATAAAGTTTAAATCACTATCATAAATTTACTGATTTTAATTATATACATTCCTCTATTTAATATATTGATGAAAATTTTAAATCTACAAATGTTCTGTTATACCTTATAATTAATTCTGAATTTTATCTATTAGACTGCTGTAAATTTGGATAGCATGTCACCTGAAGAAAAGGCTCGGTAAGTTTTCTCTTTTCTATGATTAAAACAGTTTAAAACTTAAAATCAGTAATGTAATGAAAAGAAGTTTTAAATTCATGAAAATATGGTTGTGGATTGTTTGCTTAGCTGTCCTAATGCTGAAATTTTCTGGGTACATTTTCAATATTGGTACTTTATATTATAAGAAGCACCTAATGATAATTTTTATCACCAGATCAATAATGGTCTTGTCAAACAGGAATCTGCAAAAGACTTATTTCTTTTAAAATAATCTTCAAAACATATATCCCATGGTTATAAAAGAATTGCATGTTTTGCAATGCAAATTTCCTTTTACTTTTCTTTTTCTTTCTTTCTTTTTTTATTTTTTATTTGTCATACAATTTGTCTGTATTAAGGTTATGAGAAAATACTAACATCTATAAGAAATGTTATAACATTTTATCATCTGACTCAGTTGAATTAATCTTACCCAAAGAATGGATAGTTTATTATTATTATTTCTTTTGCATTTAATAGTTGATTTTAAAAAAGTTTAATTTATTTCTAGCTGTTCAGAATATTTATGCAGGACTAATCTACAAAGGGAATTATTAATTCATGAGAAGGGTAAATTTGGATTTGTGTAAAAAAATTGTTTACAATTTATATTTCATATTATCAGGAATTTATTAAAAATATTTTAATAGTATTAAAATGCAAATGGAAAGTGCCAGTTTTTATTATTTAAAGAGCATTTCTCTCTTACAGTCTACAAACTGAACTTTCTATTGAAGATGAATGGAGGTAATTTCTTTAAACAAAAGTCTGATTTTTATATTTTCTAAAAAATAAAATACATTCTGAAGAAAAAAAAAGTTAATTTTTTCTTTACTCTCAGTTTTATGGTGTCACAAGTAAAAAATGTTTTGCAAAAACATTACCTTTGATTAAAAAAAAGAAAAAAAAGACAGCAGTCTATGTATTTAAAAATAGCATGTGTATGTCTTTTTTAGTGTATGCTAATTTTTTCTGTCAATTTCCAACAGTTCATAAATATTGATTGTCAAATTTTTACATATTTCATTGAATTATAAAAAGTTTATGAAGGCAGTCATACTGATATTTGATTAATATGATAAATTTCTTGAATCTTAGAGTTTCAAAACTTTTAATTATTTAAAGGCATATAGAAGAAACACTAAATATATTACAATGAATGATCCTGACTTAAATGAGCAATGTCAGGAACAATAGTTATTATATCTAACAAAAGAGAAATAAAAAACAAAAATCTAATTAGTTTAGAAAAAAAAACTGAAGTCTATTCAAAACTGCTAGTTTACATATTGATTATAGGAAGTTACAATTTTACATTCATGGGAAAATAAATCATTTCTCATATGGTAATAGTGACATCCATATTCTGCCTAAAGTATTTTTTGAATTTCATAAGATTCATTATTAATGAAGCTCTTCAAATTACCTAGGTTGAGATATCTGACGACCATTTGGTCCAAATACTTTAAAAGAAAAAAATGAACTAATAATATCATTATAGGTAATACCATTCCAACTATTTTTGGGAATGCTCCAATATGGATATGGTTGTGTGTAGTTACCTGTACAATAGTTATGGATTTTAAGAATCTTCAACTAAGTAAAAATATATTAGTTGCAGCTACCTGAAGAGACTTTGTTGCTAATTGAACTGAAGTTATTGAACTATTAAAGTTTGATGTCCTCTGTGCATGCATTTATGTTACATTTCTTTGTAATTTCCTACTTTCCTTAGAAGTTCCTATACGGTATTCACCATTCTCATGTTGTTTATATAGTCATTTTTCTATGTTTAAGTCATGAATTAACATTTTTTGTGGAAGATTGATATGAATTCTGAAAGTTCTCAAATCTGTGCTTTTATGATTGAGTCTCATGTTATATCTTTTGAACATTTGTAATCTTGTCTACAATCTAGTAGATTTATATGGCATATTAGTCATCGTTTGACTCTTAAAAATACTTGTTTACTTAATAGACCATGTTAGTAATGACAATAACTGCCAGTGCTTGCACTTTTATTGTATTCATTAGAATGCATTCTAATGCTTTGTATCAAATTAAAACCAAGCTTTTCATAATACTTTATACTTTTTTTATTTTGTAATATTTTTCCAATTATATGTGTTGTTATCAGAACTAATATAGAAATTTAGCCAATTCATTATACATAAATTTCATGTGCTAAATAGGAATAGGTATTTGTCAATAGTAACAATAACCAAAAAGCACTTATAAAAAATCATCAAACTATATAGCTTATGATTTGATTTATATTTATGTGCATTTTTATCATATTTATATATGTGAGTATATTTTTATAATTTGGCAAAAAAATTTCTTCACCTTTTTGGTTGTTATTAAAACTGACAAATACCTGTGGATATAATGTTTATGATGTTCAAATTTGCTTGTATCTACATTTTGAAAGAAAATTTCCCTTTTTCATTATTTCAAAATAAAGTCCTATTTAGAGAGTCTCATGTTGATTTCATCTTATTGTACATATTTATTCTGTTTCAAAGCGAAATATAGAAGTTAATACTGAAGAAAATTGCTGATCAAATATTATTTTCATCATAATTGCAATTCACTTGCTTGTTTAGGATTGCAATATCCATCTCAAGCTGCTTGTTTATGTTAAATCTGACAATCAATGAAAACTATGTGTATTTGCACCTAAAATATTGGTTTGGTTTTGACAAAATTTTGTCAGTTTAATAGATAATGTACAAGACAGCACATATTTACTCTAAATTTCTAAATATAAATTGTTTTTTTCTACAAAATTTACTGAACATTAAAAAAAACATACAAGCCAGACATTTTTTTTAAAAAAAAATATCTTAGGATTTTCCAACACATATCCATGAAAGAAAAATTTTGCTTAGTAAGAAGCAGGTTTTCAGTTAAGTCACTATAAAGTAAATTTGCCCAATACCAATGAGATTATTTAATTCATCTTTGTAAATTTTTCTGTAACACTTTCATATTTTTTTTGGAACATGAATGGGTGGTTAGTTCTTATACAAGTTTCCAACTACAGGTGATTTATTCACAGAAAATTCTTACAATTACATTACCTCTCAAAATCCTCCATCTGACGCAACAAATCAGAAATAATAAACATTTCGTATAATAGAACAGTTTTACAAAACTATTCTCATTTTAATTCAAGATTTATTTTTTTGTAAGCATAAAAATTCTAAATTATTGAAATATAATGTGGCACATTTGGTGATATTTAGCAGTTTATCACTTGTGCTAATCTAATAAAAATGTTCCTATATTTTTTGCTTTACTAGTGGATATAAGTATAAGCTGATCCCCATAGTTTAATTTCTGAAAAATTTATCTAATTATATTGTTATTATTATTATTACTATTGAAATATATTTTAATAATGTGCTCAAATTGTTTTAAAAGGAAATAATGCAAATTTTTCAAAGCTTAAGTATTATAGGTGTACAATTGGAAGATATTTATGCTTAATTAAGGCAATTTGTTCTTTTGAAAAGATTCTTCATGGTATTTTAATGGTCTACTACATGTTTATGGATAAACCTTTCAATGAAATGATTATTTAAATTAGTTTTTAAATTGTTAATACATTTTAATAATTTTGAATAATTTATTTCTTCCTGATTTATCTTGCCTTTTCTGTTTAAAAAAGATTCATTGAAACATTTTTCAATGAAGACTTGTGCTCCTAATTTATGTGTACTTTCAAATATTTTCTATACTTTTGATTCTGTTTCAAATTTATATATTTTGGATTCCTTTCATTTATTTTGTTTCTGAATCCATATCTACCAATTTCTTATACATACAATTGATAAGCTATGAATTTGCATAATGCATCACTGGTATTTCCAATTTGAGTTTATATATTGATAATTGCTTTAGTATCCTTTACTTACCTACAGAATAAAACTTTTAATTTATAAAAGCTTTACATTTTTAATTTTTACTTAATCTTGAAAAATTTTCCGCCTTTTTAAAGATAGACATGCATATAACTACTTTAAAATTTTCCACTTCTGTGAGTGTTTTAGCAGTTAACCTGAAACAATTGTCATTTGTGAAAAAAAATCAATTTAAATTTCATTTGCATAAAAATTACTTCTCGTAATATGTTTTGGCTTTTTTTAAAAATTAAGGTGTTTGCTTTGGAGATACTTCTTAAATCAATTAAACAATCAGAATTCCATTTGCTGTAGAGATTCTTAAATTTTTCTCTTAAAGTCTTTTATATCATAAATTATATCAAAATAAAATTATACATAAATCCAAATTAATTTTTAAATTTATTTCTTATATTATTTTTTATAAGTAGAACCATTTATTAAATTGTTTCCAAGATACATTAGTCAATACTGTGTTGTTATAAAATATGTTGGTTACTTTGCTTTTCTAATATATTATATTATTTTTAAAGGTATTTGCACCAGCAGATGCATGAAAAGCATAAAGGTCATGAGTCAATGCATGCTTGGATGATTCTCATTTTACTTGTTACAATTATAGTCTCTCAAATATTATTAGTTGAGTGGAAGAAAAGATACCCCATTTCATACCAGGTTTGAAAACTTTTTTTAAAAAGTATTTATTTATTTGCAATTAAAATAATAGGCTTAAATTTCTCAAGTTACCTATTTAATCATTTTATATTATATCCAAATTTTTCAAAGAACCAATAATACAAGTAGATATGAAAGAATGAATCAGAATTAAATCATAAAATTCCTTGTTTTGGATTATTTTTCTATATTTGTAAAGTTTCTCTGTGTAAGTATTTGCAATTATAATGTTTAGTTAAAGAAAAATAAAACTGATTTTCTTCATTACAAAATAATTGCCTGATACAATCCATAGAGTCTTAGGATTCATACATAACTATTATTGAGTGAAATACTGCTTACAAAATTTTCTGTAATTTTAGTAATTTCTTCTTATTTTTATTGAAAATTTGATCTTTGTTCATTCTCCTTTATATGTTAGTTAGTTTTTCCTTCAATTTCTAAGATATCTTTTGGCATGTACTAAATAAGTACATTTCAATAACTGCCAATTCAGGATCCTAAAATCCTATAAGTACTGCAACCAGTATTAAACAATAGGCAGCAAACTCACACACATTAAATTTTGTCATTTCAATGCTAGTTTATTTTTTATGCCAATATTGTAATGTATCATAATTTTCATATAAAACAAGATATTGCATATCAACATATTATCAGATTTGGTATAGTAAATTCTGAAAAGTATATGCATAAATATTATTCTTTAGTCTTCAAACTTCTTAAAAACTTAGCATTATATATATCTTTTAATTTACTTGCATTCATTTAATCAGATATTGACTTATTATTCTTTATATTACACCCACAGTTTTATTCATGAATTGTTTCTGTGTCAGATGTTTTTTCAGCTTGTTTGTTTTTAATTAAAAACATTAAACCAATTTTAATTAATTTGTTATACTGTTTTTACACAATAGTATGCAATATATTGATTTCTCATTTAATATTCATTTATTGCAAAATCATAACAAATATTTTTAAGACAGAATTTAGCATATATTTTAATACATGTCACATTTGTAGCTGCTACTAAATTTTTTATGCAATCTTTAGTGGTTCTTATTTTAAATCACAAATTTATCTTTACTAAAAATAAAGATAAATGTGTATGTCTGTGTGTAGGCTGGACCAATTTGACCTACAGCTACTAAATTTGGCACATATACGTTAGAGCATGAGAACATGCACCAAGGTATCATGATAACTTTTTTTTAATTGTACATTTAACTATCTAATAATTTAGCTGAACTGTTGACATTTTTCTGAGTTAATTTTTGAAAATTTAATTACAGTTTAAAATAATTAATAAATACACTAGATTTTATTTTTATGTTAATTTCAGAAAATATTGTTTAAAATTTTTATTTTATTTTAAAACTTTAAAAAATGTCTTTTCAAGGGTGCCAATTTAATTATTATGTGAATTTTTATAAATTCTGTTATTTTTTATTTATTTATTTACCTGTTTTTCAGTAATAGTTTATATTGTATAGTTTACAAAGCAATCAAAGCATTTTCATTGCTTTTCAAAAATATATTCTTGTGATTTTATTGCATTGTTGAAATCTAATTTATATATATATATATATATATCTAATATATAAAATTCTCGTGTCACAGTTTTCGTTGCCATACTCCTCCGAAACGGCTTGACCGATCTTGATGAAATTTTTTGTGCTTATCCGGTATCTATGAGAATCGGCCAACATCTATTTTTCATCCCGAAATATCAATTAGTTCAGAAGAAATTAATTAAAACCCCTTAATTTCTGTGAAATTAAAACCTGTAAAGTTACTTTCCGAGTGAAACCCAGCCTTCCGGAGAAGCGATCGCTCATGAGTACCTTTTCGTCCTGTAAAACCGCGTTTTTAAAATTGCCATCGTTACGCGTCCGTTCAACTTATACTCAATATCGCTGTGGAATCGGATGGACTTTTTATCGTAGACCACGGAGATATAATTTATTTTACGAAATGTCGACGCAAAAATTAAATATCGATTTTTTTAAAAAAGGTCCATTTTGGCGGGTCTATTTCTTGAACGGCCCTGTAAAATAGACGCTTAGCTGGAAAAATACAGAAAATATGTTACCTGAAAGGCAATACGATATAGTATTCTGCAATATAATTTAAAAAATCGAATTTTTAAAACTGAATTTTTGACGAATTTTTTAACGAAGAGGCAAAATTTCGCTTTAATATTGAATTACGCCGAAACTTTTCAAGATAACTCAATCAAATTTTTTTTACATAAAATTCGATAAATTTTTCAAAATCGTGTGAAAGATTGAAAAAATCTGATAGAAAATTGCGCATTTAAAAATTATTTTGTCGTTTATTGGGTTTCCCTCTTCAACATTACAAATCTAATCCATTGATAAATAAAAATGAGACTAAATTTTTTTTGTATAATTTGGCATTGCTTTAGCACACCCTGATCAATTTTGAAAACAATCCTGCAAAAATCACGCGTCTTATGAATTCATTCCAGTTTTTCCACCTCGCATACTTCACCTGAAAGTTGGGACACCAGTAATGCAACTACGAAACCTTCCTCCACCTAAATTATGCTATGACACCAGACTACGAATGACTAGACTTAATAAGTATGTAATCGAAGCTACGATTATTACTGGATGTGCTCGAGGAGTGTTGGTTTTAATACCCCGCATTCCACTAATTCCGTCGGGCTATCCTTTTGAATTTAGAAGAGTGCAGTTTCCCGAAAAAGTTTGCTTTGCAATAACCGTTAATAAGTCACAAGGACAGAAATTAAAAGTAGCAGGGATCAATTTAAGAGGAGAATGTTTTTCAAACGGCCAATTTTATGTAGCTTTCTCCCGAGTCAGTTCATCTGGCAGCTTAATGAATTTATCAACAGAAAAAAAAAACTCCAAAAAATGTTGTATACAAAGAAGTTCTTGCTTAAACACAGGTATAACAATAAAATGTAGATGGCCTGCGTTTGAAAAGAAAATAACTACTTTAAAAGCATCCTTAAGGATCGGTAAGGACAAGGGTATATATATAAGGAATCCAGGGGCGCCGGGACCCTCCCAAAATTAGGAAAAAATTATAGACAATAAGTAATTATTATAGAGGAATTTCGTAACTAAGTGCACGTAGCACTGTTATCCCCCACTAATTCCATTACCCAAGCAATGCCGGGTACGGGAATGCTAGGAAATTATTTATTACTAGGAAATTATTTATATGGCAAAACAACGTTTGCCGGGTCAGCTAGTATATATATATATATATATATATATATATATATATATATATATATAT
>JAOUZG010032541.1:122258-149388 GCA_026289955.1 Argiope argentata | reverse complement strand
TATATATATATATATATATATATATATATATATATATATATATATATCTATATATATATATATATATATATATATATATATATATATATATATATATATATATAAACATAGAATTAGTTTGCAAGATGGATATGAAAGTAAAGTTACAATATTGTGAAATTTAGATGGTAGATTACCTAGATATTTATGTTTATATTAGTGCAATAATGTTATGAGACCCCCACCATCAAAAAGGACCATTTGCAATATAAACAGAAGTTAAATAAACCAATTATTTTAATGGGTTTATTTAACTTCAAAAAACAACTTTATAACAAAATAACATTCACAAAATTTTGTGAAATTATTATCATGAAATTGTATCTTAACAATTGTTCTGAAAACCCTTGTAACCAATATTCTCAATAAACTGACTGGTCACCACAGATATTCATTTAAAAAAGAAGAAATATTCACTATATTTTTAGTAGAGTTTTTAATAGGTGATTTATGAAAATTTAAATATTAGTATCTTATTAAAATTTCTGACTTTAGACTACTCTTTTAAATGTGTCTCATAAGGTACGCCAATCATTCAGAATTTTCCAAGGCTTTCTGATTAGGCTAACTTTGCAAAATTGCTGATTATTCTAAAATAAGGATATTCTTAATTCAGATTTTTCTCAGAACCTTTTGTTTTTTATTTGAAAGTTGGAATGTCAAGAATATTTCACTGAGTTTGACTTGTTAGAACCAAAGGACTGTATAAAATTCTAAAATTTGGCCTTCATAATTTTTTAGGGATATATTTATTGACTGAAATAAAATAAAGTATGTTTACGGTATTTAAATCCTGTTAGATGTTAAGTTGGAAACTGAAGTTGATGATTCAGAGAAACTTTCATTTATAATTTATATTTTTAAAAACTCTGTTATGCATATAACTTTCCAGTGTTGAATATTCTTTTTCTTGAACTCGTATTTTTAAAAAAAGTTAAGTTTAATTATTTTCTCTTCAATTTCAAAATTCAGTATTAAAGAGTTAACATAAAAATAAAGAAAGTGTAATGCAATAAACATGAGTGAGTGTTCGTAATTATTATAAATTATATAACTATCAAAATTTGAAGATTTTTTATTAAATAATATGTGTAATTAGTTGTAAAAATTTGAATGCAGAAAATTATTTTGCCAAAGAAGTTATTAAGTAACAAAATTATATAAAATATTTTATTGAAAACTTTAACATACATTAATCGAACTGGTCACCAAAAGGTGCTTATTATCATTTTTCTTTATATTATTTAAAAAGAAATTAGAGCAAAACAGCATCCCTTTATAAATGTAAAATTATTTATAATTAGTATTTACTTCGATATTTCTAATCTTTAGATGTTGCAATCAAAGGAACAATGTTTTGTCTTTTAGTTAAATGATAAAATAAAATCTATTATTGAAGTTAATTTTATATTATTTGTTATTAACATTATTGTATAAAAAAGGCATAAAACTATGTATAATTGTACTTAATAAGACATTAAAAAATATTGTTTTATTATCAATGATAAAATAACCTTCAAATTAATGTTTGTACATTTTGACTATTGTGAATTTTTTTTATGCATAAAAATGCAATCTAATATATAAAGAATATTTCATAACATCTTTCATTAAAAATGATTTGTGACTAATGTGAAAAATGAAAAGCTTATTAAGATTCAAGTATAAATTATTATTTTAGATGTTTATTAATAAATTGATTAAAATAAATATTTCTTTTTTTCAGCGAGTATCTTTATTTGCAATGTGGATTATTCCTCTCATAATTTCTGTCAATCATAATTGGACACGTTTCATACTTTTTTGGATCATCTTTACAATTCTAACTGCTTTAGTTGTAAGCCAAGCATTAAAAACACCTATGTCTGGCAGAACTCCTAGGTAAATATACAATTTTTTAAAAAAATTTATATTAAAACTATTTTGCATGCTGAAACTTTATAATTTCTTTATTTATGTAGACTTAAAAATATACAGCTCTTTAATTTAAATTTCCAATATACATTTGTCATTTTAGAATTTAATTATATTGTGCATTTAAAATTATGAAATAAGAGGAAATTACATCCATTCTTTTCTAAAAATGAGTCAAAAGATAGGACACAAACTGATAAATTCACTAAAAAAGATCATGAGAACATATTGTATGTTTAGTCTCAAACACCTCAGATTCAGATTTCCTAAAAATCAAATAATTGATGATTATATGTGCAAAAAAGCTCTGTCATCTAACTAGATCTAACAACTTTTAAACTTTGAAAGCAATAAATGTGTATTAGTAAAATATTCTAGATGCAAAGTAATGTGTATATGCATAAATTATCACTTTTCCAATTTAAAAAAACATTATTTGAATTTAATTATTTCTGCTCAATTAACTGTTATTTAACATCACAAGATACTGGTTAATTTATTCTAAAGTTTTCATATTCCCTTCTTGGCGTCAGCAATAGTATCTTGATGCAATAAGAAAAATTTGTTAATAAATGCTCATTTTGAAATTTTTTCCATATATCCAAATCAGTTTTCTTGCTTTTTAAAAAAAATTACTCTTTCAAGGTTTGAATTGATTTTTAATTGAATTTTGCATATTAATGGACTAATTTTGCTTTACTGATTTGAAAAATAAAAGAAAAGCCATGCATTTTTATTTAAAAAAAATTCTTTCATTACCTATTTTCAGTAGTTTTTAGCAATTGCTCTTGATCCATGCATAATATTAAAAGAAATGAGATATTAAAAATGTGTTTGTAGATTTTGTTGGTTTGTTTCAACTGTAAAAAAGAATGCAAAATACAATTCTCAAAATATAGAATTTTCCAATTATTGTATTTCCATACTATTTGTTAGTATGAATGTAAATTTAATTCCTTGTCACACACACACATAATTGAAATGGTAAAAAAAAAAGCCTTTACAGGTTGTTGTTTTATAAAATGTAAAATCTATTTTTATAAAATATAATGTAATTAGATAAAAGTTAATAGATTTAATTGCGTTAAACTATTTTTATCTAAAAGAACTATTTGTATACTAAGAAAGTTTTATATAGTGTATAATTACCAGACAAATACCTGAATAGTGTGAAAATGTAATTGCTAATATTTCAATTGAATATTAACATTTGTAATTCTGAAATGTAGAAACAAAGTGGAAATAAAATTTACAAATCAATAAAAAAAAGTCAGTTTTATATTCCATCATTGTACTGTTGCAGTCCTTGTAAATGTGCTTAGAATGCTACAAACTTAAAAATTTCTGACTAATCTCATAGCTAAAATTTCAAATTCCAGTATATTTGTTACTCTGGCAATTTACATCTTTTTCAAATATTAACACATTTACTTTTTAAATCTTAGTACTGCTTTACTTTTCAACATTTTTAGTTTTAGCTTACTTTGTAAAGAAACTGGTTCTGTTGGTTCAATGTATTCTTCTGTTTGAGCATTTGATTGCTTTCATATATATATTCTTCTTGGTAGCTTTTCTTTATTATTTGTCTATTAAAATAGTTGTTGACTCTAGTTGAGTTATTTAAAACAATTAATTCAGAAGAACAACAAAGAAAAGAAAATACAACAAAGACTTGCCTCAACAATCGCATTTAGCTCTAAAATACAAATAGCAGAGTTCTAATGCCCTAAATTCTAAGTGCTGTTCAATAGCTAAAGACAGTTCGACAAAACAGTTACAAAAATAGCCAGTGTCATATTTTCATAGTATTTAATGATAACGAATATATATATATATCAAAATTCTTACTAGTGTATCTATGCTTATGCTTGCTGAAAGGTTAATTAAAGCTTAAAATTTTTCTTAAACTATGGAAGACATCTTAAAATAAGATGTTTTTTACTTTTAGTATAAGTAAAAACATTTTTATTAAATATTTTTTTGAAACTTAGGTGACAGAAAAGAAATTAGGAAATCAGAATTATAGTATATTGAAGTAGATTTTATCAAACATCAGGTTTAACTTTTGTATAAAACGGACTCTTATTACTTTGGTGATTGCTATATAAGAAATTTAATATCCTTCAAGCTGAAGGGTCCCTTTCGCTCGATCAATATGATACTCGGCTACTAACCATAAGATTGGAAGTTCGGGCCACCAATGTAGCGAGTGAAGGTCGGGGTACGAACCTGCAACGTTTGGGCCTGTAGCCGAGTAATATATCGCTCGAGCAAAAGGGACCCTTCAGCTTGAAGGATATTAATTGGCTTATAGAGAAATCACCACATTACCATGAATAGTATATCAAAAGAATTATGAACCAAAATTGATTTACCTTTTATTTTATGAAAGGAATATTTATAAAATGTGCTGACTCTTTAAATTAATAATTTCTTACTAATAGAGATGTGCATATAGAGAAAATATAAGTATGTCATATTGTAATTTTAACTAATTCTTTAAAATATCATATGGGAAAAGTGTCATTGAAATAGCTACTAGTGGTTCTGTTTTTAGATACATTAATGGTCACCATGGATAATCCTCAAAACTGAAGTAACCATACCTTAATGTTGAATTTCAAAGCCTAACTAAACAATTCAGGATGTTCATTCAGTAATAATCTTAGTTTCCTAAAATGAATTTTATAAATTTCGGATTGGACAATTTTAGACATGTAGTTGATGTTTGGATATTTGTATATTAAGAGAAAAAGTTGCAGTGGTGGGTGTGAATTAATTCATGGTATAACTGTTGGGTAGTTTGTTGATTAGCAGGATTTGTATAATGTTTTTAACTAAAATATTTTGCAAATATATTTTGTTTTTTTTTTTCATTTTTAGGTTAGTTTACAAGTGGTTTTATCTTATCTATATGATAAGCTATGCCCTTGGTGTTATAGGTTATCTGTTTGTATTTTTAACACTTCTTGGAGTTAACCTTTTGTTCCAAAGTTTGCCACAGCCCTGGATGGATTGTGGCATAATGTGTCTTTTTTATGGACTTTACTATGGTGTCTTAGGGAGAGACGTTGCAGAGATCATTACAGACAAAATGGCCTCAAAAATTGGGGTATGCATTTCTTAATTTTTAAACAGTTTATTGAAGTGTATTTGTTTATTTCAGTGCACAAACTTTTTAATCATGTTCAACCCATAAAATGAACATTGAATTACATAGTGATGTAATGTTTCATTGTAATAAAAATCTGCATCAATCCCAAAATGCATGCATTTATGCACATCATATAATTAATGCTATATTTTAGTAATGCTATGATGTTAATAAAATTTATAAAGGTTTTTGAGTAATTTCAGATATTTTCCTGCCCATTTACAAAGTTTGATAATTGCCTTATATGTTTCTTCATTAAAAAACAACTTAAGCATTTGATCTATAAAAAAATATCCTTAATTTTATGTTGTGGCACAGATTCAGTTTTAATATCTTATGACAATGACATTTTTTTGCTTTAACGATCATTGTTGTGACTTATACCTGTAAGGAGTTAAAATCCTCACTTTAATTGTAAATTTTTAGTAGTATATCATCTTGCTTGATTTTTTTTAATAATATGGGGCGGTTTAATAATTTTTCTTGTCTAATTGCAAACTTTTGAAATTTTCTGTTGCTCAAAATCTTGCAATGAAGGCTTTCTGTCAAAAGGAAAGAGATTTTATAAGTACAAAAGTATGAATTGTTCATTACATAATGTTGTAATTTGACTTATTAATAGATTCTTAAAGTATTATTTTAAATGTTTCTTTTGTAATGCCAGTTGTCTAATGGATTAAAGTTCTTTTTTTCAAGTGAGCTATGTTCTTAATCAACCTTACTAAAATATGAAACTTATGTGCTAATATATGCTTTAGCAAATTGCTGATAGCTGCTGGTTTTTGTTACTTTAAGGTTTTCCTGCCTAGGAAACAAATTTCTTCAAAAAACAAACAAATTTCTTCAATTTTGGCCTTCTTCTAAAATTTCTCTCGAAATCCCACCCCCAACTCTTATGCACTAGAACTATAATCTGAAGTGGGTTTAATTACCAATTGAAAATGTCATTTTTTTTTTCTTCTTGATTCCTGAACATGTGTAACAGATTTCTTTTTCTTATTAATATTCATTGGTGTTTCAGAATTTTTGGACTGATATTTCACTTCCAAGGTATTATTATTGCTGGTGCAAAAGTGACATTGTAAATATAATTATGGAATAAAAATGGAATTAAATAGTTTTGGTAAATCAACCAAGTAAAATTAGCCATGATAATGTAGTATTACTTAAAAGATTCTTATAATTGGGATATTTCTTCTTTCAATGTATTCACACAATATAAACTAAGAATATAATATTTCTTAATGATGATTTATATCAGGGCTACTTTTTTATTTATTATTTTTATATTATTTACTTATACTGTATATGTGTAATTCATAATATGTTCTTTTTAGTATTACACAGAATCTGGAATTCCTGTAAGACAGTTAGAATCCAATATTTGCTGTGTCTGTGGTAATCCTATTCTAGTCCAAGATAATTCAAATGCCATTGTAGAAAAAACTTTTAATTTATCTTGTGGTCATACGTATCCTTTCAAATTTATACTTACTTATATAAATTGAAGATCCTTTTATTGGATTTAATATTCACTTACTGCATTCTTTCAGTGTAGTAGCCTGTAAATTTTTTAAGTGATGCTTATTATTTAATAAAGCTCCGACGAGATCTTATATGTAGAATGTTTATTTAAGCCAAAGCTTTAAATTTTCGATTAATTTTCATTGTTATCATTATGAAATACTTGAATTATCATTATTTAATAACATGCAATTTAATTTTACTATGTTTAACTTTTGTATTCAAAATTTTATGCCTCTAAGTTCTTTAATAAGTTATTTTTAAGCTTCAAATTGTGATGGACACTAAAGCCATTTAATTTTTATAATTTTTAACATGTTCAATTTATTGTGAATGTAGGCCTTTATGAATATATCACATTTCATGACATTACAGCATTTTTAAAAAGTAATTTCGCAGATAAGTTATTTTTTTATATAGTGTCTTTGGTACTGCAATTTCATTTTCTTATTCCTCATGTAATTAACAGAACTATTTTTACAATAGGAGAGAAAGTTATTAAGTTATTAGTGAAAATAAATTATTAAATATATTTTTTAATTCAAAATATTTTACATTCCATTCAAAAGTGTATTTTTATAAACGTATATGCTAACCAAACATTCTGGTCTAATAATACTATATTAATATTATAACAAATATTTATAAAAATATTTATAAATCATATAAGAGAAAGTGATTAATTATACATGGCAAAGTATTAATACCTTAAAAATTAATTGTTTTAATAGAAAATTTATGTTTATTATAATTTTTTAAAATTTTAAACTAGAAAGTATTATATTTTAATTGGCCTGCTTGCAGCCTAGTAACCGTAGGCAGCAGTCTAATTAGAAAAATGTCTTTACAACAAATGTGTAACAATTTTTTGTAGATTTAAATTCAATGTTTTTTCATAGTGATTATATAGTTAATTTTGATTATCATCATTTATGAACAAATTGTACATTTACCTCTGTCTGTATAAGCCTTCATGATTGAAATGTAAAAAATGATTTTTGTGTTCTATATTAGTATTACAGAATTTTATTATGAAATTTATATTGATCTCATCTTAATTGAAATTAGTTATAATCTTCAAAGTAAATATTTAGAGTACTTTAATCATGAATTTATCTTATTATTTATATTACAAATATAGTTTTGGTTTATCCAGTTTATTATATATAGTGTATAAATTTTTCAGTGCCTTGAAATCAATATCTTTAATGGTAAATTTATTTTCTTATTACTTATAATAATGTCTTTAATATATATATTTCAGTTAATTTTGTGAATTTGTGTATTTTATTATGATGTTTTTCTTAATTCACCTAAGATTTCATGAATTTTGTATACGAGGCTGGTGTATTGTTGGGAAAAAGCAAACCTGTCCTTATTGTAAAGAAAAAGTTGACCTTAAAAGAATGTGCAGGAATCCGTATCCTTTTTTTGGAAGTATATGTTCATATTCTTGTTTATTCTAGTACTTATATTTGACTTGCACACATATATATATATATATATAATTTATTTAAAAAATACAACAAATTATAATTGAGATATTCTTTATTATTCAAACTTATTTTCTTAAATGTTAAATTTCTTTTTAAAATGTTGGTTAATCTATATTAGTGTATTCTATTTGTCTTGATTTTTTAAAAAAATAGAATATGTATGGCATTTCTGAGATTATAGAGAAATTTTGAATGACAAAATGTTAAACCTGATCATTGTATGCCTAACTGCTGCCCAGAGTGCAAAATATTATTAAATCCATGTTCAGTTGTTGAAATTAAAATCACTTTCAAGATCCTATTTGTAAACATTCGGGGTTAATTTATTGAATATCTCTATATTTTGCCAAAACTTTCTGTATGGCATGAACAATTTTCTTCCTACAATCATATTCTTCATACTAGCATTTCATCTGTAATATCTATTAATGTGCACATTTCTAGTTTTATACTATTATTAATCAGATGACAGAATGTATTAAGGATTTATTTGAAGGATTTAGTGTAAAAGCTCTTGCAGTTATCAAATTGTGATTGAATGTCATATACTTTTTATTATTGATAAATATTAATATATACTTTTTCCATTATTTAAGTTATAAAATAAATGCATTCTTATTTTAAATGTAAAAGCTTCTTTATATCTGGAGTTCCAATAACTCAAATATTCAAATTCTTAAAATTGAATTTTTTTAATTTTTGGTGTTTGTAGTGAAATTTTTATGCTGGCTACTATAAAAAAGAAGGGGGGGTTAGATGGTATCCAATTTTTTAAAAAACTAAAGTTTTAAAAGCATTCCTAATTTTATTTCTTGTACTTTTGGTTCCATGTTATGATATTTCTCTGATTTTCTTCTGTTCGTATGACCGAAACGTTACAACTTGTTATCTGCTTCTGCAAAATTTAAAATCCCTTTTTTCTCCTCATGTTTTATAATTATTGAACAATTTACTGAAAAAATAAATTCTGACAAATAAAAGATAATTTTCTTGTAAACTGCTAAATTTATGTAAGGAATAGAAGTGACAAGTGGTGTCTATAGAAAACTTGTTTAGAATGTTGTGCATCTCTTAAAATTCATAAAATTTTACTATTATAAAATTTAGACTGCGTTTAACCTTTTTACTAAAAGGTATATATATATATATATATATATATATCATTGTTGCTTGTTAATAATAAAAATTAGTTAAAACTACAGCATTATTTAATACATATGATGCCCTGTTTGATGTTGATGTCTGACCCCTTTAAAAAAATTTTAAAATATATATGCTTTTTTGAAATTAATTTTGAAATCTATCACAATAAACAATTCCCTTGCATTTTTATAACTCTTTGCTTCTTGAATATTTCCCATGGATTTAATAATTGTTTTATATTAACATAAATTTTTAAAAATTATCACCTTTTTTCAGTTTATAAATCATAATTCATAATCATAAGTGATTTTTAACCTTCAATCTTTAAATGTTTTCCCCCTCAAATTCACAATTAGACAGTACTATCCGTATGGAATCAAAATTTAATGAAATATGTTGATTGCTGATAAGTTTAAAAAATAAATATTGTTTTGCCATTGCAAATACATAAGTTTGCTAGATTTCAAAACTATAGCATATAAAGAAGTAAAGGAAAAAATCAATTATTATTATTATTTTAATACAAAAATACAGATATTTTTAGTATTTCAATTTTTAAAAATATTTAACTGGCATGCTGTGTTTTTTCTTCTTTCAATTTTCCTTAATATTTTTGTAGCTGGGAGAAGCCTCATGTGTTCTATGGCAGTTTTTTAGATTTTGTTCGATACCTTGTCGCTTGGCAACCAGTCATCTTTTCAGGTGTTCAATTTTTCAATTATATACTAGGGTTGGAATAACTGTACAAATAGTATTATTTAAAAGTTGAATCAATAAATAGACTTCCATTGTTTTTGTATACATAACTCATTGATTTTGCATGAGTTCATGTCATCAAATCATTATGTTTTTAAGATGAATGTATTTTTTTCTTAAATTTGTACCATTTTTTAATATTGTCAGAAGAATGAATTCTTTTAAAATTCTGTTGTTTAAAAGTTAAATTTTGTTGAATTAAAATAATATATTAAAATCTTGAATTTTCTTTTTTAACTTGAAAAAAGAATATTAGTTTAGTATTTTTTTATTCAAATTTCATTTGTAAGGTTTTATAAAATAACCATACATATGAATATAATCTTATTCTTATTTTATATTTATGTTTTGCTTGCAATACATAGAGATTAATGCAACATGCTGTTTTAGCATTTGATATATCCCAACATCTTCCAAAGTTACTAGTTCATTTATTGCCAATGTTTACTGGTGTTCTTTTTTTTTAATAACTTGTTAATCTTCGTTTTTTGAAATTCTTAAAGATGTTTGCATAGCAAATAAATTGATTCTGTGCACTCACTATAATGAGCACATAACCAATATTTTTCAATTTTCATTATCAATGAAGTATATTACATGAATAAAAATACTATTACAGATTTATGTGAACTTTTTGTTATATTACAAATTGGGTGAGTCTGGGTAAAATATTTTGTTTTAAATTAAATAGTAGTGAAATACAAAACTTAATGTAAAATTAAGTCATCTTTTAATTTTTTTTTCTGTGTGTGAATTTAATATTGCATGTAAATTGAATCATTTTGTTAAGGTCTAAATTTTTTTGTTATATGTAGAACAAAAATGGAAATGTTAAAAATGAAATATAGCTAAGTTTGCTGTTTTATAAGGTATATAGAACTGATTATTCGTTTAGTTTTCAAGGTACTTTAATTTCTAGGATACAGAAAAATAATCAAGGTTGAATTTTGATGTATGTAAATATTTACTGAATATTCACTACCTTATATATATGAATTTTTAGTTTTGATGAATTCCAACTATTCCAGCCATAAAATTTTTCTAAATAGATGTGCCTATTAATGAGGAAGAATGAACTTTGTAAGGAGTGTTATTTTGAGATCCGATTGGTTCAAAAACTTACTAGTTTCCACCCGATTGCCTTATAAAATGTTATTATGATTGCGATGATTTTTGTAGGTGAGAATTTCTTGGTACTTTACCACCTTTGACTTATTGTGTTTTTTCTTGGTAAATAAGAAATTTCAAAGCAAGAAAAAGAAACATTACTTGTTTGTTTACTGTTATCTTTAGATATTACTTTTATTTGTTATATTTTTATTCAATTTTCTTGGCGTATGTTGTCAGCTTATGTGTCAAATATTGGATCTTCATTTTATCCAATTTAAAGTTGCTGTTAAAAATTTTAAAGAGTTTTTTGAACTGTGCAATCATTTAAATTCTATTTTTTTACAGAATATAAATTTAATTTAATAATAGGAAATTATATATTTTATATGATTACCATTGATTGGACAGCATTCTTTGCATATCTGATCATCTGCTATTGCATAAGACTTCAGATTTTATTAATAAATACTTTTAAATCAGCAGGGCTGCTTGCAAATATCTGTAAATGTTAGTGATAACTCACCTGCTACTTTTGTTTCACATATTGATAAATTTGGCTCTGACAAAATAACCTCAACAATCAAATTGCATTGCAATTATTGCCGTGCTAATGGAAAAAGAATAATTATTACTATGTAACATTGTATTTATGCTCTTAATATTTTTACAAAGCATGTTGCATTTACAAAAGTGATCAAATTGTTTATCAAAGTTCTGGAATAAAATTAAAAAGGAAATTTAAAAAATTTCAATTCTTTTTCAACAATGAATTTGTTGAAAAGGAATTGAAAAAAAAAACTAATGTGAAACAGCTTATAGTTCATTTATAAGATTTTTGTATAAATAGTTTCAATTAAAATATAGGATATTTTAAAACAATAATGGTGTTTTGTTTTTAATTGATGGAATTCTCATCAGTACCTAAGATCCCCCCCCATTCAATACTACCGATTTATGAAATTTTTCTGTTCTTAATTTTGTTGATAAATTAATTCGGGTATAAATACATATTTTACTAATGTTCCATTTTTATTCCTTTCATTACATAAATTATTAGCAAATTTATGAACTCTAATTAGCAAGAAAATTTTTGCTTAACTATTACAGTTTTTTTTAACTAATACTCAACTCTCTCCAAATAAAAAAGTTAATGCGATTTCCACGAGAACACTATTTTGCCATGAAAAATTCAATTTGTATTCATAACCTTTGCTTATAATAAATTCTAATGTAAAATATACTGTTTCTACATTAATTTTCATCATTGCTTTTTTTGTGTCTTCAATGATTATTTTCTAATAGTCATTTTAGCACCAAAGTTTTACAACTGTCTTGTCATTTTTCTTTTTCTTTTGTAAGTTATAGAGATTGTGTACAGTTTTACTTTTTGGAAGAATTCACATTAAAGTTTATTTTTACCAATTTATTTGAGATTTTTTTCATTTGCAAATTCTGTTATTTATTTCTCAATAAAGAAAAGCTCTTGGGATGAATCATTTTTTGTGTCATTACATAAGTATCATAGATTAATAATATTAATTTTTTATGCATAACTTTTCAAAAATAATAAATTTTGTTTTGCTATGTTAATTTTTCTCTTAAAAGTGAATTTTAATTTTATTATTATTATTAATTACAGCATAGGCACTACATAAAAGAGTTAAAGACTATTTTTTCAATATTTTACTTATCATAATAAATAAACTAGATATTTTTTATTTGTTGGAAAATATTTAATTTTATCATTTGTTAGTACTTTTTTTTCTTATAAGGATTTTATTTTCAGTTTACAAACTATTGCTTATTTATTAAATCCAAATTTTTTGTGGGTGTTTTTACTTTTTTACTATTTTATCCCATATATACAGAATCCATTATTATGAAAAGAACCAACTTCTAAATTTCATTGAATAACAGCATTTTTGTGCACGAGGTTTTTATTTTTATTTTTTTAAAGGAAATTGTTTGGTTGCAGTGCAGGGTATATATGCATATATATAAATATGCATAGCAGATTTCTTTTAAATCTTTTGTAATTTTCATAACATCTTAAAGAATTATTCAACAGAAATTTCACTGATTTTTCGTAAAATTCAATTTTTAATTTTACTTTCAAAACATTTAAATGATGCAAATGTAAATATTTTATTTAACTTCAGTCAATAAATGTTCTTATAAAAAATTGTGAAATTTACATTTTACAGTCCTTTTGTCCTAAGGAATCATATTCTGAAAAATACTCTTCCTACTTCGAGTTTTAAATAAATAAACTTTCTGCCTTCTGCTATCAAATCTGTTAGTTTTTACATGTCAATATTTGAACAAACAGTATTTTCATAATCATAGGTCAATCACTGTCGAGAAATCCTGGTAGCGTATCTTTTTTTGAGACCGCTTATGAAGTGGTCTAAAATCGTCAGCTTTTACAGAAGAACGATATTCAAATTTCATAAATTACTCATTTTTAGTGAATGATTTAGTTGATAGGAAATTAAAAAATTTTCTTTAAAATATTGATGTCTCAAGAAAACTCTGGTATCATTAAAAAGATAGTTTTTTTTTAAATCTTTATCGTGATGCAAAACTCTATTTTGTGCTGTTATAGTTTCGGAAGTTATAGCGTTGTAAATTTTATAAATTTTCAAAATCTTGTTATTTTTTAATGTAATGAATTATTGGATGTATAAGGCTCAATATTAGTAAAATTAATTATTATGAGATTAGAATATTATCTGTACTGCGTATAAATAATACTGAATGAGAAAGTTTTTGTATTAGTTGAAGTTTAAACACTTTCGTTTTTCAAGTTGCAATTTCAGTTGAGTTCCGTTGAAAATTAAAAGAGATGCATTGCACAAAATGCGGAAAGGTATACGGTTTTTAGAAAAGTAGTAAGTGTTAAATGTCTCATAGAATTTGAAGTTAAATATACTCGTGTGTGTAAGCAATCAAGAACAAGTAAATTTTAGCAACCATAAATCTGAATTATAAAAATTAACTAAAGCTAAGTTAGTCACTGCTTTGATGACAACGTTTTCTTATATGACAAAAAAATAATACTTTTTAATGTGTAAGCATTTGTGTAACAATATAATTTACAACTATTTGTTTATCAATTCCTGGTGATATAGAAGTAATCATAATTTCTATTTAGTACGAAGCAATATTCCTACCAAATTATTTAATTGAATCTCGCACAACTTTTTCAAAAACTTTAGTTACATACAAATAAACAAAATTGCTGACAAGCTTTCAGAAATGCAGAACAGTCTTGATTCATGATGAATGTTAGAGAGAGAAAGCTTGGCAGTTTTTTACTCTTTTTTTGTGTGTGTTTGTTTAATGTTAGTGACCATATTATATTGAAACAAATTCTTTGGAAATTAGATTCATTTTTTAAAAAATGTCTAACTTCTTTTTATTGTTTCCATATTATGTTTTTTATTTATAAGTAAAAAAAAATATTAGACGAATTTTCAGTCTCAAATATTCCAGATTCTGATACAAAATATATCAACAAATCCTGGCTAAGCAGATGAATGGTTGTACTTTCAAAATCCAATGAATAATTAAAACCAAATAAACTTAGAAATAATCACACAATTAATGGTTTAAAAATTTTCAAAGCCAGGAGGCATTCAATCCAATATGTGCATTTTACAATTTAATTCATTATTTTTCCTTCCAATTGATATAAATTGTATTAAGTTAGTTATATCCCACGTTTAGGAAAGCTGAGGAATAGAATTCATCCTAACGTTATTTCCGAATTAAATATATTTATCTTTTCTTTTTAATGTGATACAAATGAGCCATTTAATTAAAATTTAGGATATTCTCTTTTTTGCGAAAAGCAGACATAAATCTGGAGCATCCCAGCTACACAGAAACACCAAGCAATGTTGCACAAGTTTAAAAATTCAACTTAATTTTTTTCATTTCCTTTCTCATTTAAGACAATTCAATATATATTTTAAATAAATAATTTATTTAAAAAATTTAAAAAGGGACATTTTATTAAAATTTACTGTTAGTAATAAAACTATTGAGATAAAGGATTGAACCTATTCTTTGGAAATGAATCCGAAGTCTTACATTTTCATATACAAGTAGCTCTTGCCCATCCTCCTGGATTGAAAAATTAATAAACGTAATAAGTGTTAAAAATAAAGTCGTGTTAAATAAAATTCTATAAATATTAAATTATTTAATTACAGGATTCTATGATATTAACAGAATTATGAAAAGTAATTAAATGCCCCAAAATCGAAGCGCTTCATTAATTAATCAGTGATTAATTCTATTTTCTAAGAGTCCTTCTAACATTCCCGCTGCCCTCAGTACGATTTTCTGTGCAAGCAGAGAAAATCTAAAATATCTAGCTCAAAGAGTAACTTTTCCAAACGAGTTTAGAGTGAGGGAGGGAACCGTGTCGGTTTCCGAGAAGCCTCTATAATGAGAAAGGGCAAGTTTTATTAGGGGTGGGTCAAATGACCTTCTGAATGTAACACTTCCACACAGCAGTATCTCCTGGGGACCAGGAATTCTTTTCTGGTTGGGTGCTATTCGGCTTGTCAATCAAACCTTTTAAGCTTCTTTCCTTAGCTTAGTCACCGCCTTATCCCCCCCACCGATAGGAGGTGCTTTCGTCGACATCGAGTTTTTTTTTCTGTATACGTTACTCTTAAGTGAGTACTTAGGGTTGCCACAACAATTTGTTGAGTTTCTATTTCTCATCTTTGAGAGTTACTAAAAGGTTCTGATTGCAATCCTGATTCTAAAAATAAATGCTGAAATAAATTTGTAATTGGCAATGATTGGCTAGAATTACACTGTTATGCAAAATAACTGAATTTAATTCTTAAAATTAAATTAAGCTTTTTTGTTGACAAGTTATTATTTCATTACTCTAATTATCAGTATGTAGATTCTTTAATTATATTTTATATTCATTTTAAATATTACTGGAGGGAAAATGTTAGACTCCAATGTAAAACATAGCTTATATTCTGTAGCTTTTTATTAACTTCCTTTCATTGATATATATTTTCTTCCAAGTTGACTATGAAAGCTGTCAAAAACAAAAAAATATCACTATTTCAAATTTTAAAGAAAATTATGCATTTCTTTCTATTGTTGCATTTCCCCCAACTCTAGTTGTGGCACTCAACTGCAGCAATTCAAGAGTTGAATAAATATATATTAGAGCATTCTGCCAAGAAATCTGTTACATTATCCCAAATTGTAACTTCCTTGTAAGAATAAATTTTTTTAGGTATTAATTTGATTAAAAGTAAATTATTCTTTATATGAAATAAACATAATATACAAATGCATAAACATAATATTACTTTAAAAGAATGATATTTAATACCAGAAATGACTTATACATGCATAGAAATACATTACAAATAAATACGTAGGAACAATAACTTACTGTTCAGAATTCATGTGGTCAATAAATAAAATACATTAGTGATGCTATGCAGTAAAACATAAAATTCATGCTTAAAAATTGCGTCGAAATATGACTTTAAATAATGAATTATAAGAAAATAAATAAATGACTAAATGAACACTTTTCATCAGAATCTTAGTTTTGTACTGCACAGCGAAAACGCTGTTGATGTTAATAATTCAACAGAATTTTCATCTTACACAGTTTGCTAATAAAATTCAAAAGCTTAGAGGTTTAAAGAAATAAAATATCACAGCTTTTCTTTGATGTACTTTTTTTTTCGTTCCATTCTTTCATATCTTGGAGTCAGTAGAACAGTCATCCAAAAATCAAGCTTTCATTGTATAAAATGGGACACCTTTCCAACTTGATTTGAGAATTCCGATTCATCTCAGAATTTGTATGTGGCGCCATCTCGTGGTACACTCTAGAACAGAGTGGACTTCTCGTTTGCAATCACGCATATGCTAAGCCATAAAAGTCACAAGCACAAATTTAGATTTGTCCTGATTTTGCAGGTGTTGCAAGTCACGTAGCAACACCTCTGGAATTTGCAACCGCATCTCTCTTCTCTCTCGGTCCACGTGGTCAAGTAACCTCGAGAGCAACACATCGCTTCGCATCCGAAAGAATCCGTGGCAGTGCTGTTGCATTGTCTGGAAAAAGGAGAAAAAAATCATTCTTTGGTTTTGTAATATTCTAAAATAATGATCAATAAAAAATATTGCGCATTTGCTTATAATTCTTTATTATTTCTCTACTTTTTTAAGCAATTTTTTTTCTTTTACGATACTACCGAAACATATAACTCGGGAAATAATTATTGAGAAGTAAAGTATTATAGATTATACTTTACTCCTCAGGGACTTAGGGTTTCAAATTCGGGACCTGATTCCACCAAAGAAATGTCACGTAAGGGGGGCCAGTTGCATATCAAATCTGTCATGGCCAAACGTCCTTCCGCTGGTATGGTGTTGGGGGGATGCCAGTTCAATTGTCCTCCTCGTCATCTGACCGAGGTTCGAAATTACTAGGTTCGTCCCAAATTAGCCCTTGTGTTGTTTTATAACGGGACATTAAAATGACTAAACTAAACTCGCAAAACTTCAAGAATGAAGTCATTTAAATAAAATATTCTTTTACTCGGCTTGAAATCATTAGTAATTTGGACTTTTATTCGGTATTATTTATTGCTGATCAATGTAATTACTAATCGCATTCTTAATGTATGGCTATTTGGCATGTAATTTCAGTGTCACGCCTATTTTATTATCATTTGTTCTATCTGGAGGTTAAGAACTTTGAGTTCGAGAACTATGTGAAGCATCCCTAAGTTGACGAATTATTTGATAGTAAATATCTTTACGCATAGAATATCACAACATGCATATAGAATGAAAAAAATTCCAATTATGATATTTTATTTCTCTCTTTAATTTCATGAAAATTAGTTCTATTACTGTTCATCAACGGATTCTGAGACGACCATGTTTTGACGATTTCATTTCATTAAGAGGCCAGACGCAGAACGATGAGCGCACTTCCAGTATTCTAATTTGTCCTTGGATCTCTCCTATTAAATACTTTTGGTTCGATTTTTTTTTTCACGTGTATGAGAGTGTTGTGTTATTTCCTACCGTATTTTATTTTAACTCAAATTTCCGTATTGATTTGGCTAGTTCAAGTGGTAAAAGGGCTTTCAGGATTGGTACGAAATTTTTTTTACATAATGCCATTAAATATTGTGTTTAAGAAGCAGAAAACGAGAAATTGAAATATTATCGAAAAAAAATTAATAGCATATAAAAAAGTTCTTATTATTTTGTAAAAAGGTAATTACCAAAATTTAAGAACAAATTTTTTTAATTTATTCTTCATAGTTTAATGTTCGTGCTTCTTGCATTAAATAAAAATTGCTCTGAAATATTTTACTGAGCATTATTACATTTATCCTTCTGGATTGCTAATTATCTGTAATATTTATGTTTCATAAAATCGCGAGTCTTCATTGTTATGTGTAAACATCCCCTCCTTTCATCTTTCCTCTCGCCCCTGTTTTGTCGAATTAGACCCATCCTAACGCATGCACAGAGAGTTTTAAAATCCGTTGTCTAACAGTAAATCAGTTGTTCTTTCTAACCTCAAAATGTCGCCTATTCGGATAATTTTTCTTTTTAAAAATAAATTGTAATATACAGAGTTAAAATGAATTAATGTGCAAAACTTCAAAAAGGATGAAATTCATTATTACAATTTTTATCATGTCAGAACATGATGCTGTTTTTGGAATGAAATTTCTGGCGTCAACAAAACCCCGTAGGCGGGAAATAAATATTTTATTATCTGTACGAGCATATCAAAAAGTCAGCTTTTAATAACGTTTTGCCATTGCATTTACAAAAGCTCCGATCAAAAAAATAAATTAATGACTACAGCAAATAAAACCTAGAAAGTCCTTCTGTGGAATGAATAAAATTATATGAAATGAAATAAATAGGAAATGTGATATATATATATTTTAAAACAAAAAATACGAGGCAAAATTTTTTGGATCGTTTGCAATACTAAAGGGACTCCTTCGATGAAACTATTAAAATGAATAAAAATATACTTGCACGAGCACTTGGTGCTTGGCCGTTCAAGAAATGATGTTCTGACATGATACATTGAAATATGCGTAGCAGATTTCATTTTAATCTTCTTCTTTTTTTTTAATTTTGAACTAGCATTGTGTTAAATTATGATTTTATGCATATTAATAAAATGTTTTAAGTAAACAACCATTAATATTTTAGTGTTACTTAAAAATATATATCAAAAAATCTCCATACGAAGTTCATTAATTTTATGCTTTTAATGTAACCGTTAAAATCAATCGTATATACCTACGATTAGAGATAGCAGAAATTAAAGGGTTAACTTAGTTTTGGAAAAGCTCCAATTCGTAAAGTTGCCATCACAGAAGAAAACTTTTTTTGGCTTTTCAGCTGTTTTATTAAACAGCTATTTCTTTTGGATGGTAGGAATTCAAATTCCTAGTTATGGTTCTGGTAAGGCGTCACATTAATTGGATTCCAGGGTATTGAAATATGTTACGACGTGCCTAACAATGCTAAACATGTGTTTGTTCTATAAATAAGAAAAGACTTCAAATCTAGTGCCGAATTCTTCCATTTGTTAAGTGGGATTGATTGAATACACGTGGAGCGTGTTTTGTTCATTAGAGGCGCTCGCCCAGAGAGTTTTGTCGACAGAGATGTTTACTAAGAATATTCAATGGATATGCAAGTATGCATTGTTTAATATTTATAAGATAAGCAGATATCTCTTTTGTATGACCACTCCTTAAGAACATTGTCATTGTGGTTAGTGAGTGAGGTTGGAGAATTTTTCTTATCTTTGAAAGAGAAATGTGTGCGTTCCAGTATTGCGAGGCATTTTTTCAAAAACTATTTCGGAGAAATGCTTGTCAGCGATGTTATGTGTGAAAAATTTTGGTCCTTCTAAAAATTGGGTCTCGCTTAATCTATAGTAAAGGGATATTTGTATTTCAGGTGCATATTTCCCAATTAATTGGAACAAAACTAAATTTACAATCACAAAATCACATTCCAAATGTGATATATTTTCATTTATATGCTTTTAAAAGTATAAACTGATGGGCATTCAACCCTTTATTGCATTTGGCTCAAAATTTACTTGTGTCTACACTTAAGACGTTAAATCTGTATGCTGAAATTCATCCAATTAGTTCTTTTCGTTTCTTGTAATCGTTTTAAATTACATTTGGGCACGCAGACTTCATCTGAACAAATTTTGTTCAAAATTTGACAGGCATTTACAAATTTGACGTAAAGACTGTATAGCAAATTATATCTATCGGGCTTGGAGCGTTTCTGAGTTATCTTTGAAGCAGACAAACATAATGCTGAAAAAAGTATTTTTCGAACTCAGGGAAGTGTAAAATATAGAGTTCTCGAGTTCCTTTAATTACAATAATTTCCCTATACTTTATACATGCGAAAGAAAGAACAAAAATCACACAATTATTTTAAGAGCGAGCATTAACAGCTGTTCAGGCTATCACACACACGTTATGTGGACATCGATCATTAACCCTTTCACTGCTTATCCAGCCCAATCGATAGCACAAATCTCATCCTGGGTTGCCGCTTCCCGTTTCAAAAGAAGACGTATGATGTAAAGCGAGAATATACCTGTTGATAACCCATTTTACATCCTACTCTCATTGTTTGAAACAGAAACTGGCCTACCAGGATAGAATTTACCCGGCCGGTTGGGCTGGATCAGTAGTCAAAAGGTTAAAGTATTAATAAGACGGCTGTTGACCACTCACCTTCCTTTTGTGCCCGCAGATCCCGAGCTCGGATCAAAAACGCAGTAATCGGGGGACTTGACCGTGTAGACGAGGTCGTCTTTGTTGAAGCGCGCTGTGCTGGGCAGAAGCTTTGTCTTCCTGCCCACTGGCACCGGCTTCGCCTCCTCCGCGTCCCGATGTTTCAGTTTCAGCTTCGCGCCCACATCCAGGAGGGAGGGGAGGGCCTTCCAGCACGTCTTGGCCTCACAGGACCCGGACACCCCGTGGCACTTGCACTGGAGGCGCCAAGACGAACGCACGGCCTGAGAAGGAAGAAAATCAGCATTTGAGTACAAAGCATATAAACAATAAAAATATATAGATAGTGAGGTATTTTTTTAAAAAAAAGTTATTCTTATATCTTAGTGTCAAGCGTTTAATGAACCTAAACTCGGTCGCTAAAATTATATTCGTCTGTCAGTAATAGCTGGTATTTTGGGGTCGTACATTGAATAACATGTAATGGCTTGATCCTGATCAATCAAATAAAATGGTAGCATTTTAAACACAAAGGTTTTATTTGCACCTTTATACAATAACAACAACAACACCTCCTCTAGGTTAAACGCTGGGAAATATTTACAACTGGATTGTCAGTTCGACATCTAATACCAATAACTCACAGGCTGTCCGCGTATCCGGCTACTGCGTGTAGCTCCAGAGATCTACGAATTACTTCCGGTAGATCTTTTCAATAAACTCGAGATCACGTGGTATCTCTTCAACTGTCCAACTCTTCAGCTCAGCTCACAGCTCGGCTCGTTGTCCTGTCCGCTCTCGTCCAGTTTCTAGCCAGATCAGCTGGTCTCGTCTACCAGATCAGCTTGTCTCGTTGGTCCCGCTTCTTCCAAAACATTCCATTTTAAAATTTGTGAAGTTCCGCCTCTCAGGCTTGCATTGGCGCGCTGGAGATGCCGATCATCCAATACTTTTTCAGAAATACTCCCATTTGTCAGCTGTGGGAATATTTTGAAAACATCCACCCTCTTATCACAACCTTCACAACACACAAATATTCGCATATGGAGTTTTTAAAACTTCTTTCTTCAATGGGTCGTAAACGCATATGTTGTTCATTATTGGAACTTTATCCCAGCTTGGGTGGTCAATAGAAGAAATAGCCCCATCTGGGGGTTTGACTCAGTTCTATTCTTCAAAGGGCCGCCATCGCATGCGTTCTCCATTATCTGACTCCCTTCCTTCCAAAGGGTAACATCACAGTGGGAGAAACACAATGCGCAACAAAAGAAGAATCCCCTCACAGAAGTAACAATGTTCGGGCATGTGTCTTTTCAAAATGAGACAAGTTTAATGACTTCTTAACAAACAGATCCCATTGCAAGTCGAAACAATTTTCGTCTTCCGTCTCTTTCACTGATTATACTGCAGAAATGCAAGGTCCCATTCCAAGTATCAGTACCTTGGCGTATTGACCTTTGGTTCAAGTGTATTAAATACGATATCTAATATTAAAAACTGTTTGAAAATTTATACTGTGGTAAAGGCATAGAGGAAATAATGCACTACTAACAATTCTGGCATTAACAAAATCTGTACGATAGTATTCATTATTTTAATACAAAACTAAACCAATGTCTTACGTTGCTATCAATAGCTTTCCTGTTTGCGCAAGATATTCTCTGATATCTCTACGACGATTTACTGAAGGCTGGAAAATAGCGTAACAATGTTAGTGAACTTTTTGTAATAATGTTTTTTTTAATCATTAAAAAAAAAGTCTAAATAGCATAGGTCTAAATAGCACTGCATAGGTCCTGGGTCCTGGAATAGGGGTATAGCGTCTTCTCTGTAATCTGGGTGTCCCGGTTCGGGCATGGTTGTTCTCCTATGTTCTATCTGTAAGGTGTGTAAATGTGCCCCCCCCCTGTAAAAAGAGGCTGTGAAAGTGAATGTGATGCGTGAGTTCCAAAAGTCGTACTCTTGACTTTAGCTGGCTCTACTACAAAACAAGAGACGCTGATTAGGCTTAAATCGCTGACCACCTCAGAGACCGTGTCCATAGCAAGCGTCATAAGAAACAACAAAAACACTGCATAGGTTTCGTGTTTAATCGCACTTCTCTTATATGATTTTAAAATTTCGTAGTATAACATCAAAAACAAAGTGGTTAACTAAATTTCTACCTTGAAAGGGTAATTACAATTGGAGGGAGAAAATATGAATTCAGTAATGGCTGAAAGAAGAAATAAAAGATTGAAACGAAATCTGCTATGCCTATTTCAATGTATCATGTCAGAACATCATTTCTTGAACGGCTAGGCACCACATGCTCGTGCAAGTTAAATGATATTTTTATTCATTTTAATTGTCTCATTGAATGAGTCACTTCAGTATTGCAAACGATCAAAAAATTTTTTGTCTCGCATTTATTTTTTTAAAAAAAATATCACATTTTCTATTTATTTCATTTTATGTAATCGCATGATCAAAATAACATTTTTCTAGGAAATCAGAGCTTTCGTAAACGCGATGGCAACGCGTTATTAAAAGCTGATTTTTTTTTAAATGCTTGTGCAACTAATAAAATTTTATTTTTTTGCCTACGGATTTTCGTCTACCATATTCCCAAAATAATATGTTCTGACATGATGAAAAAAGAAGCTTTTTAAGAAGAAGAAAATGAAACTACTTTAAAAGGGGATAAAATCGATAAACAAACAAAATTTAATCGTGGGACACTCAAAGATGTCAGCCGGCCTTGTTCCGAGGCACAGAGTTTCTCTAGAACGTTCCCTCTGAATTGTGAAATCGATCCTGTGGGAAAATAATCTGAGCTGTCAAATGCGGATAATTAAATCTTAATTTCCCAACGATTCATCCGCGCATATCAAGGGAAAAGCGAAGAAAGAAAAAAAGAAAGAGAACCGATGTCCTTATTGCTGCCGATACCACTGGGCAGTTGTCAACAAGCCAGATCAAACATACATTTGGTGTGTGCACCACACCTCTAGTGGCGGGATTAATCTTTTGTTGTTTTGCAAGGCGATAAGTGGCGTGCCGATGACAGAGGCGCAACGATTAGGAAGGAGAGCGAGGTTCGACACTGGGGTGTGGAAAGATCGTCTGTCGACGCCCTTTTCTGATAGAAAGAAGCGGCTGATCTGGGGGCTAGATTACAGTCCAAACATCGCGCTTTGGAACAATCAAAGCATAACAGCGTGTTCAACACGGAAATGTATCTTTTCTGAAGGAAAAAAAATGGGATCCTTTTTACTTTATTTGTATACAATGTATACAGAATATTGTAATCGTCGAAAATTTGAGCTCATGGTTTTGATGAACCTTCATTTTTTAATTTAACCCTTTAGGCCCTCCTGGTGGGTTTTGCCATGGCGGTATTTTAAGTTCTTAATTTTCATTTCTTTTCAAACTTGATGGTGGCATTTGCCACGACTTCCTGGCTCCCACACACGTAGTGAAAATGGGATGAAATTGAATGTGTATGTTCTCTTGGTGACCTTTATCACTAATTCCCAACCATTTTTTTTTATTCCATTGTTTAAAAATTCAGGACTCAAAGGGTTGACCAGTTAACTATTCTGACCTCTTCAGAAAATACATAGCTAAATTATTATTGCTTCTATTAATTACTCTAAATTAATCTAATTATTCTAAATTACTTACTACACCTGGCTTATAAACTCGTCATTAACACAAAACGTTGTAATTTTTCCATGCTTATACTCGTCAAAAACAGTTAACTGGTTAATAGCATAAAATGTCCAAGCATTGTTATCATTTTTTACAATATTGTTACGTTTTTAGCGTAGCGGGTTCGGATTGAATGGACCTTTTTTGAGGGCAGTACAAATTTATTTACAGCTATTTACAGGTATTAACAGGATGACTTGATAAAGTAAAATTTCAGATAAACACAATCCAGCAGTCAACAGTCACTTACAGCGTAAATGCAAGTCTTACGCACAATAAAACAGACTGCAAAACAGCTATCGTATAACAAAGCAAACAGTGTCACAGCGAGTTCAATAACACAACGTTAGCAGCAAGCGTAAACACAGCTCACTAATAATCCGCTAGTCCAGCGAGACGCTTCTCTTCCTAGAGGAAACTCTACAAACTGCCGGAACTGCGGCTAACCGTCCCTTATATAGCCAAGCCTATATATAATGTTACAAGTGGGCGAGCGCCCGAAAGCACGCACAACTTCTCAAAACACCGCGAGCGATCCAATGGCAACCAGATTATTTCTTTCGCCAAGCCAACCTGGCTGGCACAAAGCTCCTCGTCAAACGTTGCCAATTTCGGCGTACTTCAGTGGCGCTCGCCCACTTGTAACATTGTATATATGGAATTCAAAATATCGGACAGTATTGAGAAGATATTGCGCAATATCTTGTTGGTACAATTTAATAAGTATTGTTGTTTTAAAATATTTTTATGGTATTATATGATAATTTAAGAAATCAATTGAGAAAGTGATAATTTGAAAGCACAATAGTCTTAAACAGAGATTCTCAATTGAAGTGAACATGTCCCTGTTAGTATACGAGAGTGATAGTGGTAACGGTGGGAAAAATTGTTTTTAAATTGTTAGTTTGAATTTCATTTACCCAACTTCAAGTCACCCCCCATTTGAACTGGAGGTCACCTCGTGATTGAGGATGAGATGCTTCCGGCATGGTGGTTGAATCTCGTCACCCTTCAAGATACACTAATTGATGGGGGGGGGGGTTAACTCCTCCTATCGATGGCGAAATTTCGAATTAGAATTTTTTGTTCTATGCTGCGTATGCGAGAAAGTAAACATGGAAATACATGCAAAATCAAATAAAAACCAAATTACTAGTTTACTATACTTTGACCGGCTCTTTCTAGCATACGCTAGTAAAACATGAATAATGACGGAAAGAACAAAGAGATGCCTGTGATATTTCAGAAAAAGAGCTCTAAGAAGAATAATTGGTGAAATTAAATGTGATGATCATTGAAGAAAAAGAACAAACTAGGAAATTTATGAGTTAGATAAAGAGTCAGACATTGTTAAATTTATTGCAATACCGAGGATTGAATGAGTAGGATTTTAATAAAACTGAACGACAGTCGAGTTACTGAAAAATATCTTTTTGGCTAAACCATTTGGCATCCAAGAAAGAGGAAATCAAAACTTAGGCAGATTTCCTTCTAGGAAAAAGACTTGAAAATTATACAATTTGCCTTTTAAAAAAATTTGTCAAATAAATTATATTTCTATGTACAAAAATTTGTGTAATAGTATAAGAATATAAAAAAGATTAAAATGAAATCTGCTAGGCTTATTTCAAAGTATCATATCAGAATATAATGCCTTGAACAGACAAGCACCACTTGCTCGTGCAAGTTAAATTATATTTTCATTCATTTTAATCGTTTCATTGAATGAATCACTTTAGTATTGAGAACGATCCATAAAACTTTGTCTCCCATTTAATTGTTAAAAAAAATATCACATTTCCTATTTATTTCATTTCATATAGTCATGTGCTCAAAATGACATTTTTCTAGGTTTTATTTGCTGTAGTCATAAGCTTATTTTTTTTTAATCAGACCTTTTGTAAACGCGATGGCAATTTGTTATTAATAGCTGATTTTTTGACGTGCACGTGAAGATAATAAAATTTCAATTTTTTGCCTACGGATATTTGTTTACTTCATTCCCAAAATAATATCATGCTCTGACATTATAAAAATTGTTTTGTTTTGAAAATATGTAATATTTTTCTAGATGGATATTGTTATAAAACCATTAATAAAATCATTTCAATAAAAATAAGTCAAAGACTGAGTAAAAGATTTTTACTATAACATATTTGTATATTTATTTCCGGTTACGTGTATTACATATTTATGTACGATTTGGTTACGAGTATTACATATTCATATTCGGTGCGGTTACGTGTATTATATATTTATGTTCAGTACGAATATGTGTATTATATATTTATATTCGGTACAATTACGTGTATTACATATTTAAGTACGGTACAATTATGTGCATTACATATTTATGTACGGTACGGTTATGTGCGTTACATATTTATGTTTGGCACAGTTATGTGTATTATATATTTATATTCGGTACAATTACGTGTATTACATATTTAAGTACGGTACGATTATGTGCATTCATATTTATGCAC
>JAOUZG010032541.1:98268-113211 GCA_026289955.1 Argiope argentata | reverse complement strand
CTCTCTATGTATATAATGATAATTTTTTTACTCATAATTTAACTTTCATTTTCAATTTTACTACCTGGCAAACGAAGTTTTGGAGATCGACCGATTTTGAGATGAAATAACAGCAACGATACCATAGTACTTCTTCAGCTTTTTGTAAATGCCTCTTTTAAAAATACATCATAATAATGCAATACCTGTAAAGGCAAGTAAAAATATTTTTTCCCTTAAATTTCGGAGACATCAAAACCTCTTAACAAAAACACCTTTACGTTCTCACATGATAAAAGAAATGAAATCTACAATCGCAAATTTCAATTTATAATGTGATAAAGTTATTATTTTTAAAGTTATTATTTGTCTTAATTAATTTAAGTCATTAACCATTTCGAGAAAGCTATACTAGTAACAGCAGGTCAACTTATTAAAAACACATCTACTTTCAGAAAAGCATACATAATAATAATGCAATACTGGTAAAAGCAGGTAAAAATATATGCGATTAGAAGATGTTGATGAATGTTGTCATTTATGCTTTTTTCATTGCCTACGCGATTTCGAGCTTCAATTATTAGTTACCTTCAATTATTTAAAGACCCCTAACGGAAACAACATCACGTTCTCACATGATAAAATATGTGCAGCAAAACAAACGAAAATATATTAGATGCCATTAGCAGCAAGGATATATTTTTTTAAATTTTAATAATTTAATATATAATTAATAAAAAATAAAGTAATTTTAAAAATAAAGTTATAATAATTATCGTTTTAAAACGGGTAATAAAATTAGTTTTAAGGAATAAATAAATATTAACTAATAACATCATTTTGAATATGGAAATTATGCAATAAAAATTTGAAATAAATGCATTATTTACATCTGATATGTCCAAAGTCTCTTAAAGTATTAGAAACAATTTTTAACATTTTTTTGACTAAATATGCATTTCAACAATAAAGTCTCTGAATCAAGTATACACTTTTTAAAACATCCTGTAAAGATTATTGATGTAACAAAGTCTGAACTTATTCTAATAAAAACTATCAGAAAGGACATTTTTCTACAATTTTATTTTTGAATTCGAATTCATTAAATTAATTTCATATTATATACAATATGGTAATATTATATTAATAAAAGAAAATTCGAAGTACAAGGAAAAAAAATCGAATTATCGGCGAATACGAAATTTCAAATTATTTTGTATTCTATAGTAGAATCAAGACTATAATACAGAATATTAAAAAAATAGGATTTGAAAACTAAAGTAGAATTTGTTTATAATATCAGCTTTTAACATCCTATTAAACAATATTTTATGACAAAAATGCCGAAAGCAACAACTACAACTCTTCGATAATTAGAAAACGCCAGACTGTCTCCCAGCTTGCAATTGACAAATTATGTCACAAGGCATTACTTCGAATATATATATTACGCTCTTTTCAGAAGTACACATGAGAATTCAAAAACTAGATATTTCATAATAAAATGTGTTGAAAATATGACATGCCATAGCATTTATGTTATAAATTTTAAAGAATTTTTTAAAAATTTCATATATTTGGAAGTTTTTTTCATCAATGTTATCTCATGCAACCGAATGTCTTCGTTATTTTAGCTAATATGCCTCAATTTAGGTAGAATTGAGAAAATTTGAACTCAGTTTTTGAATTTTTAAATATTTCATTTTTCGAAAATTGTTTGCTTATTTTACAAAGAAAACATATGGGCCCCAAATCGTCGATTTTTAAGTCAACAGTTATATAATAAATAAGAGAAGTCTTTGCACAAATATTTTTTTATTCTCTGATGAAGTTGGAAAACAGAAGACATCTTGCTAAGAAAAATTATCGATTACGGTACTATTTCTGACAGGGAAAATCTTGACTTTTCAGCAAAGTTTTCTAAAATTCTAATCAACTAGCTAATTAAAACGTATCGAAATTTTAAAGTGACAGATTTCGCAAACGTATTACTGTCTATTAAAACTTATACTAAAGTTGTTGAAATTACATTATAAACATAACCAATATTCTACTTTTCAAGATTGATAAAATTAATTAATATCGAACTTTTCTAAAATATGCACACTACTTTAATGTTATCTTTAATCATTACTTCTTGAAATCTAGCATCAAATTAACTTTTTTCAAAATTAAATTCCCTGGGAGAAGAAAGAGAATAAAATAATCTTTGGCTGAATGTTACATTTTGAAAAAGCCATAATACTATTTTTCTAATATAAAGCAAATAGCAAAAAGCAGTTCTATAGCAAAATACTATTTTCTCTACATTAAGTATTCGAAAATGGAAAGTGTTAAATATGTAAATATGATAACTTATGAAAAATAAAAAAATGTCGATATGTTCCAAATTATTATCATGTGAGAACATGATATGGTTTTCGTAAGGTTTTTTTGAATAATTGAAGCCCGAAATCACGTAGGCAATGCATAAAACATAAATGACAATATTCATCAACATCTTTTAATTGCATATATTTTTTACCTGCTTTCACCAGTACTGCATTATTATCATGTATGCTTCTTTTAAAGCATATGCGTTTTTCAAAGTTTGATCTGCTTTAACCAGTATTGCTTTTTCAAACCGGTTCAAATTGGTTAATGGCTTAAATTTATTAAGACAAATAATGACTTAAAAATAATAATATTCTCACAGGATAACTTGAATTTTGCGATCATAGATTTCATTTTTCTGTAATTTATTTTTTACTTTGTCTAAATTATGAGGTATTTTAATATCCATTAACATATTACAATCTAATAAGGCTTCAAAAATAAAGTAAAAAACTGTTTATATGATTCTCATTTATATATCGTTTGCATTTATACGTAGTTTCATAACAGTTTAAATCCGTTCATAAGCAATGTAATTATAAAATATTTCGATTCTATTTTGACGAAAAGCTTTGGTTATCAGTTTTTTTTTTAGAAATAAAAAAAAGATTCGAATTTCCTGAGAGCAAATATGACTTTCGAAGAGTATATAAATTAAGATTAAGATTATGATTTCAGAATCGCACACAGTTGATGAAAGCAAACGATAAAATTCTAATTGAGGTAATGATAAAGAAGATATTAAGAAGCTATTCCCCTTTTCTTTAAACACTCGATGGACTCTATTAAAAAAGTTAAAAATTGTTTTGTTTACCAGAATTGCGTACGTGGTTTAATTTAAACAGCTCGACTTAATGATTTGTGGAAAAACCACAAACAATAATTTAAAGAAATTCTTTCTAAACTCTTTTTTCGTAAATATTAGTCTAATTAAAAATTCTTTTCTTAGAACTAAGATCATTATTTTGTTACACAAGCAATTTTGCTTCGTTTCAATCATTTTTACGGATTAGATGAATCTGATTATCATCCAGAATTTTGGTAATTAAAGAAATTTTGTTTTAGCATTTTCTCAATATTAAAGGCTAATGCAACATCCAAAATCCAAATAATAAAACATTTAATGAATTTAATTTGATTCATAATGAGGAATTTAATATCTATAATAATTTATCAAGCAGCAATAATGAAAAGCCTACATGCATGTAGATAAAAAGAATAAAAAAAGAAATGCAAAATTATTACTCAAGATATCCCATAAAGGAATGATTTTTTAAAAGATTTTTGTATAGTAAATTTTTAATTTTAAAATTTGATATTTTTTGAAATTTATAGTAATATATGACCACTACCTTACAAAATTTTATAAGTATTACTTTTCTTTAATAATTATATTTGTATTAGTATCACTAAATGTAATAATCAAATTTGTTTATTGAAAGTTCGATTATATAACTTTTTTTTGTGCCAGTCTATGGAAGTCATCTAAACTCTACTTTATGGCAGTTTTATTTAAGCACCAATGATGAATTTAATTTTTAAGGGCCTTTCCCTATCAAGTTATGCCACTTGTTTAAAGTTTTCTAAAGTTATTTACATTACAAAACTGTCTTATACATGAAAGATAGATTCTAACTTTTCTAGAAAGCACAGAAACTGAGATGCAGTGTCTTACCTCCTTGGATTTCAATCTGCTGGCGTTAGGGTTTCCGCTCTGGCATTAAGATAAAATGACGACAATGTTGGTTTAGGCATTTCTCCTTTGGCAAAAAGTGGTGGAAAACAGATTTATGTGCGACAGCTACACTGATATCTTAAGCGTTAAACGACGTTTATGAAGTACTGCTGTCTTTTTCATGCAATTAAAATGGATGAGTAGGAAGTTGCTTTATGGGGATCTCATATCCTTGAAGTTTTACCAAGAAACAAAGTGTTACTTTCAAAGAAGAGATAATGGTTTTAAGAGAAACGCGTTGGAAAAGATTTCGACGTGCTCAATTGCGAGTTTTGTTTTTAATTCGGTTTGTATGCCAGAAAGTAAATAAATTAAATTAAATTTGAGAATGAAGGACAATTGGTTGACAGATGAAACGTTTTCACTTACACGTCACAGATGATTGCTGGTGAAGTGTAATTTCAGTTGACAGTTTCTGTCAAATTCGAGTTTGAGTCATAAAATTTCATTTTTTTAATGAATGTTCTCTTTTTGTTTTCCGATATCTGTTAACATCAAGTTTTATATTATGTAATCATTGTTGATTCATTTCGAACATGACCAATTTGGTCAATTAATGGCAGTCTAAGCAGAGCTTTTGAAAAATAAATAAAGACTTCCATCCTAATTTTCTGTTTTTCCCTGTATTTAATGAAAAATCTCATAGATGCGTCATATTGGAAAATAATTTGAGTTATTTAAAAAGAGACCCTTTTTTGAAAAAAAAAAGGTTGCAACTTCTGTGCAAAAATTGAATAAAGTCCATTTTTATAAGCCAAATTAGAGTTATTTACAATGCGAAGAAGCAGAAACTTAAATATATGGAACATATATTTTGAAAGTATTACTGTAATTTAATTATGTACATAGAACAGATATTTTGAAAGTATTATAGCAATTTAATTATGTACATAGAACAGATATTTTGAACGTATTTTCGCACACACACACACACAACCCCAAAAGGTCAACTCATTTTAGCATTTTTAGTATATTTATTTCTCTGAAGTAAAATTTAAAATCGATAGATAGATATAATCTTTTGCAGTTAAATAAATTAACTTTTTATGATTCAAATACTGTCAAATGCAATGCAAATCACTTACGTAAACAAACGGAGAAAAATGCATTTTTTTCTGTTGAGACAGTTATATACATTTAAAATTTTCTAAGTTTAGATCCATTAGGAACATAATTTATAGTTATAGGCCTTCCAAAAAATTTCCCCGTATTTATATTTTAAGTAGAAGGAAATCTTAATGTTTTAAGAGAAAGGAATTATTTATAAATAAGCTCTTTTGCCAAACATAACGAACACTTGCCAAATTCTGAGTTGGCAACGAAAATACGCTTAACATTTTCTCTTCAAATATTAAAGGTCACTACAATTTGGCATAATTTTCTCTAAAACAAACTTGTGTATTAAGTTTCAATTAGGATATCGCTTGAGAGCCAGAATAACATGAAAAAAGGCGACTTTTGTGGTTAAAAAAACCCTCAGTGTTTTATTGACTAGGATGATATGTTGTGTTGTTGTTTTTCGTTAAATCATGATGAACATTAAATAAAATTCATATTCAAGGTATTACAACTTAGATTACAGATACAAATTGTTTTTTCACTTTTTTGTGTATGAAGTATACATAAGAGCATTATTATAATGTCGAACAATCATATCTCGATATTTTGACTCTCTGAGTACAAAAAAAGAAAATCACTTTTGAAATTTTGTTTGCTTTTCTGTCTATCAGGATGACAATTAAAAGGCTTACTAGCAAGTTGGAAAAAATTTGATGTCCGGTGTTTACAACAGAAATGTAAATTTTTGTCAAACTTCGAGTTAAAATTCTTTATGAGAAATCTGTCTGTCCGTATATCCGTTTCCATGAGACCACGATAACTCAGAAACATTAAAAGAAATTTATTACATGAAATTTGATAAGTGAATTTATTCTCATAATTACACCTATGGATTAAATCTTTGATCAAATTCACCTAACAATTGATAACTGTTTGTCTATTGGTTAGGAAGTTACTTAATCGTCTATTAACTAACACGAAAAAAACCACATTAACTAATTGTGCTCTGTCAGTTTGTATATGCATGAATACGATTACTTAAAAATACAAAAGCTTAAAATAATGAAATGTGCATATAGGTTTGTGATTGAAATGTGCATATATGTTGGTCCCAATAAGTAAAATACGCCCAAACTTACTCATTTTACATACTTCTTTTCTTTTTTTCTCTGTAATGCATTACATAAAACAAGCTAATGCTTAACAAGTAATATAAAAATTAAAGCAATTCCTACTTAGTCAACAAAAAATTATTTTAGTTACTTTTTATTGAATAATTACAATTAATATAAATAATTTATCAAAATATTATGTCCGACTGAAACGAATTCAAGTCCGTATCCGTTAAAAATAAATCAGAACACACTGTGCTTGCGTGAATTTTCAACGCCATTTGGGTCAATGTAAATATGTGAATTTTCTAGGCCAGTTGATGTAGCACAATGCGGTATTGAAATTTTTAATTTCCTTTATTCGGTTTGATTTTAACTCAAAAATACTTCAAAATGAATTCGAAAAATCTAACAACGAGTTAACAGTGTTTAACTTTAAATGCATCAAACGCTAAGAAAATAAACAGAATCGTTTGAAATACTGTTAAGCCCAGCCTTATTTAAGTGACGAAAAAACAAACCGAATTCGTTCTCATTTGGCGGTGGGGAAATGAAAATTTTTGGAGTGAAAGTTAGTTTTTAACTAATTAACAAAAAATATTGAACTAATATTTGAAAAAAAAAACTGTAATTCAAGTCCGTAAACTGTATTTACAGTAAAACTGTAAAACTGTAGTCAAATGTCATGCACTGTAAATTTTAAAAAATGTATTTGAACTTGAGCGGATGAATAAAAAGTATTTTATTTAATATCGAAAATTTGAACAAGATATATATATAAAGGAAGAGTATGAACTAATAGTAGGAATTGAGAAAGCAAAATGACATTGGTGACTTAACTTTCATCAGCGATATAAAAGAGAAACGAATGGGTGTTTAATTAATTGGGATTTCGATATACGATCATTTGTAATAAGATTGGGGGTATCCAATTAATATACAAAAACCAGCTTGGGGATTTCAGCTTATTTTGCGAAATAATTTATAACTTAATCTTGACATTAATGTTTCGAAAAGAAGAGATATTTATGAATTGTCTTTGAACAAGATATATAATAATGATACAATGAGTTAAAATTATAAAGTTATGAGATCTAGATAACAAATCTCACCTCTGAGGATGTCCTGGCCGAATCTGGGAGCCAGATCTATCGAGGAACAGTTCCACCTGTTCCTCTTGAACGTCTCCTGGCAAACTTCCGATACTTTCCTGGAGGCGGAGACCAGAACGGGCATGAGGGCCAAGTTCCTTTTGCACGCCGCTTTCTGCACAGGTGCCAGCAAACTCTGCTTGTAGGCTTTCACGCATATTGAGGGCATTTCCCATGAAAAAGAGGTCTTGCTCTTGTGAAAACCCCTGTTGAAAGAAAAAAGAACGGTTTTCATCGATGTTTGTCAACACCACGTAATCAAAACAGGTATTCAAAGTGTTCTATCTAATCATGACCGAATTACTAACATTTAATAATAATAGGAAGTATATGTTAAATATAAGAATATACTTCCTATCTTTAAAATACTTTAAATGAAACAAAGAATTATTTTCACATTGTGACTATGACACTGAAAGCAGTATGAAATCTAAATTTCCATATAGTTTATATTTAATAAAATTAATTGACACATTGCAACCAGCGGAAAGGATCTCCCAAAACCTTTCAGGCATACTCTTTGTTAAAAGTATTGTCCTTGAGAATATGTCATTAGCTTCCAATAGTTACCATATATTAACCTTTGGCATGAATTCAACGTTTTTATAAAATCTATAGGGGAATTCTTAGGAGTTTTGATGGTTAATCACTGGAATGAAGTTAAAAGTACCCGAAAATCTATTTTGTGTTTTATATCAAGAGCAATACCACTGGGGGGGGGGGGGGGTTCTGGGTCATAAGTGATCGTTCTCTGTTCCAGATCTAAATTACAATCTGTGAATGGATAAATGAATGAAGTCCGCCCCGTAAAAAGGGTTGTGGTGTGTGTGTGTGTGTGTGTGTGTGTGTGTGTGTGTGTGTGTGTGTGTGGCTAAGTCATACTCTTGGCCCCAGTTGTCGCTACTGAAAACAAGAGAAGCTCGATCGGTTTAAATCGCTGATTGTCAGCGGGCTTGAAAAAAGTGTTATAAACAACAACAACATGTTTGTCCGATTATTTGAATATGAATTAACACGATAGCTAAAGCGCAAATGGAGATTGATTGTACATGAATTTAGCTTCCATAATATAGATACCTATAATATTTGGTGCCAAATCCAACAAAATAGTGTTTTTTAGCCGGCTTCTGCTTTCACAAAAATGTAAATTTGGCAGCTCAAAAATGCAGAGACAAATAAATGAAATTTGGTACGTGATTTTGAGACGTTCTAGCTCTATAACAAATTTTAGTATCGAAAGGTTGGGAACAAAAACGTTTAAGACACAAATTTGGACTTTTGGATACTTTTAACTATATTCCAGTGATTAATCGTCAAAACAACGCCAACAATCAAGCAATAAGTCCATTAAAATCGCCAATGCCATGTAAAGCATTTGGAACCTTACCCAATTACCCTTATATGGAAGAAGGGGTATAACACTTTTATTAGAGTTCGCCACAAAGTTTTGAAGAAGTAGCTTCTGCTGGATTCTTCCAGTTCTTTCGTTTCATTCAGAGACCTATGAGTTTGGCCGCGCCATTTGTGCACGTTCCCCCGGGGATGCTCCGAGAGATGCGGGGAGAGCAACTGTCGGCACCTTCCTCATCCCCGACGTGCGGGGCATCTCCTCCTCCCCGATGACACGGCGTCATTCGCGCCGGCAGGACGTTGACTTCGGCCACGTATGCTCCTGTCAGCGAGGTAGTGAACGCCTGATTAATCACATAATCAGGCTGCCCCTGATTGGCGTTTCGGATGCGATGAGAGGGCGATAAAGGAACCGTTATTTTTCGCAGATAATTCAGCGGTGTCCTCAGAGGACTTTGTAATTTCTGAGGTTGGTGGAAAAGTTTCTGATTTCTTTTCGATTAGTTCTCTCTCACTGCTGTTGTTATTTTTTTCTTTCTTCTCTCGTTTGCTTGTTTCTTCTTTTACATGAGTAACGTTTTGGGTCAGGGTTGTTGAAATTGAACTTATGTAACAGCAGTAAGGATTATCTCATTTTGAATAAATTAATAAAATCTGCAAGAGTCTGGTGAGAATATCTTTACCTCTCAGTTAGAATAAGACCAATTTTGAATCTTGATTCCACAAAACGTTCGTTTAAAGGTAACTAAAGGCGTTGTTTTCCCTTTCTTTAAAAAACCATAGAAATATAATTTGGAATACAATTTTATTTGTTTTAATACGAATATATTTAAACATTGGTTTTTGAAATATAAACAGAGTGGTGCAAATAGAATGTAATTTTCCTTTCACTTAATTTCGTGCGCTACTACTTTTTGGGTAGTAGTCGCTCTTTAAAAAAAAAGGGCTTTGCAGAATTTTAATTAGATCTTTTTCTGACAAATAATTATAGATATTCATTTTCTTCAAACCTTCCCAACATCATATCGAACAAAAACAGCTTTAAAACCATTGTAAATTTTTAAAGAAATTTGTAAATTAAAAAATGAGTCAAAATTTGGAAAATAATATAAACATTTCAACGACAACAATTATATTTTTCTATAATTTCAGTAAATTTTTAAGAAATATTTTTCAGCATTATTCGCATCACTACTTTTCATTGTTTTAGTTGCAGCGTTTGCAATCATGGACTTTGTGATTATATTAGATATATTTTTTATGTATTATTATACTTTATCACTGTTATAATAACAAATAAAATTTAAAAAATAATGTATAGGCCAAAAAATTATTAAATTATAATACATTTGATAAAAAGTTTGGACTTATTTGATTTCTATTTTGTTCACATATTATATTATTATTTAAACCAATTTAATAGCTAAACATTCTGTTGATGATCCTTGGTTGCTAAAAAACCTAAACTCATCAGATTCTATTTGTCTCATATGTAAAATCCTTTTCATTCACAAGGTTTTAAAATTTGATTTTTTGAAAAAAATCGACGATCAGTAACCAGACAATTTTATGGATATTTAGAGCATATGACCAGGGCTTCGTGTGTCCACTTATAGTGCATATTTGACCAGAAATATCAGATTTTTAAATTTATTGGAAAATCAATATCAAATAGACTGTACCATGACACATAAATGTACTTGGTATGCCAAACAGGTTTAAGCTTAGGGTTAGAAGTTAGTTATATGTAAAACCAATTAAATCAAAGTTCGCTTAGTAATTGGATTAAGAGCATAACAAAGGTATTTTAAATCAAATTTCTTTGATATTTTGATATGAAAGTCTGAGGAAAGAGATATTTGTTTATCCAGAGCTTTCGTCATCTAATGTTTTTACAGTTATGAAGGATTATAGAACGTCACTTGTAAGTTATTTAAAACAACACATTACCAGAATTTATTTATAATTTCCTTAATCATATATTTTTTTAATTTTTTATAAATACTTTAATATTAATCTTTGGTACTTAATTCACACACTTTTACATATTTATATATTTTAAGCCATATAAAGCAATGTGGGAATTCTTTATTAGATAAGAAATTTTTATGGTTATCTTAGTACAAAAAAATATACAAAATCATGACCAAAGTGAAATAAAAATTTCAATAGATTAACGGGAAAAGATTTTACACATTTTTTTAAAAAATAATGAATTTTGAAAGGAATTTTCAATACTTATTTCAGTATATTTACACTTCCTGGTTCTCTACGGGAATTTAAACTCTACATAAATTAAACAATAAAATATATTATTCAATTTTGGCTCCATAATATAATTGAAAAATTGAAATGAATAGCATGATTGAAAAGTTGCAACTAATTGGAAATTAAGTTAACTTCTTTTACTAAATTTTTTTACCTTCATACTCGTGAAGTTTCTGAATGTAAGAAGAAAAAAAGATCTTACGTTATTTTTATTTTATCCTGAAGTTATTTATGCGAAACAAATGTTGAAAATTTATTTCGCTCGCTCCTAAAAAAATAAATTTCAAGAGTATTTCTGCAACGGATGTACAAAAAGCCTTTTTTATTGCTAAGGATTTTCGTCTTAATGAATATGGGATTTTGGTTTTAAAAATATATATTTAAAGATACTTTTTATTCTAAGCAAAAAAATCATCTCACAAATAACTCATGGGAATATAAAAATATATAAAATAAAAATTTAAAGGAGTTTTGACCCTTTAATTCGGACAATCGTACCGTGATTACATTTTGGACTTGTTATGCCTGTCTTTATTTTATTAATATTTTATTTTAATTATTTAGTAGAAACGACGTTCACTCAAATGTTATGTTCAATATTAACACAGCACATATGAGTATAAATCAAATATTCAAAACAATAAAAATATTTCAAAATGTACTTAATTTTTTTTATAAATTTACCAAAATTAAAGAAAAAATTTCACTGAAATAGAATTTATATCACTAAAGTTGTGCATGCGTGTTTTACTTTTTGGGAGGGGGAGGGGAATGGGGCTAATGATATTCTCTTAAGTCAATGTGGAGAAATATTAAAAATTTCAGAAAATTTTGATTAAAAATTGAATAAAAGTTTTTGAAAACACCTTTTATAATAAGTACCTATTATCCAAGGAGCAACTTTGAATAAAATTTTATTATTGTAGATACAAAAATCTGACATGACCACTTCGCATGTTTTTTTCAAAGTTTGAAATATTTTTATAAGCGCATTAAAAATTTTTAAAAACTGAATTCAAATAGAATCCATATCACAGAAATTTTTCTTAGTTTTGAAATTATTTCTTTCTTGTAGTATATTCTAATTTCAATGAAGGGCAATGTTAAAATTGCAATAACTTTTTTAATAAAAAATTGAATAGAAATTTTAAAAATTATTTAACACCTACTACCCAAGAAGTAAAGTGAAACAAAATTTTATAGTTGTAGATTCAAAAATCTGACTTGGCCATTTTAAATATTTTTGTTTTTTATCAACATATCGCATGATAAATGATTCAGCCTATGAAACTTATTTCGTTGAAATTAATTTTTTTTAGGAAAAAAAAGTTGTAATATTTTAAGAAATTCGGTTATAAATAGCTCGAAATGAAGAAATAGCAGCTGAGAATTTTTCCCTAAAGTAGCAATTTTTCGGTTTGAAACAGACTGAATTGTAATCGTGAGTACAGTATCTTACAATCTAGCCTAATGTAAAAGGCATTACGGAATAAATTAGACAACATTTAATTTTATGAATGAATTCAGAGACAAAAAATAATAATTTATAATAAGAGAGAAAACACTAATTTTAAAATGAAATATTTTATATAGAATAACAAGAAATAAAATTATTTTTCACTTAAATGAAATTCTCAAAAACAAAAAATGATGAAGGAAAGAAAATACAGGTAAAAAATAGTTATACTGTGGAAAAATACCTTTTATTTTTTTAAAAAAAACGATAAATTTGAATAGTGCTATTAAAGAAAAATTAATTAACCAATCTGTCTATAACTTTTAAAGCTGAATTGTTTTTGACTAAAAAATAAAAATACTATCAATAATATAAACAAAAAAATATCCTTTCAAATAACGATCGTTTTGTTTTTATTTATTATTGATATTTTTACATATTATCTATAACACATTTGTATAATTTTCAGTCAGATAATTACCTTCAAACTTTTCTATAAAATTAATTATTATTTTTATTTATAATTTATTTTCTTCATTTTGAGGTGAAATTAATTAGTATGCAATAGAAACATAATAATTAAAAAATAAAAAATAATCACTAAAATATATATTTTATAAATATAAACAGTAGATAAGATGAATATAAAAAGCAAAGAAAATTTATTTCATCAGAATAAAAATAAATTATAAAACATATTAAATGAAGAACACATGCTATGATACACAATTCAATTTTCATGAAACGAAAATAAATATGAGTTAAAAGTTTAAAACATAATTTTAAATTTCGAAATAAATTTCTAAACCTATTTTTAAAATTATTTTTACACAAGAAAAAAATGTTAATCAGTTGATGTAAAATTAAAAAAAAACTATTATAGAGCAATGATAATAGACAACAAAAAAAATTATAAACTTCTAGTTATATTATCGTTTGATTTGTTTTTAAAATTTATAAAAAAAATTCGAAAATATTTATTATTTGATGATTTTTGTAGTGTATTTATTAACTTTAATCATTTTCGGGAAATCTCTAAGCATTAAGTGATAGTTTTTCTTCTAAATTTCTTCAACTTTTCTAAAACAGAAATTAAAGAATTAAATCTTTAACTGTAATTTTAACACTGCTGATAATTTTATACCTTGATTACTTAATTAATTTTTTAATTACTTTTTATGAAAAAAATTACTTTACCCTATAAAAAAATACTAGCCGGCTTTTTTTATACTTTACGTGATGAAATATTACAGAGAGAATTTCTCTCCGGAATCTGGAATTCCCGCTCCGGAACACTTAAGATACAGATTACGATTCTGAAATAATCTTGACGAAAACGATAGAATACTTACAACCAGCGGAGGGGGGATGGGGACGTGGGGGCCGCACTCGCCGTAGACGCGATGAGAAACAGAAGCGACAAATTTCTGATCATGATTTATCGTCACTTCCGGTGGGGGAGGAAATTCAGGTGTCGATCGGAAGTGATCTTTTCGAAAAAGTCAAAGATGAGCGCGAACTTTCTACTATATAGCAAAATCGTTTGGCTTACGTGACCGCTGATCCGTAGGCCGCTTTAAACACCTGCTGCGTGTAATATTTCGTCAGTCCCCCCAACTGACGCGCGCGCGCTGCTACGGATCGTTCCACAACGCCGTTCTTTTCGAACGCGAGAAAAGAAAAAATGAAAGAAAAAAAATAGGTTCGGTTTTTTAGAAGAGAGAAAATTGATGTGGTGACAACAAACGATTTTACAAAGGAGGAGCTAATGGCTGAACTAACACAGTAGGGTAAATAATATTTTGTTTTTTCTTTCCCAGCTTCATTACCAATGCTCGCCGGTGCAATCTTTTAACGGAAATTTGCGTGCGGTTCTGAAATTCTGTTTAATTTTTTTTTAAAGAGCATTCTTAAAATATACTGTCCACTGTTCGTGTTTTCCTTTATAAGAAAATCTATAACATAATTTATTTTATTATTATTATTATTTGTTTATCGTTTGATTCTTGGCATCATTATTGCTGGGCGCCGGCAATCTTTTAAGCGGCAATTTTCATGTGGTTCCTAAGTTTTATTTAAACTATTTTTAAATTCGTATCTACTGCAAACTGTTTGTATTTTTAATCAGCAATTATAAAATATATTATCTACTGCTCTTATTATCCTTTATAAGAGAAATATATTTTGTTTCATTTACTTTTTTCTAACATCGTTCCTTTGATGTCCGAGTGCAATCCTTTAAGAGAAATTTTCTTGCGGTTCTGAAATTCTGTTTAATTTATTAATCACAAATTTTAATTTTAATTATCTACTATTCCTGTTTTTCTTTACACAAGAATATATAACAAAAATTTTTTTCTCTTTTCTTTTGTTTATTTTTTGATTTCCGACACTATTACTGCTGAGCGCCGGACAATCTTTTAAGCGGAAATGTTCACGTGGTTCCTAAATTTCATTTAA